>BSBM01001272.1:600000-1041517 GCA_027924585.1 Larix kaempferi
CATGCATGTCATGAGGGGCTCCCTGGATCTGAGAAAAATCTAGAGGAGATGGCTTAGCCTTCCAAAAATCCTAGGGTTTTGTGGAGGAGGAACATTCTGGTTTCCACCAGCATTTGTTCCGGCCATTGGAATAGATGAGGATGAAGGAGACCCAAAAAGATGATTCGGTGAAGAAGGATGATTAGAAATCTTCCAAAAGAAGTTGGATGAGTTCTCTTTAATTTGTCTTCGGTTCCGAATATAAGTTATAGGGGTTCCTTCAAGATTAAGACGCTCTAAGAACTTAGGATTAATATGATGGGTTCGATCCTCAGTAGAGTCGCAGAGTGGAGTCGTGAGGTGAACCACACAGGTAATTCACCGAAATGAAATATGTCGTAGGAGAGGTGAGATGAGTGAAAATTAAAATGGTGATTGAAGCTATTATGAAAATAAAAAAGCAATCACCAAGGCAAAATATAGGATGCGATAAGATATGGATTACGCACGGACATTTGCAGACACCGAAAGTAAGCCTCTACCTCCCGGCAACGGCGCCAAAATGTTATCACCAATCTTGTAGTTGCCCCTACAGATGGATCCAAGGTGGATGGTAGAGGGGACAGGAAACTAAAGTGGTGAACCAAGAGCGCCTTAGTTCCCAAAAGGATGGTTGTCACGCCAACCAAGGCACTCTTCGCTTTAGCTATCAAAGTCAAGAGAGATCAACCCAATCACTAGATCAAATCAATCAAGTGAAGTACGTAGGGTGACAGGTATGGAACCCTAGAATTAAGGAATTAGGACCACTGTGGAGGCTTAGGAAAGGTGTGAAATGATAGGGACAAATGACACACAATTATTCTATGATTAAGTATGATTCCAGGATTCAAAGCTAGTTTAAAATGGTCAAAATCAACTGCCTTGGGAAACGTGACCCTTAAAACAGGGAAAGTGTCCCAAAACGTAGATTTGACAGTTAGGGCTTTCTAGCTATGCTTGATGAAGGGATATGACAATGTCAAAGTGTGCAAGCAACCAATCGGGGATGAAACTACAAGAAAATTGGGCAAGCCAGGAAAGTCGTGAGGGTAGGGAGAAGCTCAGTGCCTAGGAAAATGGGCCAATGGAGTCCCCAAGGGTGACGCCCTTGAAAACCCACCTTGGGATTTACTCGATCTACAATACCCAGAAAGGATTTGCCAAATGATCAAGGGGTTTGATCAAGATAATTTTCCGAAGAATTTTAGTTGATTTTAAATGAGGGTTTCAAATGAAATGACAGATGGATAAACTAATGGAATGAGAAACTTACCTTGAGATCATACCTGAGTGATGGAAGTGCTTGCCATGTTGTTGAGGAATGTTCCCTTAGAGATCAAATGAGAGATTGTTGATGTTTCTTGCCACAATGAGATGCCCTAGTCCAGATGTGCGCCCTCCTCTTCCTGTCAAACCAAGGAAAGTCGATTCAATCAGTGAGATCAAGAATGGAGGAAATACAAGCAGATAGCAAATGATAACATGAAGTAGAAGGTACAAAGAGAGTAATACTCCCTGTTACCGACGAAGAGACCCCAAAGAAGAGGCATGGAGAGTCTCCCCTACCAATGTGTCCTCCTTGAACCAATTCGGCCTTCACTTGTAGATGAGAAAACGTGGAACAAAATGATAGCAAGATAATCTCCAATAACCCAGTGCAAAGGAAGAACAAACAGTCGAACTCCAAAAACATTTACAACCATAAGACAAGTAGATGCAATAGTAATTTTCTATTCCAATAATCCAGAGCCAAAAGTCCCTTTACAATGAGGAGCTCTCTCCTTTAAATAGGATGGAGAGACACCAAAACCCTAACCACCTTTCGAATGGATGGCTAATATTAAAAGATCAAAGTGATCTAATCAATGGTTGAGATGAGCTCAACATAAAGTACATGGATCAATATAACAATATAATACATCAATGGACCAAATCGCCCTAGGAGAGGGGGTCCCACCAAATGTCAATGATAAAATATAAGATCTAGCTCATGGTGGGTCTAGGGGGTCATGACTTGCCTCCCTAGTGTGTTCCCATGGCACAAAACATAAGATAACCAAGATAGACACATAATCGTGCCTCTCTGGGAAAGTCGTGAGCTATAGGAGGCTCCAGAAAACCATAAAAAGTGTTGTAGAGATGGGTGTGGGTCCCAGTGGAAGCTGAAACTGCTGGAGAAGGTGTGGAAGACATCCCACTCATCATCAAAACTCATCCCATGCCAATCCCTTGCCTCAGTAGCTCAATTCGAATCCCTCAGTAGCCATTTTCACCATTTTTAATTTGCCTTAGAAAGTGTGAAACTGCCGAAACTGCCTCCTGGATTGCCTGTGCTGTCAAGGTGAGCCCACTAGGCTCTCTGGGAGGGGGGTAATATGGTAATATCAAGTGGCTAGACCACCCCCTCCATGCACAAAGTCCTAGGCAAACCAGTCATATCCAACCTCTGCTCTAACAGGCCATCTGACAAGCCAAAACTACACTAGGATACCCAACTGAGGCCAATCATCATTGTAACTGCCCAGAACTGAAAACAGACTGTCTCATTGGACTCAAAGAGCCCAAACCCATCTCAGGTGTGTACTCATACACCCTATGTATCTTTGCATGATCATATAAAATATCCAATATACTCGACAGACCAAATAATAATAATCTGTAAAAGTGCTGAAAAACACAATTCATCATCATAAGCTTGAAATCATTGCATAGAACCATCTGGTGACTTGTACCAGACCATATATCATATCTCTGCATCATCTGAGGTCTATCCACCTCATGTCCCGTAGTTGTCCTTGGTCAAACTAGGTTTGACCAAGTCAACATGACCAATAATATAACTCAGGCTATCATCAAAACCGCTGCAAGTACGAAAGGTTAAAGCATGCTCTACAATTCATTCAAGTGACAATTATAACAGGAAGTAATCATTTCACTGGCGATCTACCAACAAATATATAAGGCTTTTAATTATTATTATGACTCAGACGAGACTTTCAAGACCATACTCACTTCATAGTTGTGATCAATTTGCTAGTGAAGGGTGAGGGCTAAAAATTAAAAGGCTAGGCTAAGGGATGACTACTGACTTGACATTGTGACACTTTGGAAATGGAAAGGGAATACACACTCTAGCATATGCCGGACAAGCAGTAACACGGGGAATGGCAGTGTCTCACAAATGGGTAAGTTGTTTAAAGAGTGCTTATTCAACTTAGCCATCATGTCTACTTTTTAAGATAATCCAAGTTCATTAGGATCCATTAGTTTCACTTTATGGCCTTTTTGGCCTACATAACCCTTCGGATCTCAGGTGTGCTAAGAAGCACAACTAATTGCAGCTTGCATCCAGGGCATATTTATACATATATAAGGTCAGCAATTGTTTAGATATAGAGTTTAAGAGCCATTGCTTTTTGGACCTTTCTTATACTCTTCGAGGAGTATTTATACTGTTTCATTTTTCTTGCCCTTTACTCATGTGTGTTGAGAAACACATTCTAGAGTTTACAATTTCCATGGGCACATTTACATAAATTTCCAGAAGTAGTATATGAGCTTTCAGTTTTAGCCAACACATCTTAAGTGACTAGGGGGACTTCGTGCCAGTGCCAAACATCGGGACAACCGACCAGAATGATTTAGGACTACAATCCAACTCACCAAAGGCAAGTTTTGTCACCAACTCAGAGCCGAGACACAAAAAACATGGAAGCTCATCCAACACAGAGGCTAAAGCGGGGGAAGGTCCTCCATGCCACTAGTCAGGTAGTAAGTCAAGGTAATAAACAAACTGGAAGGTAATGGATGGGTGAAGACAGTGAATAATGAGACCAACACTAGCAAGCCAAGGATGGTGGTAATGATCACCTCTATTCCCCTTAGGGAGGGAAAAACCAATGAGTATGGATAATGAACTTCTAAGTCTGAGTGAGGACAATATAATATATATACAGATACAACTAGGTCCACATATCTATATGATCTCCAGATCATGGTACTAAATGCTAAGACATGCTACAAGAATGAATACAAAAGCAATATAACCATAACACAAGAATATACCTGCTGAGTCATATACCTGAATGCACACAATCTAAGCCAACATCTGTCCACTATAACTCTGCTGCTGCAACTCTGGGCAATACTGATTGCTCTGTATAAATGGCTAAATGGCTACATCAATCATCTCTCTGAGTATCCTGAAACTCAGTCATGGCATGGGAAATAAAACTGTTGTCCATAGTATAATCATGATCCATAATAGATGCTCATCTCAGCATCTCAATGTAAGGGAACTGGCTGAAAAGTGTACTGGAATCTGAAAAATAATGTATGGTAGCCCGTCTACTATATATGTGATAACAAGTAACTCAGCACATCATCCTTGCCGAGTTCGGAGCTCACCCCTTCGGGCTCGAGACTGTTTTCAGTTTGATCTCATTCTTGCATCATGTCCAGGGCTTTGCAGACTCAATGGAGAGCAGAGACTGGTACCCTTACCTAGCATACTGTCCTTCCGAGGCTATTCCCCATTCTATCCATTCGGGTTGGGCCCGATGTTGGTTTACAAGGGTTTCAGATCTCCTAGAGGCAATGGGTATTCAGGTGGATGGTCTCCGCCCTTTTCGATATTCATTGGATGCTCCTGGTCACCTTTTACATACTAGACAGGAACTGAACAAGATTATCCGGGAAGAAATCTACAGGAAGTTCATCCAGGTCACCTGGGTCAATCCTCCGTGAGGGTTACGCCCAAATATGGCCTTTTACGTAGAGCACTTCCTGTAGCTGAGAGACAGGCTCATTGTCTAACCCTAGTATACGTTTTGTCACTAGATGCATGCTCTTCGCATCCCTCTAGGCCAGTTCAGAGTCGGTTTTCATAGACTTTGGGTAGAGATGGACCACCAGATTGATAGACCAGATAGAATCTGTCAAGTATGTCACCTACAGGAAGTGGAGACCGAGGCGCACTTCATTTTTAGATGCCCCATTTACTACGAGATCAGAGGACGGTTCCATTGTTTGTTTAGAGACTCTCAGACTTTTGCCGAGTTTTTCAAGTACCCCGATCAGAGATGTTTGGCTCTCTACATGCAGGAGGCTCTCAGATTCCGAGCGCATATTCTTCAGCCTCCCATCAGACCGGACCCCACGTAGAAGATCATGTCATTTTTCAGGGTATTACCTTCATACAGGGGCACCAAGATACCGACTGATATTAGTACATATCCAGGCTCTAGATCAATGAGGATCCATGGGACCGCACCCCGACCCACAAGATATTAGCAGTAGATTCATCACAGACTCCTTCCTGAGAGACGAGCTAGGTCTTCCAAACCTCAGCAACGTACAAATCCCTCTAGGCAATGAGTTTGTGGGTAGTCCGCACTCTCTACCAACCCTTCATCAGGACAATAGACTTTGTTGAGTTTTCTTCAGTTCTCTTCTTTCAGCCTCAGATGTTAGGAGAGATGGGTCGGATTCTCAGACCTTTTCGCTCCTGGATCTTTTCTGCTAGGGCATCTACACCCCATTGCGGGTTTTCTGGATTCGCGTCTGTAGTCAAAGCTCTCTCATACTTCAGTCCTATTCACTTTTGTTCACTCTTTTCTTTCTTTCTTCGTGCATTGTATCTTTTTATAGAAGGCCGTTTGGTTCTCCCGCTTTGTACGGACATCATTGTAATCAGCAGTCCCTTTGGCCTACTTTGTGGTCATTAGTTGGACATTAATATAATTCTCTCTCTCTCTCTCTCTCTCTATATATATATAAACACCTTACACTCTTTACTTCACCATTTTAAGATTGTTCTTTATGAAAAGGCAATATTATGATACAATTATATAAATGTATGATATATATTACAATAATAAGACTCTCTCTCTCTCTCTCTCTCTATATATATATATATATAGTAATAACAATTTCCACTGGAAGTATGTGGTTAAAAATAAAATGCTTTTGGATCATTGATTACAACTTGGCTATATATATATATATAGATATATATATAGTAATAACAATTTCCACTGGAAGTATGTGGTTAAAAATAAAATGCTTTTGGATCATTGATTACAACTTGGCTCTCTCTCTCTCTTAATAGTAATAACAATTTCCACTGGAAGTATGTGGTTAAAAATAAAATGCTTTTGGATCATTGATTACAACTGCTCTCTCTTTCTCTCTCTCTCTCTCTCTCTATATTATGTGGTTAAAAATAAAATGCTTTTGGATCATTGATTACAACTTGGCATTACCACAGGCAATTCTGAATCGTGCATCTAGCCCTCTGACAAGAATGAAAGCATGCCCCCTTCTCTTGGCTTTGGGGATTTTAAGAATGAGGCAGGGCTTTTGAGTAGCTTCAGGATTGGTAAATACCTATTTTGCACATGTTTCCGAACACGGGTGCAAGTGTCTGATACAACTAGAAGTTTATCCCAATTTTGCAGGAAATGGAAGATCGTGAACAGCAATAATTAAAAATAAAAAACAAATGAAAAAATAAAATAAAAAGAAAACAAATACTTTCGATAAAATTATATTCGATCAGTGTTAAATATTTTATGTTTTAATTCTACAAACATGTAAATTGTGTTTAGATATGGGGAAGTGTTGAGTCATTGATGCTTGTCAAGAAACTTGGGAGCTCAATAAGATAGCTTGTCAATAGTAATTGGTTTTCTCCTTGACAACCATCTTGATGCAGAAGTCTTGTGAATCATTCTAATGTTGTATTACATGCTATTCATTTATCTTATTCATCTTGGATGCTTGAAAAGATGTCCGAGTCTTTTGCACGTGCATCTCAACACTTACTAATGATATTAATATTTATTCTTTTCTTATGTTTTAAGGGGTTTTGATGGTATATCATACTAAATAATAATGTCTCTCACTAGAAAATATGTAGTGTTCTCAGTATTTTGTTTTTCCATGTTTCAGCTTGTGGAATCATTCAACACTGCACTAAAAGAAATAGCAGAAGAAAGGTGAGGATCATTAAAGCACATGAGTAAGTTTATTAATTACATGTCGCCAAAGTTATTCTCCCATTTAATTCATTTTGTGTACTCTTGCTAACGCACATTCATATATTTACTATTATTTGGGTTCATTTTGTAGTGGACTATGGTTAAAGAAGCTGGACAAGAAAATTGAGAGAACACTTTTGCACTCTTATCGGAAGGTATGTAGTTCTTTGATGCAGTCTCTCTCTGTCTCTCTTCCACCCTCCACACAAAAATACTATGTTTTATCCATAACATATATTACAAATTGTTATATACGTTGTAAATATGATTACCACAATGTTGAATTCTCTTGAAATAAAGTGCTTTCTCCAATTCTTATCTGGATTGAATTTTGTTGACAAGATTGAATATTTAAGCTATACAAATTGCTATTTTTTTAATTCAATATATTATTATGTGAATATTGAAAAAATATTTATTTCTTCTAGAAAAATTAGAAAATAGGTGAACTACAAGTTCATTGTCATGAGGTATATTTGCAGTGAGAGGAGTGAAGCGCCCTCGGCATCCCAGTGTGGATGTGATGTGTAAAATAATGTAATTCTATTAAACTAAAATAAAAGAAAAATTGAGGTCTGTAACATACAAATGAAAAAAAGAGACTATAATAATTACAAAACAATCCTATAATAAAATAAACCAGCATAGATCCAGCTTAGCCCCTGATTTTTAGAACACAGAGAAGTTTACATCCCAGTTTCTTTTTCATCCCTCTTAGTGCTTAATAGATCCAGGGTTAAGATGGATCTATTCTGGTTTCTTACTTTGAAATTGCTGGAGTTTTTTTTTGCTAATAGGAATTAGTGGGAAAGTTTATTCAAGGGGAGGGTTGAGAAGCGAGTCTTCCAGGGTAAAATCAAATTGTGTGAAGAAAGTAGAGGGTGTTTCTACTTTCAATTATCAAGGTAAAAGGCAAATCAATCTTGATGGCCTCCATATTTGCATTAAATCACCTCCTTGTTGTAGAAAAAATCATGCACTTCATCACTTGTGGACACTCTTTCACACTTCAATGATATTGCAGCTTCAAAATCAAAACAGTTATTGGGGAAAGTCGGTATTTCAAGCTGAAAACTCTGCTCTTCATGAGATATACTATCAACCAAAAGAGTCACATCTTCATTAACTTTCTAAACCTTAAGAACTCCTTCCTGAGCATTTTCAATTGATCTACTTTTAGCAATAAGTGAAGAAGAAGGCATACCACAATCATCCACATCATCAAATGTACAATCAAAGGAAGGGATATCATCATTGATTTTTTGAGCCTCTTGATGTCCTTGCTGATTTGACACAATTAAGAGAAAATTATTAAGGTACTAAACACTAAGATTGACGATAATAATACAGCCATCATTGATGTTGTGTTTGCTGTTATACTTGTGCTGTATAACGAGAGTTTTCAGATCTGGTCTATGCATGCGATGTTGTTCTAGAGGGTTGGGAAGTCATTGGAATGATTGGTATCTTTTCTCCTTGAATTGCAATGAATTTTGGGGCTACTAAAGTGGATGGCTGAGACTGTTTTGCTATTGTTTTACACATTAATTTGTAGCAGTCCTAAAGGCTGAAATTCTAGGTTTAAGACTTGAGGAACCTTCTCGGATGAAGGTGAATTTTCAGATTTGCATCAATTGCCTGGTGAAAATGAAATTTCAACATGGTATTAGGGCGGTTGTAGTTGAGATAACTCTTGAGTAAGATGGAGTTGTATTTCAGCTAGTGATTACTTGAGATTGGTACTTGACCTACTTAAGGTCATTGGGTGTGAAACCCTTAGTTGCTTGAGAAAAACTCTTTTGCCGTTGGAAGTGTTATTTTGTATACTTCATATATTGCTAATTTTTGCACTTGATACTTTTTAAGGATGTGTAAGGTTACTCTCGGTCTAAGAGAGTGTGACAACTGACAGGTTAGATGGAGCTTCAAATTTTGTTCCATGGATGCTTAGGCTTCAGATCCTTATGGAAGAGGTTAATCTTTGGGAACATGTTGAGAAGGGCATTCTAGAACCTACCGATCTAGCATAGTTGGCCACCCTTTTGAAGAAGGGAGCTAAGGTGAAGAGAATCATTCTTGATTCTGTGAAGTATTACTTCATCTCACACATTGCTCATAAGAAGTCAAGTAAGTGCATGTTTTATGCTTTAGTCAAGTTATTTCATAATTCTTGTGCCTCTCAATAACTGCTCTTGTGAAACTAGATTTCAGCCATTCGCGTGAGCAAGACATATACTACGGTGAAATACATGACCAGGATTAATGAATTGAAGGATTAGTTGGCCACCATTGGAACTAAGGTCATGTGCTTTCAATGTTATGTGATTGGGCATTATGTAGGATAGTGTCAGTTGAAGAAGGGAAAGGGAATGAATTAGGTTGCAGTCAAGACTGTAATTGGAGTAGAGGAGATGACCTCTTTGTTTGAGACAACCTTTTCCTCGACTTCTTGTTTATCTACTAACATCATGTCTAGTGTTGGTTGGTATGTGGTCAGTGAAGCTTTGAGGCACATGATAAATGGCATGTCACTATTCAACAGGAGTCAAGAGAAAGAGGGAGGCATAATTGTGGAGCTTGGTGATGATTCTATGTACCCTGTGAGAGGAGTTGGATCTATTTCATTCCAGATGCCTTTAGGTGATGTTCTTGAGCTAATATTTTATTTGCTCTGGATTTGAGGAAAAACATCCTTTAATTTTCTTGTATGACATATACATTGGAGACTTGCTTTTGAGGGACAAAAATGCACCATCGATGATTGTAGTCTAGCAAGTCCAAGGACATTGGCTAGAGGGGTGAGAGAGGGTGGCCTTTATAGGTTACTAGCTGATACAGTAGCACTCGCACATTCCAACGAGAGGTTGGTAGGGCCTTCTATTTCCCAGAAGGCACATGCAGAGCTAAGTTTCAACCCTTGCGTTGTGATTGTGAGGTCTTTCACTACATCGGGTTCTCCTCCTGTGATCAAGGAGAATGTGGAGATTGTTGATCTAGTGGTTCAAGAGCATGTAATGGTGACTGCACCACCTAGGATATATATATCAGTGGTTTCTTCCATCCATGAGACTTCCGATTGTATAAAGAAGGAGAGGTGTGATGACGAGATTGACTTCATTCATGAACCTTCTAGTTATTCATTGGAGAGGTGTGATGCCTTAATGGAAGATGTTGTTAAGATTGATTCCAGAGTTGTAGCCGATGGGAGTATTATAGAGTTTCCCTCGTAGATAGATTATCTTTACAGGTTGTACTGGTCATCATATGATGTGGTACCCATTGATATTGACCCATGATGTTGAGGATGATGGAGGTGGTAGTTGACTATTGATCCAAGGAGACATTCCTATATATTCATAAGTGGTCATTATTCATTAGATGATCAAAATGTTGTGATGGCATGGTTGACAAATTTGTTGTAGATGCTAGTGGTTGATTTCGAGACCACAACAAGTATTGATTTGGAGATAACAGATTTGGTGGAGTTGTAGAGGGAGTTGACAGGTGTTGGTGTAAACATTTTACTTGTAAAGAGGGACATTGTTCTTAAAGAGGGAGTGTTACAGTTTCAGGTTACTTCAAAAGTGTTTACACCATGTTTGGTGTGCTTCATGAGATTTGGGGTACATGGTGAATGCTTAGCCCCTGGATGGTTTGAGATGGATTGCAGCATGAGAGATGGTCCACAATGGATATGCACAGTTGTGAATCGTGATAGCTTTCTCAGTGAAGGATAAGCCTCAGATGATCACTAGCTTAGTGTTCTTCCCTAGGGCATCGAAGATCTCTTGCCTAGATGGCGGAGGTCATGGAGGATTCATTTGGTGGGAGAACACATTATAAGATATGAGTGTTGTGCATTGGGGAGGATGGCTACAAGTCCTAGTTGGTATGTGGTAGCTTGGTTCTTGTTCAAAGGATTGGAGATGGATCGGGGATGTTAAGGACTTCGACAGTGTTCTTGCAAGGGGTAGCTGCACTAGTGGAGTACTTGGCTTTGGTGGATGGATGGAGTTTGTGGAGGCTCGAGATGGAGTGGTGCGGAGTTGTGTTGCATAGCTACATCACCTTGGGTCACTATTGTACATGACATCTTCATTGGAGCTTGACATTTGTACCCTACAAGTGGAGCGCTTCACTTGTGTGTGGCTTACTTATGTTTAGTAGGCTTGCTTGCAAGGCTTAGGCGACCTATGCTATATTGTTGGCCTCTCTATATAAATAGAGGAAGGAGAGAGTCTTTGCAAACGATACATCACATTACACATTCATTTGTATCTCTTCTTTGTTGAATTTTTAACTATTTCCAGATCTTGACAATTATTTCACAACGATTTCAAGCATTCATTTCATCCCACAGTTTCATTGAATAATTGCACACTGAAAATATCAACATAAATTGCAGCAGAAACAAAGGATCATAGAAAGATAACCATGCACAAGAGACACAAAGATTTTATCCTAGGAAACCCAAAAGGGAGAAAACCCAACCAACTTTTCTTAGAAGAAATCAATCCAATTCAAGTACAATACCATTCATGAAGATGAATCCTGCACATGAAAGATTCACCCTCCTTCACAAGAAACCCTAACAAGGGTAGCAAGCTTCTAGAGAGAATAAAAGAACCCAAAGTTATTGCTTCTTGCCTTTGCTAGGCCTTCTTTGGAGGTGCACACAAGTGGAGCAGAGAAGAGAAGATGTTGTGATGATAAAAATGAAGTAAGTGAACACTCTATTTATACTCTTCAATTCACTTGAATTTTTCCTCAATGGGGCCGACTTGTACACTTGATGGGGCCAACTTGTCTTCTTTGTTGGGCCTGACTTGTTGTTTCTTCTAGGCCGACTTGTCTTCTTGCCTTCAATTTTCTTCTCGGACTTCTTCAATGGTTTACTTGACTTCTTGATTATTTCTTCATCGTAGAAAAGTTGTCCTTGTTGATGTTCATCTCCTCACATGCACTTCTATTCACTCATAGAGCTCTAATGTTGATTTATCCCCATTCTAAGAAGTCCCTGACACTTCTTAGAGCCTATGTCAATTCAACATCAGTTTAGACTTTGTATATCTCACAAGGGGATAAAATTCCCTATCAAATAAACAAGTCAACTCACTCTAATATAGAATAGATCACTCCTTCTCGGAGCACTCCTTCTTAGAGTATGCAATGTGACCTTTAGCCTCCTTCTTAGAGTAAGCATCTCAAGCCTTATTTACTCTTAGTCACTTCTCATGACTAATCAAGGCTATGTCGGGGCCATCCTCCTCTAGTCATTGGTCAATTCTCATGACAAGTCATGGAGAATGTCTACTGAATGTTGTCCGATGCTGCAACCTGGAGAAACATCAACATTTTTTGGAGTGCTCTATTAGTGATGCGCTAGGGTTCATGAGGAAACCCTAGTGGATCATATGAGGAGGAGGTGGATGATTTCTCTCTTGAGATTCTTCTTTCTATATTTGATCCGTCTCTCTTGGACGCTAGGGTTTCTTGGTCTCTTGGAGCTGTTAAAATTATAGCTTTGGAAGCTATTACATATCATCACTGACTTCTAACTCCTGCCATGTGTCCTCATCTTCTCTTGCCATGTGTCATCTCCAACAAATGCTATGTGTCCTATCAAAACATGTAATTTATGTGCCAAGTGACAAGTGTCATGCAAAGGGGGGTTGCTTGGAAGGCGGTCCAAAGAGGGGGGCCTGCTTGAAGGGCGGTTCCCTTAGGGGGCTGCTTGGGGCGACCACCCCAAACTATAAATAGAAGTCACCCCCTCCCCATTTCAAGTGTCTTGTGTGTGAGTTCAAGTGTAAGGCACAGTTTTGCTTGTGAGGTATATGTGGGGTTTGTCCATTGCAGTAGAGGAGTAGGACATGCAACAACAAGCAGAGGGGTAATACTAGCAACAAGCAGAGGATAGTATGAGCAGATTTGAAGGCTGCCATACAATTATGTTGTAAGTTGTTATTTTTGCTATTAGTTTTGTCTTAGCACATCAAGAGAGAAGTTTTATGATGATTATGTAATTTGAACTTGATATCTTATACGAAAGATTGTTTGGCTGGAGTTTTTTCTTCCTTCTAAGGGTTTTTCCTCTAGGGTAAAACTACCGTGTTCATGTGGAATAAATTTGTGCACTTTGATTATGACATGTAACTAATGAAAACATACATTTGTATATTGTGTTTCTGCTTGAATTAAAACTTGACATGGTATCAGAGCTTAGGGTGTGAACAGAGCTCAGTTATGTAGTTCATGAGCCTACACAGGTCCCAGGGTTTAAGTTTTATCAAGCTCAGTCCTAGTTTCCTGTTCAAACATGTCTTCTTCTATTTTTGTTCGACCCGAAGACATGTTAGAGGGAGCTTCAAACTTTAATTTTTGGAAGCTCAGGATTATGAATATTCTTCAAGAGTTAGAACTAGATCATTTTGTGACTACAGTGGTGGAAGAACCAGTTTCTAATGCTGGTAAAGCAGCCTTCAGAAGGAATCAAGCTATGGCAAAGAGAGTTATTTTTGATTTTGTAAACGATAGTATCATTCCAGTACTAACTTCTCTGATGACAGCTAAAGACTGTTATGACACTCTCGTGAAGTTGTATGAGAAGACTACACCTAGTTAGAAGAGAAATCTGAAGAACAAATCAAAGTTTTTAAAGATGGAGAAATGTGAGTCTTTTGCATCCTTTTGTTCTAAAATTGCTTAGAGTCGTGATCAGTTACTTGTCACAGGGATAACTGTTGATGATGACGATCTTGTTCAAACCATATTTGATGGCCTTCCATCTTCATCGAGTGCTTTCCTTTCCAATGTGAATGGTAGAGAGATTCAACCTACTTTTGAGCGTTTATGGCATGATTGCCTTCAGGAGGAAAGTCACATGACTTCAAGAAATCATGTTGCTAATGATGACAGTGTTGCTTTGGTTGCAAAAACAAGGAGAGGAAAGAAACATTCCTTTAAAATGCAGTTCCAGGAAAACAATTTCAAAGGTAACTTCAAAGGTAAAAATTTTTATATGTCTAAAATTACATGCTATAATTGTGATAAAATGGGACGTTTTGCTAAAGACTGCAAATCCAAAAAAAAAATTTCATAAAAAGAAGCATCATGCATCTACTGCTGAAGAAAGAAAATCAAGTAAAAGGGTAAGTGAATCTCCTGAGAGACATGAGAAAAGGAAAGAATACTACCAGGTGTCTGCTCTTTCTGGTCATCTAACTGCTGACCATAACACCTTGTTGGTTGATAGTGGAGCATCAAAACATATGACTGGTTACAAAAATATCCTTTCAGATTACTAGGAGAAAAACTACTCAGTGCAGGTACAGCTTGGTGAAATCACATGTTATGATATCAAAGGGGTCGGTTCCATATCCCTTTAGTTAAAATTTGGATCTATCATTCATATTGATGAAGTCTTATTTGTTCCTGGCATGAATAAGAACCTGTTGTCAGTCTCTTCACTTGAAGATAAAGGCTACAAGGTGGCCTTCATGGATGGTAAAGTAGTTCTTTGGCCAAAAGATGGTGAGCTAAGTTTAGCTGAAGTTATTGGAATTTGAGAAGGAGGTCTCTACAAGGTATCGAATCATCCTGCTCATGCTCTTGTTCATTCTGTAGTCAGTCCCAACGAGTTATGGCACAGAAGATTCGATCATCTTCTCTTCAAAGCTCTTCCTGGACTTCAATCTATGGTAAGTGGTATGCCTTCTATTTCTTCTGATAAAGTTGAAGTATGCAAAAGTTGTTTACTTGGAAAAAATACAAATAAGTCTTTTCCACATAGTAGTAGTAAAAATGAAAAGATCTCAGAGCTTATTCATTCTGATATTTGTGGACCAATGTCTTCTCCTCCCTTGAATGGTTTTTTGTATTATGTCATATTTATTGATGATCTTTCTAGAGAATGTTGGATTTATTTTCTGAAGTTGAAAAGTGAAGCTTTTTCCAAATTTAAAGAATTCAAAGCTTTAGTAGAAAACCAGAAAGGAAAACACATTCAGATTCTAAGATCTGATAATGGAGAGGAATATGAATCTTATGAGTTCGAAATCTTTTGTAAGGAAGCTGGTATCAAACATCAGTTAACTGTTCCTTACAATCCTCAGCAAAATGGCGTTGCTGAAAGAAAGAACAGAACTATATGTGAAGCTACAAAAGCTATGATGTTTGATCAAGATCTACCCGATTCTCTTTGGGCAAAAGCTACAGCCACAACTGTATACATTCAGAATAGATGTCCACATGTTATCCTAGAAGATAAAACTCCTGAAGAAGCTTTCTTTGGTAAGAAACCAAATGTAGATCACTTAAGAGTATTCGAGTGTCCATTTTACATCCATGTGCCTAAAGGGAAGAGAACTAAGATGGAACCCTCAAGTAAGAAAGGGATCTTTGTCGGATATAGTGAATCTTCTAAAGCCTACAAAATCTATATCCCAGGTCAGAAACAGATTGAGGTTAGCTGAGGTGTAACTTTCCATGAGGAAGGTGTTTTTAAACGATCTAGATAGCTTTAGATCGGTGATGAACTAAAATCTCCTCCAACCAAGACTTCTGGTTCTGACTTTCAGAGGGAGGAGAAAGTCATGATGATCCAATGGATCAAGATTTAGTGTTGGAACCTGCTGAGGTGTTAGAAAGGTCTCTTGAAGAACCTCCTATCAAGAGAAGACCTGCTTGGTTCAAATAAACTCTGTAAGAAGTAGAGAAACATATAGCCCCTTCAGGAACCTTTAGAGAAAGCAAAAGGCCTCAAAGATTTACAGGTTATGTTGCTTTGGTAAGTAACATTAGGGATGTTAAACCTTCTTTGTTTAATGAAGCTAACAAGTTGCAGGTTTGGAAAGATGCCATGTTGGAGGAATACAAGTCCATCATGAAGAATAATGTATGGGACATAGTTCCCAGGCCCAAAGATAAGTCAATTGTCTCATCCAAACGACTATATAAGATAAAACATGCAGCTGATGGGAGTGTTGAAAAGTACAAAGCAAGATATGTTGCCAGAGGCTTCTCCCAAAAATAAGGTATAGACTATGATGAGATATTTGCACCAGTAGCCAGGTTTACTACTATCCGCACAATTATCTCTCTTGCTTCGGTATTTGGTTGGAAATTACATCAAATGAATGTAAAGACTGCTTCCCTTAATGGTGAAATAGAGGAGGAAGTGTATGTAGAGCAACCTAATGGCTTTGCAATGCATGAAAAGAAAACTCATGTATGTAAGTTAAAAACAGGCCCTGTATGGTCTTAAACAAGCACCCAGAGTTTGGTATAATAGAATTGATGGCTTTCTGTAGAGATTAGGGTTCAATAAAAGTACCGCATACTCTAACCTCTATTTTGAAGTTGTTGAAAATCAACCTTTGATTTTAGTGTTGTATGTAGATGATCTTTTCCTTACAAGAGAAGAAAAGCAAATTGCCAAATGCAAAGAGAGATTCACTATTGAATTTGAAATGAAAGATATAGGAATGATGCATTATTTCCTAGGACTAGAAGTTTGGCGGAAACCAAATGAGATTTTCCTATCTTAAGGAAAATATGCAGTAGACATACTGAAAAGGTTTGGTATGATGAATTGTAGGAGTGTGTCAACTCCTATGGTTGCAAATTAAAAGAAGTTACATGACTCGGGTTCAGGAGAAGATTTGGTGGATCCCACCATTCACAAGCAACTTGTTGGGTCTTTAATCTATCTGACTCATACTAGACCAGATATGCAGTTTGCAGTGAGTGCATTAAGCCAATTTATGATTGAGCTAAGAGAACGACACTGGGTAGCAGGTAAGCATATTCTGAGATATCTTAGAGGTACCATAGCCTATGGGCTAAAGTTCACATCCAGTGGTGGTGTGATGCTGCATGGTTATGCAGGTTCAGATTGGGCGGGAAGTCCAGTAGACAGAAAGAGTACCTCTGGTTACTGCTTCAGTTTGGGATCAACCATGATCTCCTGTTCCAGTCGTAAACAAGAATCTATTGCTCAGAGCACAGCCGAGGCTGAATATATTGCTGCAAGTAATGCCAGCAAAGAAGCAGTATGGCTCATAAAACTCATTTTTGGGTTGTTTAATGAAAAGCTTGAGACTATGATTATCCACTGTGATAATCAGAGCTGCATGAAGCTCACAGAAAATCCGGTATTTCATGACAGATCAAAGCATATTGATCTAAAGTACCATTATATCAGAGATATGGTACAACGAAATGTGATCAAGCTGAAGTATGTTGCAACAGATGATCAGATAGCTGATATCCTAACAAAACCACTACAGTTGGTGAAGTTTGCTCACTTTAGAGGCAAACTTGGAGTTACAGAGAATGCCTCCATCTTTGAGAAAGAGAATGATCAAAAAGGCATTCTCCAAGGTCTAAGGTCATAAGTGACAACCCTAAAGCTAGCCAAGGAGACTTGGAGATTAACCAGTTCTGTGAGTCATGGAAAAAGTCAAAGTGAACATACAAACTTTGTGAGGCAAGACAAAAGTCAGAATAAAAGTGATAAGGCCTTTGAAAATCTTGTGAGATTATGACAAAAGTCAAGGCGAAAGGACAAGCCTTGTGAGTCATGTCAAAAGTCAAGACATGCAGCCTTGTGAGCATTTAGCAAAAGTCAAGGTATCTAGCAAAAGTTAGGAAGAACGTACAATTCCTATAGAGCTAGAAACAAACAATCTTCCTTATATAAAGAAAATATTAGTTAATAATTTAATAGCTTCCTTGCTAAGAGGGAGTGTTAAAATTATAGCTTTGGAAGCTATTACATATCATCACTGACTTCTAACTCCTGCCACGTGTCCTCATCTTCTCTTGCCATGTGTCATCTCCAGCAGCTACTATGTGTCCTGTCAAAACATGTAATTTATGTGCAAGTGACAAGTGTCATGCAAAGGGGGGCTGCTTGGAAGGCGGTCCAAAGAGGGGTCCTGCTTGAAGGGTGGTTCCCTTAGGGGGCTGCTTGGGGCGGCCACCCCAAACTATAAATAGAAGTCACCCCTCCCCATTTCAAGTGTCTCGTGTGTGAGTTCAACTGTAAGGCACAATTTTGCTTGCGAAGTATATGTGGGGTTTGTCCATTGCAGTAGAGGAGTAGGACGTGCAACAACAAGCAAAGGGGTAGTATTAGCAGCAAGCAGAGGATAGTATGAGCAGATTTTAAGGATGCCATACAATTATGTTGTAAGTTGTTATTTCTGCTATTAGTTTTGCCTTAGCACATCATGGAGAAGTTTATGCTGATTATGTAATCTGAACTTGATATCTTATACGAAAGATTGGTTGGCTGGAGGTTTTTCTCCCTTCTAAGGGTTTTTCATGTGGAATAAATTTGTGCACTTTGATTATGACATGTAACTGATGAAAACAGAAATTTGTATACTGTATTTCTGCTTGAATTAAAACTTGACAGGAGCACCTTGGATTCTAGGATTAAGGTTTCCTTCCTTGGAGGCTAGATATTGCAAACCTTTGGATGTATTTGGGGAAGAAAGATGAGGTAGAGACTAGAGATTAGGGTTTGGAAACCACTAGATGTATTTGGGGAAGAAGAGGAGGAGGATGTCTTGCCTTGAAGATAGTGTTGGAGGGATTCCTATACTTGGAGGAGCTAGGGTTTGTTGATTAACCCTAGCTAGGGCATCTTGGATGGTTGGATTTTGTCCTAGCTGTGAGAGGAGGCTATGGTATGTATGCATTTCATTTATTGAACATATATATATAAGATTTCCAGCTGTCCATATATTGTGTATATTGCAGATTTGATTTCGGCATTTTATATTCTTGGATGGTTATTTCCAGCTCTTAATTGTCTTGTTGATTTGACACATTTTAGAGAAAACTATTGAGGGACATAACACTAGATTGAAGACAATAGTGAAGTCATCTATTGCTGTTATATCTGATGTATAAGAAGAGTTTTCAGACTTGTTTATGCAGGTGAAGTTGCCCTAGAGGGCTGGAAACTCATTGGCATGATTGGTACTTTTCGCATTGAATAGCCACCATGAGATTTTGCACCATTTAGACCTCCAAAGTCTTCACTTTATTCATAAACTTCTTGCCAAATAGCAAAAGCATTACACACGCTTACAACAAAGGTTCCTTGCAATCCATCCCTATCAATGGAGCAAGCACTCACTTAAATAGCAAAAGGAAGGAGAGGGTGAGTGCATGAGTCGGTTGAGAGAGGGGTGCGCATCCCTTAATCAAGGGAGAGATCCAGATTCCACGCATGGACATAAGTTAACAAGCACGCGGGTTGGCGTGAAGAGGAGAGGTGGCAGCCACATGGAAGAGCGCTCCCTCTCAACATTGGAAACTCTTCCAACGAGTGAGTAAGAGCCACATAGTGAAGCAAGTTGCCCATCACGTGAAGGAAGGCGCAACCATTTTTTTAATCTTCAATTTTGACTTTTAAATCAAATCCAAAGTACTGCTTTTGTGAGGAATATAATCACCCTCCTTAGGTACGAGATGCCAAGTCATTTGGCATGTGTTTATTTGCATATTTTATTATATTTTTCTTTTTAATAATTGGTGCATTTTGTAGCATTTTAGCATTTAAATGTCGTTTTGTAGCATCTTTAAGGAAAATTGCCACAAATGACAATTTAGTCGCTCGAAACCCAGGAAAAGTGGGTCCTAGGTTAAAGAGGACGCTTTGAGTGTGAAAACAAGTATCCTCACACCAAATTCCGCTTCCAGACCATGCTTTTATTACACTTTGAATTTTTCCAAGTAAACCATTAAAAAATGGTCTAATGTTATGGAAAAAATTATTTTTATCGGAATGAAACCAAACTCCTAGGGGACCTAGTGCATGTCCATACAACTCAATATTGATGGCTAGCATGTAAAAATTCATAGACACATAGACTTTAATAACCTCCCTAGGTTCGACCACCATGGTAAATACTCCAGCTTTGGAGGTGTGAGTGAAAAACTCAGGAATTATACGCCACTGAAGAGTAACACATAATTCCTAAGGAAAAAACACTTTAAAGTATCCCCCTGATAGCCAAACCTAAGGTAGGCCAATTCTTTTACATAGTAATCATGCTTAGACCAAATTATTACAATTCTCCCATGGGGGTCTGGACATGCAATTATTACGAAGGGGCCAAAATTGGCCCTGAAAAACTCTTCTGAACTTTTGAACATTGATGATGAACACTTGAGATGTTCATGAAACTAGCGGCTCACAAGAAGTCCAACTGTGGTACAAAATAGTTGGTAATAGAATGAACAATGAACAATGTCAATAGACGGAGACTAGGGTTTACAGTTTAACTGCAGGCCGCGAAAGCAGACTAGGGTTAACGGTTTACCTAAAGGCCGTGAAAGTAGAAAAATGAATTTCAAACAATTTTTTGCCATTTTTTTATTAAAATGGAACTGATTTTCCGGCGAATCAGTTCACCTTGGAATTTGCTAACCCAAAAAATTCGATTTTGTGATTCAAATTGACGAATTTAATCGAATTAATTCTACAAGCGCAAAAAATCGTCGATTTTCGATTTTCAAGGCAAAAATTCGTCGAACCCGGTGACTTACGTTCTATGTTGTCTTGAGGCACTTAATCCAAGAGTTGTTTAATCTATACAAAATAAGTTATAAATGCTATTGTTATTCCTGAGATACCCTAAGTGAAATTTCTACCAGCCAAGTCAAGCAAATTTATATAGATGTGTTTATGATCTTTGCATGAGTGTATTCTTGCTGGTTACTATCATCATAACTAAGTCATATTCACTGCTGTTGACAAGACTGTCAGCATACATCAAATCTGAGTGTGTTTCATAAGGATCTCACTGTCTCACTGTTGGTTGTCATCGTACCCCAATTCTGTTGTGGCTATCAGATCTCTCCACATACTTTTAAAGTTTACAGGTGTGATCTTACTACTAGTTATTATACCTCTAGTTGATGCAAATACCACAGTTTTCAGTCATCTCTTTTGCTGGTATATTTATGAGGAAGCTCCTTAGTGGGTTGGGAGCTTGAGGAAGCTCCAAAACATGGGTACTTGTGATTGGGAGCTTGAGGAAGCCCTCGATCCATTGAGGAGCTTCTCAAAGCTCCTCGATGGATCGGGAGCTTCCTCAAGCTCCCAACCACAAGTAACCCTAGGAAACTCCTATCTGGAGCGGCCATTTCACCTCTGTGAAGTACCCGAAAAGCTCCCAAGTATCTGAGGAAGCTCCCACCACTTTTGGAGCGTTTCGTACCAGCTCCAAAGCTCCCAGGTACGTCGATAAGCTGGGTATGCATTTCCTAAGGGCCGGGAGCGGTATTGATGCAACATAGGTTTCAATCTAAGGAACAATTTTGTTACTTGGAAAAAGGCTTTTGATGAGGTGCAGTCTAATCCTTTTGCTGTTTTTACTCCCTAGTTGAATCCTGTATGTTTTACCATTTCTGTGAAAGGTTGCATGTTGTTTTAAGCTAGTAGTAAGATCACATCTTATTGTTATTACATGTTCATACAAGAGAACCTTTGGAAGGGCCTTTACTCATTTAATTTCCATCCTTATAAATCTGCAATCACTTGTAGTTTTCTCCATGTTGTAACAACAATAAATTAATAATCACTCCAATCTACCAACCATATGCCCCTCTTTGTTGCTTCATAACTCCATGTGCCCTCTTGGATATTTGGCATTGGTCTTGCCCCATCAACCACCTTTTAAATGAACTTATTCTCTCAACCATAAAATCTATTTTACTAAGACCACTCTTCACACCACCTTAATCCCTATTTGTCTATTGTCTTAGTGATCCTATTCTAGGAGCACCCCCCTTAATACCTTATATTGGAGGAGGGCCAGTCTAAAGTGAGAAGAGGGTTGTGTTGTGACATTGGCATGCCTCTTGGGTGACCATTTGATTTGCATTGATCTTCGGACTTTGGATCTCAATTGCAAGTTGGATCACTAACAACCGGTACCTTTAATCCAATGAGCATGGAGAGAAAATAAAAGAAAACTAGTGAGGCAAGTGTTGCACTAATTCACTAGTTTAGAAAATTCCACATCAAATCATCATACTCATCTTGTTATGATCCTAGTGGGCGGCCTTCACTAACATCTCGAGGTTTTGGTGTAACGGTTCGTATCATTTGGTATCAGAGCCTCCACCCAGGTTCAAGTCACAGAGCGGGTGGCAACGTCAGCATTGCAGTGTTCGTCCGAGGCTCGTACGGCTCAAAGGGGACACCACCGTAGGGCACACATCCAACCCAGAGTCTAGACTGCGGAGCGTGGTGGGATGTTAAGATCCTAGTGGGCGGCCTTCACTAACATCTCGAGGTTTTGGTGCAACGGTTCTTATCACATCCACAATAAATAGTTGGCTGCCAAAAGAGTTTCACCTTTATTTCAAAGATTTAAGTACAAAGTCTGAAGATATCAGATTCACAATCCAAAGGAATCAAGGGATGAACTATCACTTCTCAAGTGCATTACTCTCACAATGCTTGAGGACACACACAAATGAGTGTGATGGAAATAGAGTCCAACACTCTATCACAAGCTTGCTCAATAATGTGACATGAATATGGAAGAATCTAGAATCAAGAATAGATGGACTCAAAATTCATTGATCCTTATCTATTTGAAAATTCCATCTCCTATAGATTGAGAATGGGTCAACATTGTTAATTTAAAAAAACCAGTACCTAGGTAAATGTTCTCAGATTTGAAATTTACACTACTGATTTATTTAACAGATATTTCAGCAGAAGCAAAAATTAGAAAACAGATCAACACAATTACACACAGATTTTTTTGCTCTTCAAATCAGTTCATCATTCAAATAACTTCAGAACTTACAAGAGTTCCCGAACTGGGATAATGGCTCTATTATCTAAGGAAATTACACAAACTTTTAGCAAGCCTGCAAATTCTCCATGACGGAAAATTTTCCTTCAACCAATCGGTGACTGAGCTTTACGGCTGGGCTGTATGTCCGAACCCTACACAATTTCTTGTGTGCTGCTGCTCACACGTGCGGCTGCCTCTGCTGGTCCGTAAGTTGTACAGCCTGCTGCTATATTGCCTGTGCTGCACACTCCTCACTCTGTGATGGCTGCTCTCCTGCTTGCTGAATACTGCCTAGTCTTCTTCCTCACCAAATGCTGAAAACCAAGTCCTTCTCTGGTTCTCTTTTACTCACTGACTTGTGAATAAAATGAATGTATCTTTGTCTTAACCCTTGCTGCCTTTTTGTATTTCTGAGTTGAGCCAAATCCCTAATCTCAACGGTCAAGATTAAACCTAATCTTGACTTGAGATCAATGGCCCACGTTTAATTTAAATCTCTAATGCCTTGACTTAGGGATTTTATTAAATTAAATAAACTCACTTTACAAAAAAGCACATTTCACTTTAATTAATAAATTAATAAAGTGAAATGTTAAAACGCTAGGACATTAATTAATGACGATTTTCATGGGTTAGACACAGCCCAAGGAAATACCTGTCCGAGCTACAGTCATCAACACTCCCTCTTAGCGAGGAATGTATTCTTCACCACTCCAAGCTTGTCTCAAATGAAGACAAACTTCCCTTTCACCAAAGGTTTGGTGAGTATGTCTACATTCTACTCATCTATAGGAATGTACTGGAGTTTGAATGCTCCCTTCAAGGTCCCGTCTCTGATGAAATGGTATCTGATCTCAATGTGCTTTGACATGTCGTGCAAAATTAGATTCTTCGAGAGCTTTATGCAACTCTGATTGTCGCAATTTATCATTGTAGGCTCCAACTCCTGACCAAATAACCTTGTGAGTAGTTTGTGAAGCAAAATTCCTCCACAACTTGCCAAGCTGGCTGCCATGTACTCATCTTCTGTTGAGCTGAACCAAGAAATCAATGTCGACCCCAAGCTGAAACAACACCCTGAAGTGCTCTTCCAATCTGTATCACTTCCTACCTAGTCTGAATCTGAGTAGCCCTGCAACTTCATTCCATCTCTGCTAAGGTACCTCAAGCCGTACTGTACTGTTCCCTGCAAATGTCTGAGCACATGTTTTGCTGGGATCCAGTGCACCTGCCTTGACTCCACCATGTATTGGCTCAAGGTGTTCACAGCAAAACAGATGTATGGTTTGGTCTACACAGTGGAAGTACAGGGGAAGTACAGGGTCCTGAAGGGAGCAGTCAAGCTCCAGTACATTGCTATAGATGAGTAGATTGCAGAAATACTCAACAAACCTTTAGTGAAATGGAAGTTTGTCTTATTTTGAGACAAGCTTGGAGTGGTGAAGAATACCTTCCTCGTTAAGAGGGAGTGTTGATGACTGTAGCTCGGACAAGTATTTCTCTGGGGTGTGTCTAATCCATGGAAATTGTCATTAATTAATGTCCTAGCTTTTTGACGTTTCACTTCTAATTTATTAATTAAAGTAAAATGTGCTGTTTAGTAAAGTGAGTTTATTTGATTTAATAAAATGCCTCAGTCAAGGCATTAGTGATTTAAATTAAACATGGGCCATTGATCTCAAGTCAAGATTAGATTTAATCTTGACCTTTGAGATTAGGGATTTGGCCCAACTCAAAAATACAAAAAGGCAGCAAGGTTTAAGACAAAGACACATTCATTTTATTCACAAGTTGGTGAGTAAAAGAGAACCAGAGAAGGACTTTTGGTTTTCAGCATTTGGCAAGGAAGAAGACTCAGCAGTATTCAACAGGCAGGAGAGCAACCATCACAGAATGAGGACCATACAACAGTAGGCCTTATAGACAGCCATATAGCTTACGGACCAATAGAGGAAGCCACACTTGTGAGCAGCATCACACAGGAAATTGTGTAGGGATCAGTCGTACAGCCCAACCTTACAACAAAGGCCCTATATTAGGCCATACAGCTCAGTCACCGATTGGTTGAAGGCAGATTTTCCATCACAGATTTGCAGGTTTGGTTTGTGTAATTTCCTCAGAGCCATTTTCCCAGTTTGGGAGCTCTTGTAAGTTCTGATGTTATTTGAATGATGAACTGATTTGAAGAGCAAAAAAATCTCTGTGTGATTGTGTTGATCTGTTTTCTGATTTTTGCTTCTGCTGAAATATCTTTTAAATAAATCAGTAGTGTAAATTTCAGAGTTGAGAACATTTACCCAGGCACTGGTTTATAAAGATTAACAAACATAAGGCAACTATCCAATAATATGTCAAATCCCATAATAGAAATCCAAAAGCATGCTAAATCAATCCAAAAGAGAGTGTACTTCATCTTGGGTTTTTTGATCAAGGATTATCTACTTTAAGTAAATATACAGTCCATCTTTGACCACCCGAAGTTTCTCTATTCCAAACTTTAATATGGATTTGTAATGGTACCATGGGTTCAGGTAATACCCATTTATTATCATTGATCTTCCAGATGGGTCTGTACTTTATTTTCTTTATCTTGGTACGTTACCGTTATCTGCTCTTTGGCCTAATCGATGGCCAATTTGTCCCATCCACCATTTGCAACACCTTAAGAGAGGGCTCAACAAGTTCGACATTGTCTTCTACTTGAGACCAAAAACTATTTTCAAAAGATTTCATATATGTCTTTCTCACCTTCCTTGGTGGCCCACTGAGATCTACTCCACTCATCAAAAAAGAATAACTCCCTCAAGTTCTATGCCTGGGGAATGAGGGATTGTAACGTGAGGCTGTTTGTTGCAAATATGGTGATGGCAAACCCAACAAGCTCTTTGCTACTTGTGTTTTTCCTCAACAGGTTTAATATTCATGTGTGGTTGTAGATGTATTCTGTAATGCACTTTGCATGATATACATCCTTCTTAACTCACTCCAGTTTGTACATATCCTCAAGCATGAGGTCTAGGCAATGAGCAACACGTGCTTAAGAATATGGTTTTGTGTTTTGCCTCAAACTTCTTACCAACGTGAACATAGTTAGAAGCATTACTAATGATGACCTATACAACATTCTCCACCCCCACCTCCATAACCACCACACCCAAAATATCAAAAAATACCTGTGCATCTTTCATCTAACTAGATGCATTCTTTGATTTCAAAATATGCTTCATTTGTGCACAAGCAGGAAGGAAATTAAGTATGGTATGGGACCTTCAATTTGTCCATCCATTTGACATAATGCTACATTGAAATGAACAAAGTTCATTTACTAGTGAATATCCAACATAAGAAGGACAATGAACAAAAATCCATATAGGACAGTATAATTATATTTAATAATGAATAGATGATAGCATATGATAGTATGTTACTATGTTTACACACATTGACTAGTCACGTGGTTGAAAGTCATGCCCCCTAGTTAGGTCATGTGTCTCTTCATTAATTATTGTTTAATCATCATCATCATCATTATTATATATAGATATTCATTACATTTCCTTCCCCTTTAAAAATGCTTTGTCCTCAAATCATATTTATGCAAATGACTTATCTATGGTTCTGCCCCATAATGTCTTCTCATGATTCTTTGTATTTCTCACTGTGATAGTTGACAATACAAGATGATGTGATTTTCTAAGGGCTGAGCAGAATTGTCAAGTTGTGAAAGGGTCTAACCACCCTAATTTGATCTTTTTTAGTACTGTGTTTATCTGGTTTCCACGATGAACTTTATTTTGAGACCCAATTGTACTCGCATTACTATTCTCTTGGAATGTAGGTCAACTGCTTGTTAATGTATCGATTCTTATGATTATGATGACGATAAGGTATTGTTGTAACCTTATCTTTCTTTTTTTGTACTTGTAATGTTTTCTTGATTCACCTTTCGTAGTATGTCTTCCTGGAACACTTGTGTTGCTTGGTTGACCATGAAATGTTTAGTGGTGGAGATATTTGGATTTCCAGCTGCTTGTACTTCCACGAGATTCGCATATATCTGATGACTTTTGTATTTCAACAAGGTTAGTCATTGTTTCTTTATTAATTAGTGATTCCTTGCTGATAAATTGCTCAAACCTGTTCTGTAGCAACTTCTTATCATTCTTTAGCTTATTGTTTTGGGTAAGTAAGCTTCAGTTATGATCCCTTAAGTGTGAAATCTCTTCATCGTTCTTTAGGTTGTCAACTTTATCCGCAAAGTCTTGATTTTCTAATTGCCCATTTTTTGATTTGTTGATTCCTTAGGGTATAACCTTCTTTATCTTTTTATGATAATTGCTTATCGAGATCTTGATTCTTTTGTTCCAACTTCTAAATGCATTGCTTCTTATCCTTTGTCTTCTTGATTTTTGCAAGTAGTTTTTCTATTATGGTTTTTTAGGCAAGAAATCTCTTTATCTTGTTCAGTGATAACTTTATCACATTATTTTTTGCCAATCCTGTAACTTTTGTATTGACTTCTGGCTATCTTGAAGGATCAATTTTGATACGTCTTTCAAGTCTTCTGATGAGGGTACTATTGAACATGACTTCATAGTAATGTCTTACTGTTAGGTATATAAATATATAACAATAATAAAACATTAAAGTCTGTAAATAATAAGAAAATAAATATAATATTTTAAATAATTAGTTAATAATTAAATAAAGAATAAAAGGGTGTGCTTCTTCACATATAGACACAAATGAACTATTAAAGTCTCAAGTTGTATTGTAATGTTCATTTAATCAATTATATATATATATATATATATATATATATATAATTCATTATTTCGAAGAAGGGTTTTCTTCATTGATATTAAGATCTGGAGCGGTTTTTTACACTTACAATCTTATTTTCTTCTTCTTATAGGAAAATGTCAGAAATTGTTTCTTTGTGTTGAAAATGAAATTTCTCAATGTATCTATCCAGGTTGAATCTAGAATTATGTCAACTTCATTTTGAGATATATATGTGACATTGATTTGAGCTATGCATTTGTAATCATCGTTTGATAGTTGTAGGTCCTTAATTTCATATTTCTTATCGAGAAAACGTGTATCATTTTCAATTATATTTGGTTTTGGAACTATTAATTTGGTGACCAAGTCAATGTTGATGTGATTTTTCTTGATGGTTGGGAAAATAGTTATTTGTTAAAACTTATCTGCAAATGTACAACTAACTTTACTTATTTGTTAAAACTAAAATCTGCAATTTTATGAGAAACTCAGAAAAACAATGAGGTTTGAAGACGTACCTTCAATTGGCACTGTTACCAACTTTTTGTACCATAGTTGACTTATTTGAAGAGCTGCCATTTGACAAACATGATGAATGTTTGTACTCCAGTGTATCAGATGATCTAGCATTTGTGCCTAGCCAATATTGGCTAGTCAGTTTTGTTTTTCAGTCAACATGGCCATGACCCCATGGGGTTTGTAATAAAGTGTGCTAGTAGGATTCTGAGTGTCTCGGTTCTCCATGAATTGATTAAGCAACTAAGGTATTCTAGGGAGTTTTTTCCCTTGTCAATTATACTTTGCCTATAGCCGAGCTATAATCTGTTAAAATTTAGGAATTTGATAGCAATGACAGACTGTGAATAAAATGCAGAATTAGCTAGCAGTAATTACATATCCACAAAAATTGAACACAGTAATTTTTCACGGGGAAACCTTTTAAGGACAAAAACCCCAAAGCAATTTTAATAATTTATCTCCAAAAATGAGATGGCTGAGTTTGTACAACAACAGGCTGAGAACAAGCCTTCTAAACAAATCAGAATTTGTTTCATATACCAAGAAGAACCCTGTACAATGTCTGCTGATTCTGATCTGTAACTGATACTAGATGCCTGGAGCAGCCTCAATCCTGTACATGCCTGTAGATGTCACTGCTTACTGATATATATATTTTGCTAAGAGTGCTGTGAACTACTGCTGGGCTGTAGTGACTTGTAGAAGCTCTTTCTGAAGCTGCTGTACCCTGAGCCAGACCCTGTACAAATTTGGGTGCACAAGAAAAATGCCCTAGCAGGGCTCGGGTATACTCAGCAGAGAATTTAAGTAGAAATCAGATGGCAGCAGTAAAACTCTAGCTGAGATAAGTGTTTTAAACCAGCAGAAAAGAGTGGACAAAAATCTAGAGTTGACTTCTTCTAGAGGTAAGAACCAGCAGTAGTTAGATAACTCAGCAAATAAAGAAGTCATCCATGAGCTGAGCAGAGATGACACTTAGCAAATCCACGAGCTGTCATTTAGATCAGTCAATAGCACCCACGAGCTTTCTCTTGAAGATCCCACGAAATTTCTGTCTGAAATGTTGAGTTTTCTTTTGTTTATATATAGTGGAATAATTCCACTTTATTGAGGCCGACCTGTCCTCACATAATTAAATTTTTTTTTTTTATTATTTATTTTGTCCTCAAAAAAAGGAAATAAGTATGAGGCCGACCTGTCCACTTTTTCATCATTTTATTTATTATATATTTTTTTCTTTTCTCCAATAATGAGCCAACCCAAAATAAATAAATAAATATATATTTATTTTTCTTCTCCTAAATGGTGGGTTCGTGGACCAAGCCAAGCTATGCTTGGGTTTCATTTATCTTCAATACATCATGTAGGTGTTCTTCAAGGTCTTCATGTCCACTCCAAGTACATCATCATAGGGAGATAAATTAATTCCTTTACTTCACCCTCCTGTTGCCACCAAGACCAAGTGGAGGGGTACACCACTTGCCCAGACCCGGTCTAGGGCTTACAGTGAAATCCTGGTAACTGACCAGGTACCTCCATTCTCCTAGAGAATGGCTCTCAGCCCCAGGCTGAGTTCCGAGTCCCAGACTCGGTCAAAAGGTGCCTCCATTCTCCCAGAGAATGGCTCTCAGCCCCAGGCTGAGCTTCTAGTCCTAGACTGGATCAATATCCTGGTAACTGACCAGGTGCCTCCATTCTCCCAAAGAATGGCTCTCAGCCCCAGGCTGAGCTTCTAGTCCCAGACTGGATCAATATCCTGGTAACTGACCAGGTGCCTCCATTCTCCCAGAGAATGGCACTCGATGCTGCTCAGGAAAAATCAACATAATCGATGAGTTTTCTCCCGCTTCCTCCAAAGCTGGAATGCCCGATTTTGAAAATTTTAGCTATGGGGGTTATTAGAGTCCAATTGATGTATATAAGCCTACTAGACACTATTAGAATAGGTGTTGGTCATCTCCTAGGTCCCTAGAATCCTCAGAAAAATTTTCGAAAAAAATTTACCGGGTCCTCCGGTTTTGGGTTTTTAATTATTTTTTAAATTTTAATAAATTTCTCTATAGTTTAAATAGAGAAATTTCAATTTGTAATATGTCAGTCATCCAGGATCTGAATTCAGTGACTGAAGGCTTCAACCTTAAGCCAAAAATCATTCATGATCCCCGGACCAGTCTATCATAAGTTTCTGATCGTCATTCCGCTACTTAATTAATAAATTCTCAAAAAACAAATAAAGGAGGATTATTAATTAAATTAAATCAAAAAATTGATAATTGGAGATAATCCAATTGGATTAAAATAAAAAGCTAAATGACATGGCACCAGACATTAAAGAGCATTCCAGTCATCTCCAAGTGGATCCAGTCAACTATACAGTCAACAACTATTAATTAACACCAAGTGAACTCGCCCCCTGCATGCAGAATTTCGAATTTGTGATGTGGAGAAGATATTAAGTAGTTTTTGAGTTATGTTTGAGTTGCATTAAGTGGATTGGGGGCGCCTTGCCTAGGTGGAGGCCACCTCCCACTCCCACCCACCAAGATCTAATTCGATTATGAGTCAAACTCCAAGCTACTACCTCAAATCTTCACGTATATCCCCTTGTATCACGAGTTTATCCACTTGGCATTCGATTGGTGGTGGTTATGTTTGAAGTTAATGCTATAGTGGGGACCCTCCATAATCTATGCAATCAAGATTTTGGCTCCCATTGTAATTCGAATCTACACTCCCCACCATTCTCTCTTTGCATTTAACCCTATGCTCACGTGTTTCTCCTCAACCCTCACGCATATCTTCCTTGTGGTCACGAGTTTACATGTGGCAAATTCATATTTGATGGGTGATACTTCCTATGGAGGGATGGGGGGCGCCTTGCCTAGGTGGAGGCCACCTCCCCATCCAGTTTTAATGCAACTCAAGTTTATTGGTGAGATTCGAGCTCCAAGCTTGGATATGATTGGATTGACATGGAATTCGACTTGGTGTTTGGTATCATTGGCTCCTTCTATGCCAATTCGAATTAGGGTAGACTAGGCTATTGTTTTGCTATATAATGAGGCTCTCTTTCCTCATTCCTCATGGACTTTTGAGCAAAGAAACTCTGGAGGATTTGTAACTCATTTGATTATTAATAAAGTTGAGACTCTGGAGGTCAAACTGTGGAGGCTCTTGGTGGCCATGCTTCACCCAATAAACAAGGTGATATTGTGTAATGCTTTATGCTTAGGATTATTAAGTTATAGATCTTTGTTTCAAGAGGGCTAACAATCTAGCACAAGTAAACAATGAATCTATCTCTTTTTGCTTGAGTATAATTTGTTTTGCAGGTATCTTCCAATGCTTTGGGTTTCTTGTGGGTACACCTTCACTTTGCATATGGCCAAAGAGTTTCAAGCTTTATAAACAAAGAACAAGGAGTTCTTGCTTTCTCCATCACCCCTTCAACAAAACTTCTCTTTCAGTGACTTGTTACTTGAATTATCTCCAAACGGTGGAAATCCAAAGCCCTATTCATATCCAAGTTTGAGATCGTTCTTAAGCTAGCCTTTGGTTTTCGGCATTTGCTTTACCTTTTTCCTCTCGTTTGCTTCTTATATACTTCTTTTTCTCCATTTCTCCTTGCATTCGTTTTTCTCCATTTATCTTGCATTCGTCCAACCCAATAGATCTCCTCTTCTAGCTCTCGTCCTCCCCCTATTTCCCTCTTTCCATTCGCAGCTACCTTCTTCATTCTGCTGCTACCTCATTCTGCTGCTCCTACTTTCTGCCACTGTCCCTTTACTACTGCTGCCGATACCCTCTCCTCTTGTCTTCATCCCTTCTCCCATTCGTCCACCTTCAAAAAAGACAGAAAAAACAAAAGCATTAAAAACTTGTTAGTGTTAGTGTTAGTTCATATTTTAGCCTTGCACTTTTAATAATTGAAATCTCATGTTATAGTCTCAAGTTTGTACTGTTTATCAAATTTCATAAGTTCAGATCTCTAAAAGTTTTGTTAAGTAGGCCCTAGTTTCATGCTTTGAAAAATAACATAGGCATTTTAAGTCTCACATCTTGCACTTTCGTTTGATAGATCTTAGTTCATTCTTTGTTTGATCTCATAGCTAGGCTCTTTCTAGTTTAAATCCACTTGATAATTTCCACTTTGTAGACCTCACATTAAAGATTGCTATATAGTTTACTTCAAGCTTTTGCATCTAGGTCTCATTGTAGAAGTGCATTTCATTTTAGGTGCTTAGACTTTAGTTGTATTTAGTTTCTTTATTTGCAAAGCTTAGAACAAGTTTATTTTCAAGATTGGTTTTATTTTTATACTAATGCTAATGGGTGCATGAGTTTTTTTACTTTTGTTTGTTACAAGTTTTGAGAAAAGAAAAAGTTATTGAGAAGGGAAGCAAGAACAAATTTTGAACTAAAACCACTTGGAGATTACCCAAAGAAGAAGAAGATTCAAACCAAGAAGACAAGAATACAATCATTCTCCTTTGTACAAACCCCCAAAAGGGTTTTAGTTTTAAATTCTTAGTTGCTTTTCATTTCAAGGGTTTCAATCCCTCACTTGTAACTAATTAATAAAAAGGCAAAAGTGGGATAAGGCCTCCCACACTTGGTTTTTTCTTCCCCATTTGGGGAAGAGTGTTCTTGTTTTCTTAGAGTAGATTTACTTTCAGTACTTAAATTAAATTTTACTTTCTGTACTTAGATTAGTTCTCTTCCAAGTCTTGACTTGAGATAGTATCCTTGGGATTTCATCCCAAGGGCAGGGCCACATAATTTTGTGGTTACTTCTCTTTCCACATTAGACTCCTTGTCGAAACTCAGCTAGCTGGAATTTCTCAAGGACTGGTGGTTCTAGTGGTTGACCTTGTTCGGATGTAGATCCCACCTTTAGATTAATCTTGTTTGGTAGAACACTAAGTCTTTTTTAGTTATTACTATTGCAATCATCTTGTTTCTTTTAAATATCTGTCATTTCACTTTCAGTTTCTTGAGCTTAATTCATGTTCTTTATGCTAAACTGCTTCTATTCTTAAAAAAGAACTAAAGCCTCTTGAACTTGGCCAAATCCAAGTCAAAGAGCACTCTCTATCGGAGAGCATTCCCACTGCATCTACCTTGCACCAAGCATATAGATTAGTTTAAAATCTTTTGAACTTCGTCATAGGACAAGGTCAAAAGTGCTCTCTGTCGGAGAGTTGAACAAGTGTGCTCTTAATAATTTCTAAAATATTCCAACCCACACCCCATTAATTAATTTATCTTAGTCGTTATCTGACACCCGTATGCTCTGCCAACCTAAAAGGGTTGGGCTAGTACTCAGAAAGGTGTTGGACTTGTTAATCTCACAAGTGATAACTTAATAAAACTTTACCCCAACCAATGTACCGGCGTTATTTCGAGAAGCTTTTAAGTGGGAGGCAAAAGATCCTAAACCTGGTGGGGCCAAGAAACATACCGTTGTCAGACATCAGGGTGGTCAAGCCATTGAACACTTGCCCTTCGAAATCTGGACGGTCTTGACATACCATCAGAGGGGAGCCACTTAAAGGTGTATTTTTCTGGTCTCTTGATTACCTTGTGTTCTTAGCCTAATAATCAAGACCATTAAAACTTTGAATTTACCAAGATAATTTGCGTAACATTCTCACAAACAGTTACTAAGACTACATATTCAGCATCCCCCAACACTACATTTATTTATTTGACTCCTTCACCCAATGGATAAAACACTGGTCTTTTATATTTACATGCTTTAAATCTAAGTTGAACCATTTGTTCATTGGAATTTATCTATCTGTGGATGCTTTATTTTATAAGTCTTTATATACTGCTAAGTCTTGTTTCGCAACGTGGATTGCTTTTTATCTTGTGTTTATTATAAGCTGTGGGTCTTTCATCATCAAAAAACTCCTAAACAACACCCATCCGCATCACCACACAATTAAAACACTTAAAACACTTAAAACATTGAGCCATAGTTAACTCTTTGTAGGGACTACCCCCCTTGGCTTCGTTAGGAGTTAGCCTAAACGGAGGAGCTGGGATTTAGGTGACAGTACCTAGCTCATTGCTTGCGCCCAAGGCCACACTTCTCTCACTTGAAATGAAGAGACAGCTTTCGAAAGATTTCTGCTGCTAGTGTGCATCTCGCGGACAACATTTTTGGCGCCGTTGCCGAGGGCAAATCTTTTTGTTCCTGGACGACCTTCATTTTTTCTAGTTTGTTTTACCCTTTTGATAGATTCTGATATCTATCTGGCGACTCCACTGCCCTTTTGTAGTTTTCATTTTTTGGTAGATTTTTAGTCAAATCACTCTCTGAAATTAGACTTGAATCCACCTGGCGACTCCACTGTCAGTTAACACCTCAAGGTATTCAATTATAAGAAATTCTGAAGGCTTGCTTAGTTTTATCCCTGAGCCTGAAAAGGTTTATAGGATAAGACTAAACAAGCTTGCTTCTCATAAAATCCTTGAAGAACTTGGATCTGAGTCTATTTTAGACATCCATTCTTTGTTCCAAGAAAACCTAGAAAATTTTGAAAATCTTGAAACTAATAATTGTTTCCTTTCCACAATGGGTGAGTTTTTTACTCAACTCAACTTCACTTAGATAGCAGGTCAACCCCATGACGTTCCTGAAAAATCTATCGACAAACTCATGACTTTTAATGGCACAGATGCCTCTACCTTTGCTGAGCAACACATCATAAAATTTTCAAGGCATTGTGGTTCATAGGTCAGAGGCACTGACAAGCATGAAGATGTCTACATGACCCTCTTTGCCTCTTCTCTTGATGGTAAGGCTGGAAATTGGTATGACAACCTACCAAACAACTCTTTTGCCACCATAGCATCTTTTAAGACTGCTTTCCTCGACAAGTTTGGCAGCAAAAAGGAGCCTAGACATCTAGTAGCATCCTTAACCAGCATGAATAAGTCAGATACTGAAACTATGGATGAATTCAATGCTAAATTCACAGAGTTGTCTAATTCCATCCCTGACATTTATGCACCTCCTGCAGCTTCATTATTGGACTATTACATAGAAGCATTGAGTGGCAAGATACAATACCAAATAAGAGATAAGGAACCCACTACTTTGCTTGAAGCTCAGAATTTGGCTACTAAGATTGACAAAAACATGATGTCTTTTGGAGAGTCAAACATCCAAGGATATTCTAGATCCTTAATCCCTTCAAGAGCTCCTGAACCTAAAGAAAAAGACCCTATAGCTGCTATAAAAGATTCATATGAGAAAAAGATGATGGAAATGTGTGAGAGGATGGAAAACGCTGAACAAAAACATGTAGTTTAGATGAAGGAAGTGCAAACTAAAATCATAAACATAGAAAGAGCACATGTCCAACATGTTCAACAAATCCAATAGACTCAGCCGATTCAAAGAAACTACCCTCCAAAAAACAACTGGCAGAAAAAGGCTCCCAACAATGAAAAGAGGCCTCCAAGTCAAATAGAGGCTGCTAACATGACTGAGACCTATATCCCATTCTGCAGAGCTTGCAAATATTTCCATGAGGAATTCTCCTGCTGCTTTGCAAACTATGTACAAGAGCATGAGTTTCGAGAGGGTAGCACTAGTGAGCCAACATCAAGCGAGCATGAGTACATAAATGCGGTAGGAGACATCCGCAACATTCCCAGAGAAAGTTGGAAACAAGCCGAGCAGTGCAATCATGAGCCAGATAATATGACTAAAAACTTTGGGGAAAGACCTTCCAATGAACAACTCCACAATATGCAGAGGTTTAAAGGAGTTGGTTACCAAAGAAAAGCAAATCCTGCACCTGCCATGCAGCCACCAAAGGTAACTATTCCAACTGGATCAACTGACTCTAATAAATTAATTTTTGATTGGAATAATTGGTTCAATACTACTAAGGTGCCTATACCCATAAATGAGCTCTATAAAATTACTGGTCAAAAGGAAAAGCTGCTGAAAGCACTGGAAGTACCCATTCCTACATGTACTATCAAACCCAGTCCACCCACTCCTCTTACTCCTCAAACCCCTAAGAAGGTCACTTTTTCGGAAAATCTAGAGAAACCTTCAACTAGCTATGGCACAACTTATGAGGACCCTCCTATAATCCTGCATACTAGGGAAACAAGAAAAGAAGCTCACCCCCCTTTCTATATATCATTGATGATAGGTGACCTTCTTCTACACAATTGTATGCTGGATTCAGGATCTGGTGCAAGTCTAATGATCAAAAAGGTTATGCAACAGCTTAACTTAAAAACCACCAGGCCCTACCAAAATGTATGTGCCATGGATTCTAGACCAGTTGAGGTTGAAGGGATGATAGAAAACGTACCTGTTAGATTGGCCAAGTATTCGGACATCCATATTACCATGGACATCCTTGTCATAGATGTACCAGATAGGTGGGGTATGCTACTCTCCAGAAAATGGGGTGCAACTTTGGGTGGCTCTATACAGCTAGATTGGTCTTATGCGACAGTTCCAGCTTCCGAAAATTCACTTGTAAAACTGCACACTGAAAAGGAAAGGAGATACCATGTTGAGAATCCTAAGAAACCATCAAATGAATTTATCTGCAATACTGGTGAAATAGGGACCTATCAAATCAACTCCACCTTTTTAGATCCAATTCATGAAGAGGTTAAAAGTGAAAAAACAAATAAGCTATGGAAAATTAATTTTGATGGAGCATACTCCAGAGCAGGAAAAGGGGCTGGGGTTGTCATCATCTCACCAGAAGGTAAAGTTTTCAACTTTGCTTTCAGATTAGAGTTCGAGGCAACCAACAATGTGGCAGAGTATGAGGCACTTCTACTAGGCATAGAGATTGCCAAGGACATGGGAATCAAATTGCTAACTATAAAAGGGGATTCAGATTTAATTATCCAACAGGTTAAGGGTCAGTTTGCATGTAAGTGTCGGAGACTTAAGAAATACCGAAATGCAATCTAGGACACGATGGAATTTTTTGATGCCCTTAATATAGAAGCAATCCCTCGAGATCAGAATAGTGCCGTGGATAGACTTGCAGTTTCAGCTTCAACACTTCAGCCGTTAGATGAAATGTTAAGAGGGGCATTGCCCTTTGGAAATCAATTTCAGACCTTCCATTCCTGATAATATAGAACATTGGCAAGTTTTCAGAGATGATGAACAAATACTAAAGTTCATAAACAACATTGATGAATTCTTAAATTATAAACCAAATGATCAGGAAGAAGGCAAAGACTATCAAGATGAGGGTAACCACTCAAATCCTGTTCCACGAGGTTTTGTCGCCTTAGAAAACATTTTTGACAGACAGGATAGGAGAAAGAGTAGTGTGGACCAGATGAAGCCGGGTGAGTACATTGAAATCAACATCGGAACGGAAACATAACCAAAAATACTAAAAATTGGTAAAGGTATCTCTGAGGAAGAAAGGAATGCCCTTATAAACTTGCTAAGAGAATTTAGGGATATATTTGCCTTCACTTATGATGAGCTTAAAGCATATAGGGAAGATGTCTTTCAACACACCATTCCCTTGAAACCCGAATGTCAAAAGGGCAAACCTTTCCGACAAAAGCTGAGACAAATAAATCCTAAACTGGCCCCTATTGTCAAGCAAGAATTAGAAAAGATGTTGGCAGCAGGCATTATAGCACCCACTCGACATACTTCATGGTGCTCCAACTTGGTGGTAGTCAAAAAGAAGAATGGCAGTTTAAGAATATGTATAGACTTCAGAAATCTAAACATGGCATGTCAAAAAGACAATTACCCCCTCCCATATATGGAGACCCTCCTCCAACGGGTCACTGGATCAAGCATGATGTCAATGTTGGATGGCTTTTCGGGTTACAATCAGGTAGTCATCAAAGAAGAAGATAGACACAAAACTGCTTTTACGACCCCTTGGGGAACTTTTGAATATCTAAGAATGCCTTTCGGTCTTACAAATGCTGGGGCCACTTTTCAAAGGGCCATGGATTATGCCTTCAAGGAATTGGTGGGCAAAATCATTGAAATATACCAAGATGACTTGACTGTATTTTCAAAAGAAAGATCTAGCCATATTGGTCACCTTAGGAAGGTATTTGAAAGATGCAGAGAGTATGGGATTTCTTTAAATCTGGTTAAATCGGTCTTTGGCATTGAGGAGGGTAAACTTTTAGGTCACATTGTTAACAAAGACGGGGTCAAAGTTGACCTTGAAAGAGTTGAAGCTATCTAGAAAATTCCCCTTCCAAGAAATGTTAAGGGTCTCCAATCTTTCAACTGTCATATCAACTTCATAAGAAGATTCATCCCAAATTTAGCCGAGCTAATGAAACCCATGCAGCGGTTGTTAAAAAAGGATGCTAAATTTGTCTGGAATGATGAAGGGAGGGAAGCCTTTGCAGCCATCAAAGATGCTATTACTAGATCACCTGTGTTAATCAACCCTGACTACACAAAAGAATTCATGATATTCTCTTTTGCCTCAGAGGACACGATTGCCGGGGTGTTGCTCCAGAAGAACTTCGAAGGTTTCGAGCAACCAATTGCCTTCATGAGTAGAGCTCTTCAAAATTCGGAATTGAAATATACTATCATGGAGAAGCAAGCCTATGCTTTGGTAAAATCGCTAAAACATTTCAGAACATACATTGGTTATTCAAGAGTTATAGGGTATGTCCCCCATGCTGCAAGAAAAGACATCCTATCCCAGCAGGATTGCTTAGGAACAAGGGGCACATGGGTATCTAAAATCCAAGAGTATGATCTAGAGATTAGGCCCACTAAACTAATAAAGGGGCAAGGCCTTGGGGAACTTTTGAATATCTAAGAATGCCTTTCGGTCTTACAAATGCTGGGGCCACTTTTCAAAGGGCCATGGATTATGCCTTCAAGGAATTGGTGGGCAAAATCATTGAAATATACCAAGATGACTTGACTGTATTTTCAAAAGAAAGATCTAGCCATATTGGTCACCTTAGGAAGGTATTTGAAAGATGCAGAGAGTATGGGATTTCTTTAAATCTGGTTAAATCGGTCTTTGGCATTGAGGAGGGTAAACTTTTAGGTCACATTGTTAACAAAGACGGGGTCAAAGTTGACCTTGAAAGAGTTGAAGCTATCTAGAAAATTCCCCTTCCAAGAAATGTTAAGGGTCTCCAATCTTTCAACTGTCATATCAACTTCATAAGAAGATTCATCCCAAATTTAGCCGAGCTAATGAAACCCATGCAGCGGTTGTTAAAAAAGGATGCTAAATTTGTCTGGAATGATGAAGGGAGGGAAGCCTTTGCAGCCATCAAAGATGCTATTACTAGATCACCTGTGTTAATCAACCCTGACTACACAAAAGAATTCATGATATTCTCTTTTGCCTCAGAGGACACGATTGCCGGGGTGTTGCTCCAGAAGAACTTCGAAGGTTTCGAGCAACCAATTGCCTTCATGAGTAGAGCTCTTCAAAATTCGGAATTGAAATATACTATCATGGAGAAGCAAGCCTATGCTTTGGTAAAATCTCTAAAACATTTCAGAACATACATTGGTTATTCAAGAGTTATAGGGTATGTCCCCCATGCTGCAAGAAAAGACATCCTATCCCAGCAGGATTGCTTAGGAACAAGGGGCACATGGGTATCTAAAATCCAAGAGTATGATCTAGAGATTAGGCCCACTAAACTAATAAAGGGGCAAGGCCTAGCTAAGATGCTAACTCAGAAAAATGAAGAAGCTATTGAAATGAGTTGTGCAAACCTTTCATCCAATCCTCGCATGACACCAGCTTTGCAAGAACTTGACAATCATTGGTACACTATCTGCTGCACTTATACTCAGACATCATATACTATCTGCTGCACTTAGATGTCCCAAATCATCTCAAGGGACATAAGAGAAGGGCTCTTAGATTAAAAACCGCTAGGTATTGCCTCACTCAGGAGGGTTTGGGTTGGAGAAACCCTGACTGTGTAATACTTAGATGTGTACATGAACAAGATTCCAAAAAGATCTTAACTGAGTTCCATTCAGGATTCTGTGGGGGCCATTATGCAGCAAATACAACTACCCATAAAATCCTTAGAGCAGGATACTATTGGTCGACTATTTTTGCAGATGTTTGTAAACATGTCAAGTATTGCCAGGAATGTCAACTTTTCACAGGAAAACCTAAATTGGTTGCTTTACCCCTTACGCCAGTAGTTGTCATTGCCCCCTTTCAACAATGGGGTCTTGACTTTATCAGGAAGTTCAAAGATAACTCTAACAATGGATTTTGCTGGATCCTTACTGCAACCGATTACTTCACTAAGTGGGTGGAAGCTATATCACCAAAACAGCCACAGACAAGGTTATCATGGACTTCATTGAGGACAGGATCATCACCCGGTTTGGCTCTCCCTTGAAAATAACAACTAACAATGCCAAGGCTTTCAGCTCAGCAGAAATGAATGATTTTTGTTTTAAGTATGGCATTGTTCTATCACACTCTTCTGATTATCACACTCTTTTGATTACTATCCTCAAGGTAATGGACTTGCAGAATCCTCAAACAAGAACTTAATGACCATCCTTAAGAAAACTGTGGGTGATAACAAAAGATCTTGGGATAGCAAAATCAAGTATGCTCTATGGGTAGATAGGATCACCAAGAAGAACTCCACTGGGAAGTCTCCCTTTGAACTTGTTTATGGCATCACAGTAGCATTACCATTCAGCATGCAAATACCCATTTTTAGAATGTTGACTGATTATGGTACCGAAAAACTGGAATTAGAGGATAGGGCAAATCAAATCATTGAACTTGGTGAAAGCAGAAGGACATCATTGGACAAAATGCTAAGACATCAGGAAAGTATGAAGACCACTTTTGACAAATCAGCTAAACCTAGAGATTTCCAAGTAGGAGATACTGTTCTCTTATGGGACAAAAGAGGGGAAAAGCTAGGGAAGCATGGAAAATTCGTCAGCCTTTGGAAAGGCCCTTTTATTATACGTTGCCAAGCTGGAACACATTCTTTCTTTCTAAATACCATGGATGGGGAGATGATACCATTAGCCAGAAATGGGAAACAGCTGAAACCCTTTTATCGAAACAACATTCAAGATGACCAAGGGGTCATCTCAGGAAATCCCTAAACCTTATCTTGTTGTGCTTTATGTATTTTACCTTTTTGTACCATATTTATGTGCAATAGCTTTTGTACATTGAAAAATTGTATCATATTTGCATCATATTTGCATCGATTTTATTTTTTGAAAAAATGCAAAAATATTTTATGTTGGTATTTTCATTTTTGGCATTATTTATCATAAAAATCTTGGACTAAGACACTTATGTTTCCATGTAGGAAATCGATGTTTTGGGATTCTCGAACACTTTCTTTGATCCATAGATCGAGCAAGTGCCCGTCCCGCAGTTGGAGCCAGATGTTACCAACTTTTTGTACCATAGTTGGATTATCTGAAGAGCCGCCATTTGACAAACATGATGAATGTTTGTACTCCAGTGTATCAGATGATCCAGCATTTGTGCCTAGCCAATTTTGGCTAGTCAGTTTTGTTTTTCAGTCAACATGACCATGGCCCCATGGGGTTTGTAATAAAGTGTGCTAGTAGGATTCTGAGTGTCTCGGTTCCCGATGACTTGATTAAGCAACTAAGTTATTCCAGGGAGTTTTTTCCCTTGTCAATTATACTTTGCCTATAGCCGAGCTATAATCGATGAGGTTTTCTCTTGCTTCCTCCAAAGCTGGAATGCCCGATTTTGAAAATTTTAGCCATGGGGGGTTTATTAGAGTCCAACTGATGTATATAAGCCTACTAGACACTATTAGAATAGGTGTTGGTCACGTCCTAGGTCCTAGAACCCTCAGAAAAATTTTCGAAAAAAATTTACCGAGTCCTCTGGTTTGGGTTTTTAATTATTTTTTAAATTTTAATAAATTTCTCTATAGTTTAAATGGAGAAATTTCAATTTGTAATATGTCAGTTATACGGGATCCGAATTAAGTGATTGAAGGCTTCAGCCTTAAGCCAAAAATCATTCATGATCCCCGGACCAGTCTATCCTAAGTTTCGGATCGTCATTCAACTACTTAATTAATAAATCCTCAAAAAGCCAATAAAGGAGGATTATTAATTAAATTAAATCAAAAAATTGATAATTGGAGATAATCCAATTCTCTCAGATTTAATCCAATTGGATTAAAATAAAAAGCTAAATGACATGGCACCAGACATTAAAGAGCATTCCAATAATCTCCAAGTGGATCCAGTCAACTATACAGTCATCAACTAGTAATTAACTCCAAGTGAACTCGCCCCCTGCATGCAGAATTTCGAATTTGTGATGTGGAGAAGATATTAAGTGGTTTTTGAGTTATGTTTGAGTTGCATTAAGTGGAGTGGGGGCGCCTTGCCTTGGTGGAGGCCACCTCCCACTCCCACCCACCAAGATCTAATTCGATTATGAGTCAAACTCCAAGCTGCTACCTCAAATCTTCACGTATATCCCCTTGTATCATGAGTTTATCCACTTGGCATTCGATTGGTGGTGGTTATGTTTGAAGTTAATGCTATAGTGGGTGCCCTCCATAATCTATGCAATCAAGATTTTGGCTCCCACTATAATTCGAATCTACACTCCCCACCATTCTCTCTTTGCATTTAACCCTATGCTCACGTGTTTCTCCTCAACCCTCACGTATATCTTCCTTGTGGTCACGAGTTTACATGTGGCAAATTCATATTTGATGGGTGATACTTCCTATGGAGGGATGGGGGGCGCCTTGCCTAGGTGGAGGCCACCTCCCCATCCAGTTTTAATGCAACTCAAGTTTATTGGTGAGATTCGAGCTCCAAGCTTGGATATGATTGGATTGACATGGAATTCGACTTGGTGTTTGGTATCATTGGCTCCTTCTATGCCAATTCGAATTAGGGTAGACTAGGCTATTGTTTTGCTATATAATGAGGCTCTCTTTCCTCATTCCTCATGGACTTTTGAGCAAAGAAACTCTGGAGGATTTGTAACTCATTTTGATTATTAATAAAGTTGAGACTTTGGAGGTCAAACTGTGGAGGCTCTTGGTGGCTATGCTTCACCCAATAAACAAGGTGATATTGTGTAATGCTTTATGCTTAGGATTATTAAGTTATAGATCTTTGTTTCAAGAGGGCTAACAATCTAGCACAAGTAAACAATGAATCTATCTCTTTTCGCTTGAGTATAATTTGTTTTGCAGGTATCTTCGAATGCATTGGGTTTCTTGTGGGTACACCTTCACTTTGCATATGGCCAAAGAGTTTCAAGCTTTATAAACAAAGAACAAGGAGTTCTTGTTTTCTCCATCACCCCTTCAACAAAACTTCTCTTTCGGTTACTTGTTACTTGACTTATCTCCAAACGGTGGAAATCCAAAGCCCTATTCATATCCAAGTTTGAGATCGTTGTTAAGCTAGCCTTTGGTTTTCAGCATTTGCTTGACCTTTTTCCTCTCGTTGCTTCTTATATACTTCTTTTTCTCCATTTCTCCTTGCATTCGTTTTTCTCCATTTATCTTGCATTCGTCCAACCCAATAGATCTCCTCTTCTAGCTATCGTCCTCCCCCTATTTCCCTCTTTCCATTCGCAGCTACCTTCTTCATTCTGCTGCTACCTTCATTCTGTTGCTCCTACTTTCTGCCACTGCCCCTTTGCTACTACTGCCCATACCCTCTCCTCTCGTCTTCATCCCTTCTCCCATTCGTCCACCTTCAAAAAAGACACAAAAAACAAAAGCATTAAAAACTTGTTAGTGTTAGTTTTAGTTCATATTTCAGCCTTCTAATAATTGAAATCTCATGTTATAGTCTCAAGTTTGTATTGTTTATCAAATTTCATAAGTTCAGATCTCTAAAAGTTTTGTTAAGTAGGCCCTAGTTTCATGCTTTGAAAAATAGCATAGGCATTTTAAGTCTCACATCTTGCACTTTCGTTTGATAGATCTTAGTTCATTCTTTGTTTGATCTCATAGCTAGGCTCTTTCTAGTTTAGATCCACTTGATAATTTGCACTTTGTAGGCCTCACATTAAAGATTGCTATGTAGTTCACTTCAAGCTTTTGCATCTAGGTCTCATTGTAGAAGTGCATTTCATTTTAGGTGCTTAGACTTTAGTTGTATTTAGTTTCTTTATTTGCAAAGCTTAGAAAAAGTTTATTTTCAAGATTGGTTTTATTTTTATACTAATGCTAATGGGTGCATGAGTTTTTTGACTTTTGTTTGTTACAAGTTTTGAGAAAAGAACAAGTTATTGAGAAGGGAAGCAAGAACAAATTTTGAACTCAAACCACTTGGAGATTACCCAAAGAAGAAGAAGATTCAAACCAAGAAGACAAGAATACAGTCATTCTCCTTTGTACAAACCCCCAAAAGGGTTTTAGTTTTAAATTCTTAGTTGCTTTTCATTTCAAGGGTTTCAATCCCTCACTTGTAACTGATTAATAAAAAGGAAAAAGTGGGATAAGGCCTCCCACACTTGGTTTTTTCTTCCCCATTTGGGGAAGAGTGTTCTTGTTTTCTTAGAGTAGATTTACTTTTAGTACTTAGATTAGTTCTCTTCCAAGTCTTGACTTGAGATAGTATCCCAAGGGCAGGGCCACATAATTTTGTGGTTACTTCTCTTTCCCGATTAGACTCCTTGTCGAAACTCAGCTAGCTGGAATTTCTCAAGGACTGGTGGTTCTAATGGTCGACCTTGTTCGGAGGTAGATCCCACCTTGAGATTAATCTTGGTTGGTAGAACACTAAGTCTTTTTCAGTTATTACTATTGCAATTATCTTGTTTCTTTTAAATATTTGTTCTAAGAGCACTCTCTATCGGAGAGCATTCCCACTGCATCTACCTTGCATCAAGCATATAGATTAGTTTAAAATCTTTTGAACTTCGTCATAAGACGAGGTCAAAAGTGCTCTCTATCAGAGAGTTGAACAAGTGTGCTCTTAATAATTTCTAAAATATTCCAACCCACACCCCATTAATTAATTTATCTTAGTCGTTATCTGACACCCGTATGCTCTGCCAACCTGAAAGGGTTGGGCTAGTACTCAGAAAGGTGTTGGACTTGTTAATCTCACAAGTGATAACTTAATAAAACTTTACCCCAATTAACGTATCGGGGTTATTTCTAGAAACTTTTAAGTGGGAGGCAAAAGATCCTAAACCTGGTGGGGCCAAGAAACATACCGTTGTCAGACATCAGGGTGGTCAAGCCATTGAACACTTACCCTTCAAAATCTGGACGGTCTTGACATACCATCAGAGGGGAGCCACTTAAAGGTGTATTTTTCCGGTCTCTTGATTACCTTGTGTTCTTAGCCTAATAATCAAGACCATTAAAACTTTGAATTTACCAAGATAATTTGCATAACGTTCTCACAAACAGTTACTAAGACTACATATTCAGCATCCCCCAACACTACCTTTATTTATTTGACTCCTTCACCCAATGGATAAAACACTGGTCTTTTATATTTACATGCTTTAAATCTAAGTTGAACCATTTGTTCATTGGAATTTATCTATCTGTGGATGCTTTATTTTATAAGTCTTTATATACTGCTAAGTCTTGTTTCGCAACGTGGATTGCTTTTTATCTTGTGTTTATTATAAGCTGTGGGTCTTTCATCATCAAAAAACTCCTAAACAACACCCATCTGCATCACCACACAATTAAAACACTTAAAACATTGAGCCATTGTTAACTCTTTGCAGGGACTACCCCCCTTGGCTTCGTTAGGAGTTAGCCTAAACGGAGGAGCTGGGATTTAGGTGACAGTACCTAGCTCATTGCTTGCCCCCGAGGTCACACTTCTCTCATTTGAAGTGAAGAGACAGCTTTCGAAAGATTTTTGCTGCTGGTGTGCATCTCGGCGGATAATAAGCACAATAATCCAGTCTGCAGTCCCCTCCAGGCTTGCAGATGATAAGTGGATCAATGAAGTAGATGCCGATACCACCTGAAGCAGCTCACACACAATGCCAAAACAACTCCAAGCTCACTTCGAATCAATTCTCTTCACTGCAACTCCGCAGTCTCCAAATGCCCACAAATGCTCAATAAGATGGGTGTGAAAGAAATAGGGGGCTCTTTATATAAGTTATATTTAGGGTTTTGGAGGGAGGGAGGGTTTAATTTTATGGTTTTTGTGCTTTTTTTCTGCCCCTTGGAGCTGCATGGATCCACAGGCTGTAGACCGATTCCAATTGGGACTGGTCATAGATTGGCCAACTTGATTGGTTCAAGGGCCAGGTGGTCCTGATAACACTAGGACAGACCACCCAAGCTCATTTAACATTGATATATCATAAGATAGTGTAGTTGACCTCATTAATAGAGAAACATGTTCTTTGGGGGATTTAACCTAGGTGTTTGTGAAGAAAGCTCACTTGATTTACCACTTGAACACAACTTGCTTGACTGGATGTTAATTGAACTTTAATAAATCATTATTTTATTTTTTATATAAATTCAGTTTATGTTTATTTAGACTTTGAAAGTTACAATTGCATCTAAAAAATGTGATTAATTTGTAAAATTTTTTCCAAATGCATATTAATTTATTCAAAGGCACTCAACCTCTTAAATTTATCTGTCTCCTTATTTTCTAAAATAACTAACATGGCGTAGTTGTCTCCAATAAGATTTTAAATCATGTTAGCTTGGTGAAACTTGAAATTAATTAATCTCCTCCTGTTGAACTACAGGGTGCAAGCCAAATTTATTTTGGGTATTTTAATTTTTGACCTCATAAATGTATCTTAGTGTGTCAAAAGTCTTCTATTCATACCAGATTTGTTTGTATTTAAGAAGGTCCCAGATTCAGTTAATTCTAACTACAACTTACAAATATGAAGGCAAATTACTCAAAAACAAGTCACTCCCAAGTCCAAATCTAAAAACCAAATATGAACTATTAAGTGGAGCCAAAAGAAACCTTGGCCACTTTCTTTCACCTTGTTTAGAACTGGGAGTACGATTGTATACTCAACCTATTTTATGTCATGATTTTTGTTTTCCGACAGAATACATGTCCTGGGGAAACCAGCCAGGTACTTCCCCTCATTTTGAGGATGGTACCCAGGGTAAACCAGATTTTTCAGTGCTCAAAGCTAGTACAACGATATGCTCATTTAAGAGCTCAACATGTCACAAGCGGGAATTGAACAAGGTGGGGAGGGTAACAATCATTGCTCCCAACCACCCAAGCTACATCCAATGGACATTTTATGTCATATCATGTAAACCCAGTATTCCATGGGGACGCGTTTCTTGCGTCCCGGGGACGTGGGGACTCTTGGCGAAACACCCTCCCCCCAATACCCTTCAGAATATTTATTTTTATGTTTTTCCACTATTTTCACTTTTTACAATCCCTACTTGGTACCACTTAGAAAATAAATCAATATATTTAGTATTTACATTGCACAATCATGAATATACATCAATTGAATTATTATTTTTGGTATTTTATTTTATTTTTATAATTTTAGAGATGTCCCCCTCCCCCTCGAATTTCCCTGAAATTTGGGGGTGGTCTCCACGCGACCCGAATGTGTGTTTCCCCGCTCCTATGTCCCCCCCGTCTTGAAAACTTGGGGGAACATTGTGTAAATCTTGTCTCTGAATTAATCATTCTGGCCACAAATAGTTATGTTCTATTTGTATGATTTAAATTTTGAGACTCTACTTTATGGTTGGCTACCGTTTATTTTCTAGTATTTTTCAAATTAGGAGAAGGTATGTTATCCAATAATGAAATGATGTAATTTTTGTCAGGCTCTTGCATCCCAAATAGAAGACGAAAGGGACCCTGTAGCTCTTTTGCCAAAGGTTGTAGCTCTTCTTTATGTGCAGGTTAGTTAAAGTAACTTCTCTGGTTAATTGTTTCACTTATTATACTTAATTTTTTATACAGTAACGTAAGCTCTAAAAGTATTTATATCCAGGTACACAACAAGGCATTGCAAATACCAGGAAGAGCCATTTCTATAGCTGTTTCTGGACTAAAGGTATGATTTTGCTTGTGTTATGTTATGTGATCTTTGCCAATTGTTACAGACTGTGAATATTTGAATACTCTTATTGTCACCAGATAATTCCTAGTTTAACTTTACATATCAAACTCTTTGGGCTTCTTGAATTTCTACAGCCTAAGCAGGCTATGTAGTTGGTTGAGACTGTCATGACACCTAAGTTGCATTAAGTACAGACAGCAAAGTAGAAACGAGTTCCAGAGGTCAAGAAGAGGAAACATGACTAATTTGCACATGTAAAGTAATTAGCCATAGCAACAAAAGACAGGACATGTGAATGCTGTCACAGTAGTTTTCTTTCTAAAGAGACTCACAATCTATACAAAGCTAGATACCCTACTTTTTAATCAGTTCAAATGTTAAAGGTGTTTAATTGACTGTCTTGTATAGACTAGCACGAGACTAAAGTTATCATGAGTGTTCCTTGCACATCTTTCAGGTTGTTGACTTCTCCTTGCATGGTATATGAGAGTTTGACAAATAATGTGTCTAGCTCATGTAAATTAGTATTGTGGAAGCAATTCTTCCCATTCTTTCCTGGATAGGTGAGCCACCATTATGCCAAGAGCAATGGGTGTAGAAATGGTCCATGAGAAAAGGATAAACCCATGAATTGAAATCGACTTAGCCACAACTTACAAGTGGCTCATAGAAGCATACCAAAGCTGTCATGCTCCAGATCATATACAGAGTGAAGGCAACATGCAAGGTTTTTGCATTGTGCATGGCATTGTAGGTCAATTGAGCTCTTCTTGTTGAAACCACTGAGCAATGGAAGCAAAGGGAGTTCTCCAATGCAAGCATAGTCACAACCTATTTTGAAAGACATCTACCCAAACCTCATGATATGAGAAAAGTATGATATTTTAATTGCATACATATATTTCACTGCAACTTATGTGTTTGATTGAAGTATCACCACAATAAAGGTTCACCAAAAACATTCACAAACCCCATTCCTTTATACTAAACTCCAAACATTGAAGGATAATTTGTGTAGAAATTTCAAGATTTGACAATTAATGCAATTATGGGATTTCACCTCTCAATAGAAGTTTCCTGAATCTAATCCTTGAGAACATTCAGCCTTAGGGCTGATCTGAAATATAATATTTTAAGAGCAAACAGCAGCAAATACTTCACTTCACTTCAGTTGAACTTAAGAGAAAAGATACCTAACAAGTGTATTTCAAATTTCAATTGCAACAAGTTACAGCCCTTTGGGCACACTTGTCTATGCATATAACAGATCTGAAATAACTTAATTACAGCAGATTTGACAGAAGAAAAACTGCTGAGTTATCTTCCATGTGTGTTAAATATCATTACAATTTCAGCAATATGTTATGTCAAACAAACCTGAATAGTAAGTGCTGGAATCCACCTAAGCAAAAAGATAACAAGCTGAAAATCAAATATGCATGTACACAATATTTAGATAGCTGGAAACTTCATGTATGTATAAGAATTAGAAAAAAGCACAAGTACATACCACAACTTTATCACAAAGCTGGTTCATGTCAAACTCTCCAAACCCTAGTCAAGGAAACCATGAAAACCCTAGCTGGGAATTACTCCCAACCAGAGCTGGTCACTCCACCAAAAATCCTCAACATGCTAGCATCAATGCCTTCATGTGCTCCTTGGCGTGTACAACAAGCTTCTATTACACAAGCTGCCCACACTAGCATTGTGGTCTTCCTTAAGGTTTACAAACCCTAGCTATGTTCTATCGCACAAGTACATGGCAAGACAACTCTAGCGCAAGCCTTCAAACCTACATGGCAATCCTAGGGTTTGAGTCCTCGAACCTTGGGTCTTCAACTCTTTGCTTCAACACAAGCACCAAGACCTCTGTGGAACATCAAGGATAAAATAACCATGTCTTGTTCCAAGCAAGGCATCACACCAAGCTCAAGATTCATCAAGCTAATCTTTGAATGATCTTTCCCTAGCCTCACATACCACAAGAACATGGTTCCAAAATCATGCAGGGTGTTAACTCCACTCTTCATGTCTTCAACTAAGGTAGAAACCCTAGAGCTACAACAAGAGCCATAAGAACCATCATCATCTCCAATGCCATGTTCTTCTCTAAGGTGTACATGCATAGCATAAACCCTAGCATCACAAGAGCAAACTCTAGTATCACACAAGAGTAATCTCTACATGAGCATCAAAGACATCTCTCTCTCTCTCTCTGCTTGTCTTCTCTAAGGGTTTCCTCATGAACGCTAGCATCTTGCTCCCTACAAGACTTCTCCAAGGCAATATAAAGAATAGAGTACGATGATAATAATGATTACAAGAGCTCTCTCCTCCATTTATATATAAAATAGGTGAGGGAGGCTAATATAAAATGAGGACATAAGTCCAGACAAGTAACTGTCAAGGCAGCCCCACATGTAGTGCTCTATAATACAAGAATCTACATTAGTCAAACTAGGGTTTAAAATTTAACCAACCCCTTAAATGAAACGTTCTCCAAACTTGATACTCCATGGGTTCAACACGCCTCCTCCAAGATGGTGTGCCCTCCAACAAGCTGTTAGTCCAACACTCGCTCTTCCATGGTGGTATGTTATCCATGTGTCCTTGTGGAAGGTGCTCCTCTTCTAACTGTGTGTCACATCCTCTCATGTGTCCAATGCTACTCTCATGTGTGCCAATGTGGTCACAAAGCTCCAATGCTCCTCCTCAACATGTGTTTGGGTCCATCACAACCCTCCATGAAGTATGCTCCTCAACCCAAGTCTCCTCAAGTCAAGTGTCCAACCTCCAAGTGCCTAGCACTCCTTTTAGGTAGGTACCTCTCCTAATTGAGCAACTGATTCCCCCATTGTGTGCACCCAATGGGTTGGTCATCATGTTGATTGGGGTAACAACCTCCTAAGGGTGCTATGCTAGCACTCTAACCAAGGTCAAGCATCCACCCAAAACACTTTGGAGTAACTGTTGATTTTTATACCTAGGAAGTTGTTCCCCTTCTGATCTGTGCCTAAGTCACTAAAAGCGGAAAATGTCATGACCCTTGTATTAAATGACTTGAGATGAGCATTTAAATTTCACTTTAGAGAATAAAGTGACTTTTGGAAATATTTAAGTGTTGGTTGAGTGAAAATCATTTATGGAGAGAAATTTCTCATCCATTGATCTAATTCAATTTGGGCCCTTGGATTAGATGCCCATTCAACTAACCTAATGAGAAATCCAAAAGACAAGGGAAATTTAATAAAGGCACATTAATTTCTCATTTTTCCACCACCGTATTGTCTTCATGAGTCCATTGAAGCAAGTCGAATCTGAGAGAAGAGGAAGAGAACCCTGGGAACGATTCCCAAGACACAGTTACAGCATTTGAACCAGACTGTACAGCAAATTAAATGAGCACGAAAATCGAGGAAGTGGCTGGGTAAGAGGTTGGCACTGCTTGGCATGAGTTTCGAGGTCATTTATTCCTGCGTTTAATTTTGGTTTGACTCTGTTGGTGGTACGAGTTTCCAGAATTTTTGGTGGAACGAATTTCCAGAATTTATTGTGGGCACAAGTTACTCTACAGAGTCGGCACGATTTTCCATAAAGATTGCTGTTGATTTAGGGATCTGTAATACGAAGATGAGGACTGTTTATTATGCACAGAATTCGAGTTCATTGACTGAGTAAGAAGTCTGTCCGTACAGCCTGTGATTGGCTCGATTTCCAATGCTGAAGTACTGCTGAGAAAAAGCAGAATTCTGTTCCAGAATTGTTCAGGATTGGTGTTGTCCTTGCAATGGTTGAGATAAGTGGTCTCTCTGTTTCTGAAGTGCTGTGCATTTTTTTTTTGATCAGAAATAAATACTCTCACTCTCTCTCTCACAGGTTTTCCCCAGTTGGGGTTTGTCCTGGGCAGTTTTCCAAAAACATTGTGTCTGAAAATTTCACTGTGTATTTGCTTTTAATTTTTTGCCTACAATTGTGAAGTTCATCTAGTGTTTCCTGTACATGAATTGTTTATGAGATAACTACTCATTGCAGCACTTAAAACTCCTTGGGTTGGGCATTAAACAATTTCTATCTACTTGAAATTGGGTTGAGATTGAACTTATAAATTCTTCATGGTATCAGAGCTGTGTTGAAAGCAGAAATGAGGACTTAATTTTCATACTTTAGGGGGACTGTGCTACTTTTGTTCACAGGCAGTTTTTGGACTTATAATTTTTCTGAGAAATAGCTACCAGCTTGAGATTATAGGACAGATTGGATGGGGCAGGGAACTTTGTTCCGTGGAAGGCTAGGATAGTGCTTATATTGCAGGAGAATGAGCTGTGGGATGAGGTGGTGAATCACACTCAAGCTAATCCCATTCAAGTCCCCACAGCCACTGATGTAACTGCACTGCAGTCCTTTAATAAAAATGACATCAAGGAAAAGAGAATCATCCTTGATGTGGGGAAGGATCATGTGATTCCTCACTTAACCACTAAGACACGTGCTTACATGATGTGGGAGGCTCTAACCAATTTGTACCAGAGTTCTAATGAGAATCGGAAGATGGTTGTTAGAGAAAAGCTGAAGAGCATTAAAATGGCCAAAGCAGGGGGAGTGACATCTTACCTTACCAAGATCACTCAGGTGAGGGATGAACTTGCAGCAATTGGATAGGTGGTTCCTGTCAGTGAGCTAGTGTGTACAACTTTGAATGGTGTGACCAAGCCATGGGCTGTTTTTGTAGAGGCTATAGTTGCCCGTGAGAATATGCCATCTTGGGATCGTCTCTGGGATGACTTTATGCAGGAGGAGACCCGGAGAGGTCTTGTATAAGGAAGCTCTTATAACAGTAGGGAGGATGAGGAAAATGTGACCTTAACAACTAAAGGGAAAAAAAAGTCCAAGAAGGGCCCCAAGCAGGGTGGGGCTAAGCAGCAGGGTGGACAGAAAGACTTAAGCAAAGTGAAATGCTTTGCTTGTCAAGGGTTTGGGAACTATGTTGGACAGTACCCGAAGAAGAAGAAGAAGAAGAAGCCACAGCAGACAACAGGTTCAGCTGAGATTGACGAGTATGCAACTATGTTTGAGAGAGAGTTTTCTCTTTGTGCTGGACATTTTGAGAGAGCTTCTATCACCAGCACTGATATGGAGGATGAGAGCGAGAAATCATTGTTGACTGGCCATTCTTTGAGTGCATCCACTACCAACACTTGGTACATTGAGAGCGGAGCTTCGAGTCATATGACTGGTGCACGAGGGATGTTTTTTGAGCACTTGGTACATTGATAGCGGAGCTTCAAGTCATATGACTGGTGCACGAGGGATGTTTTTTGAGCTCACACAAACATGTGTAAATGTGGAGGTAGTGTTGGGGGATGACACAGTTGTCAAAGTAGTTGGACGTGGGACCATTACCTTTCAGAGGGAGTCTATGAGTACCATGATCTTACGGGATGTTTTATATGTCCCTGGGCTAAAAAAGAACTTGGTGTTAGTTTCCATGATTGAGGATAGAGGTCTTGGGGTATACTTCCTTGATGGACATGTGCATGTTTTCCCCAAGGCTTCAAGACCATCTGCTTCTTTTGCCATTGGAGTTAGATGTGGGAAGCTATACAAGCTCTTATTTCAGCCCCAACATGCTTTGGCACACAGCAACAACAGTGACCTATGTGAGTTGTGGCATCAGAGGATGGCTCATTTGCATCATCTAGCTCTAAGCATGTTGAGGGACATGGTGACAGGTTTTCTTGAGTTCAGCACATAGCACAATGATGTGTGCAGAGGGTGTACTTTGGGAAACTACACCAAGATTGCCTTTCCGAGCAGTGATAGCAGGTCAGCAGGAGTGCTTGATTTGATACATTCAGCTTTGTGTGGTCCGATGTCATCTATGTCTTTGATTGGGTTTGAGTACTATGTGACTTTCATCGATGACTATTCCAGGAAGACCTGGATCTACTTCTTGAAGAGCAAGAAATCTGAGGAGGTCTTGCAGAGGCTCCAAGAGTTCAAATCTCTTGTGGAGAACCAGACTGGGAGGAGGATTCAGGCACTTAGATATGACAATGGAGGCATGAGGGCATTCAGAGACAGTTGACAGTTCCTTATACTCCTAAGCAGAATGGAGATGCAGAAAGGAAGAATCGAGCTATAGCGGGAGCAACGAGAGCCATGCTTCATGATCAGAGTCTTCCTTTCTTCCTTTGAGTTGAGGCATGTAGCACAGCTGTATACCTTCAGAACAGGAGTCCCCATTGTGCCTTGGGAAGAAAGACTCATGAGGAGATGCTCACAGGAAAGAAGCCTGAGGTTGGTCATTTTCGCATATTTGGTTGCTTGACTTATTCTCATGTCCCTTCTGAGAAGAGGACAAAGTTGAAGCCCACTGCAAAGAAGGGCATCTTTGTGGGCTATGGTGAGACTTTGAAGGCCTTCTGCATTTATCTTTTTGTCCAGAGGAAGGTTGTTGTGAGGCGGGAAGTGAGGTTTGAGGAGGAGCGAGCGTTTAGGAAGTCCAGAGACCCAGAGCAGGGGGAGCAGCAGACTTTTATACCTAGGAAGTTGTTCCCCTTGTGATTTGTGCGTAAGTCATTAAAAGGGGAAAATGTCATGACCCTTGTATTAAATGACTTGAGATGAGCATTTAAATTTCACTTTAGAGAATAAAGTGACTTTTGGAAATATTTAAGTGTTGGTTGAGTGAATAATTTATGGAGAGAAATTTCTCATCCATTGATCTAATTCAATTTGGGCCCTTGGATTAGATGCCCATTCAACTACCCTAATGAGAAATCCAAAAGACAAGGAAAATTTAATAAAGGCACATTGATTCCTCATTTTTCCACCACCGTATTGTCTTCATGAGTCCATTGAAGCAAGTCAAATCTGAGAGGAGGAAGAGAACCCTGGGGCCTGGGCACAATTCCCATGATGCAGGTACAGCATTGAACCAGACTGTACAGCAAATTAAATGAGCACGAAAATTGAGGAAGTGGCTGGGTAAGAGGTTGGCACTGCTTGGCACGAGTTTCGAGGTCATTTATTGCTGCATTTAATTCTGGTTTGACTCTGTTGGTGGCATGAGTTTCCAGAATTTTTGGTGGCACGAATTTCCAGAATTTATTGTGGGCACGATTTTCCATAAAGATTGCTGTTGATTCAGGGAGCTGTAATACGAAGATGAGGACTGTTTATTATGCACAGAATTCGAGGTCATTGACTGAGTAAGAAGTCTGTCCGTACAGCCTGTGATTGGCTCTATTTCCAATGCACAGAATTCGAGGTCATTGACTGAGTAAGAAGTCTGTCCGTACAGCCTGTGATTGGCTCTATTTCCAATGCTGAAGTACTGCTGAGAAAAAGCAGAATTCTGTTCCAGAATTGTTCAGGATTGGTGGTCCTTGCAATGGTTGAGATAAGTGGTCTCTCTGTTTCTTAAGTGCTGTACATTTTTTATTTTATCAGAAATAAATACTCTTACTCTCTCTCACGGGTTTTCCGCAATTGGGGTTTTGCCTGGGCAGTTTGCCAAAAACATCGTGTCTGAAAATTTCACTGTGTATTTGCTTTTTAGTTTTCTGCCTACAATTGTGAAATTCATCTAGTGTTTCCTGTACATGAATTGTTTATGAGATAACTACTCATTGCAGCACTTAAAACTCCTTGGGTTGGGCATTAAACAATTGCTATCTACTTGAAACCGGGTTGGGATTGAACTCAGAAATTCTTCAGTAACCCCAAAAGCTAACAATTTGGTTGAAATATCACTACAACCCTCCACTTTCTCTTTATCTTTGCAATTGGAACATACTCACACATTACTTGATTAATTTTTAATGATTCAGGTTTCAATCCAAGCAGGGATACTTGAAGGGGGTTGTGGAACCCTCTTTGATTTTAACCTTTTTCAGTTTAGCTTCATGCTCACCTTTTACCCTTCTATCTTTATCTTGGATATCCTATGCCTTTTCTGTCTGGTTATCCTTTTTGTTACTTATGGTTGCATTCCTATACATGGGCATTCTCCTCTTTGTTCCATCTTCATTTTCATATAAAATTGCTGCATTATCAATGATATACACACAATCCTTTTTCTAATCAGCTCCACTCTTTCAGATTTCCTCTCATTCATTTTGATATGAGATATCCGTAACCTTGATAAGTTCAAATCTAGAGCTTCCTTCTGAACTTCTTCTTATTGCTCAAAAGAATCAGGTTCTTTTCCTTGTTCATCTGCTATAAACTCTTCAGAGGTGTACCTTAGCAAAATCACCAACCTCTGTTAATGAATTCCAGTAGCACACCACAATTCTGTTGTAGCACCCAATGAGAAATTCTTTCAAACCCTCATAAAAACCAGCCAACTTCTTTCCATAGAAAAAAAAAATTAGCATTGAAATTTCCTCAAAGATGACTTTTGGATGCATTAAGGCCCAAGACCTTTGTTTACAACATTAAAGGTAGAAAATTAGGGTTTCCTTTTTGTGTTTGTATTTTTTTTATATTGACAGAACTGGCTGTTGAAATTCCTGAATCATATCTGGATCATTTCCACCATATGGATATGGCATTTCAGGAAATGGAAATGGCATTTCAAAAAGTGGAAACATTAAATGTTGTCTCAGGCAAGCTGAGGTGGCATTTCTGATAACATAGGTTTGAGGGGCCCATTGATTGTGTTTTGGTGATTCACGGACATTTGTCTAATTTCTTACTATATTTACAGTCCAGAAGCTCATGCAAGTGACCTTTCCAATAGAAATGATTATGACACAAAATATTGTCACTATATTTATCCTTTTAAGGTTTTTGCCAATACCTGCTGCACCATAGTTTGGACCTGCTATGAAACAAATTTATTATGGATTCTTCATACCTGATGTTGATTGATTGTTTGTTCTTCTGTTTTTGTAACTATGACTATATGAATCTTCCATTGCATTATTTCTTGAACTGGTCATGTCTACGAGTCTGCAAAAAACTGAAAAATGTTAGTTCATCATAGTTTGTAAGCAAACTTAAAGATTTGTTTATGTATGTGTGTGCATGTATGCATGGGTTCGAGTCAACTGGCCTAGGAGAAAATTAGCATGCAAGTTAAATAGAGAAAAAAACAGTGGTTTGATAAGAATAGAGGAAGATAATCAAATTATATTTCTGAACGAGCCTAATGGTTTTGCAAAGGTTTATAGAGCTGAAAACTGTTTTTAGATTCCTTATGATCTACTGTGATATACTACATTGATTGTGTTATGCATTTCTTGTTGATATAGGATCGCATTCCTGAGACTGGATACACAACTTTGATGGAGTACCATTCAGCAACAGTTAAACTCATAGCACTATTATCAGCTGGAAGTTATAGTGTAAGAGTAGCAATTTCCTTTGCATTAATGCTTTGATTAGTGAAATGATATTACGAAGTCTAATAAACACTTTGATCAGGTACTTCTTGTATTTTCTTTTCTTTTTTGTGGACTTGAATCCAGCACTTGTGCATCATTGCTTAATGGAATGAAGTGAACAGACAAGACTTGAATGATTTTTATCAGGCACATATTAAATCAGCATTTTTAAAGCATTTGCTAAAATTCAAAGAAATGACCAAATTGGTTGAATATAACCTATGGTTTGTTATATACTATTCTCTTTAGGTACATTCTGAGAGTAGGGTTGTTTTGAAACTGGTAGCAAATGCAATCAGCTGCGACTTCATATTTACTGTTGCATCATACCAGTGAATATGATAGAATAGCAAATTGCCTTATTGAGCAGTTCTTAATACTTGTGGGTCAAAGAGCTTTGCTATAACTCTTACATGTATGATATGAGTACAACATCATGTTTATGCCAGAATTTTCTGTATAGCAGAATGCTTATAGATGTAATTATGGATAATTCCTGCAGGAAGATGATTGTACAGCGGACAGAATACTGAGTAAAAGGGAACTGCTAGAGAGCAGAATGACCCAATTAAAGGCACTTCCAATGGCCTTGTCTTCTGGGACCACAGTTGCAGCTGGTAATACTTAGATTAAACATGTTAATATGCAGATTCTGCACACAGCTGCAGAAACATGATAATATGGAGATCTTTCCCTACTGCAGAAACATGTTGACATATAGATTCAGCACACTGCAGACATTCATAGGTATAGCACACTGCAGACATTCATAGATATTTCTTGTAGTCCCTCTATCTTTGTCTACTCTAATGTGTTGGCTTCCTCAATCTGGAAAGTTGGATGCACATGATTGGCTGCTTTGAGGTAAGCAAATTTGCTTCTGTTTTAATAGATATTTGAAATGCATATTTAAGAGCCAACTGTTTATAGTTGTCTCAAGATCCTCTTTTATTTGTGTTAATGTAGTTCGTTTTGCTTGTCCATTGATCTTAGAATATGTTTGATGAGGACAATTGTTTTGATCTTACATCAGGACAATTGTTTTGATCTTACATCACTTTACCAAATCATTACTGTTGGTTTTGTCAGATTGTTTTGCCTAATTATTTTTGTAGAAAACGCTTCCTTTAACTATAAAGAACTTGCAATATGTACTTGAGCACGAATAAACGTGGGTTGCAGGGGCAGCCAAATCGAGCAGTAGCCTCAAGAGCATTTGAAACTGCAATATCTAAATCAAAACTGTTCTAGCTACTAAATCTAAGAAAATTACCTAGCACTACGGTACTACCTGGCGTGAGGTTTTGCGTATTAATTTGAGTATATTGAAATGATCTAGTTTTCAATTGTTTCCTGTGGAGAGAGATTTTGCTTTGAAGTTCTAAGAACTGACCTTGTTCGGGAACTCAAATGAGTGATTAGGAGCTTTGATATCAGAAACAGTCATCTTGTTGCCATTTTCTTGTTTATCAATGGAGAGTAAAGAAAAGGGATAAATATAGGAGAAGGAAACAATTAAATGAGAAAGCTTCTCAAGAAACCTTCTGGGATCCCCCTCTTCACCGAAATGTCCAGGTCCCAGCAACAATAGTGGCTGGTAACCCCACGGGACTCATCCAGATTTGACCTGTGACCTATGGCCTTCCCATCAGCAACATGCCTTGGTCAGATTGTTCGACCGATTGAGCTAGCCCTTGGGGCTACTATCACAATCCTATCTATAAAAGGTCTAGAAAAGGAACTGTAGAATATTGTGGGAGTTGGTAACTTAGTATTGATTTATTTTCCCTAGAGCCAATTCATAAATGTGATGCTTTTAAAGAAGCCATGTAACAATTTTTCATTGTAAGATGATATTTATATGATGCATTTAGGGAATGGAAAACCACAAGGAAAAGCAGTACCATGTGAGTGTAATGACAAGGGAAAGTTAGGTCACTCGTATACTTGATATGCCCCAATATATTGCATAATAAAGTCCATCAATGGTCTTGTATCCTTATATTATAGATTTAGTCTCTGCTAATTGGCCGGATACAGTGGAGCAAACCATCTGTTATTGTGAAGGTAAAACAGTAATTCACTATGTTGAAAGAAGTTACAAACACTCAGTGATCGTTTGGGAAATAAACGAAGTTTGGAGGTAAGTAACCTTCATTTCATAAGAACCCTTTCCAAACAGATAATAATCTTTAAAAGAAAATGTTACCTCCAAAAGGTTCACAAAACCTCCTGAAAAGGCAAAACTGCAAATGGAACAAAGTGTAAGTAACAAACGTTCGAGGAACACAGTATTAGAATGAGGATGTTCCTTAAGTTGTCTCTATTCAGGTGTACAAGTACCACTAGGAACTTGATATTATGAAAATTGTGATTCCTAAGGTATAAAGTTATTCGAGAGTGTAAGTCATGCTAATCCCAAAGTTTAAATGTGCAGTTCAAACTGAGAATATTGTCAACACATAAATATGTATACATGTGTGCTGGTATATGTGTGGTGTTGGTATATGTTTATGTTGGTCGGTTATTTTATTTTTTAAGTGTTATGTGACCATCGTGTAGTTATTGTTAGCGCAGGTGGTTAAACCACCACAATTGTGTTAGGGTGCTATATTTGATGCAATGAGAGATGACATATTTGGAAGTGTAGTACATCAAGTCTCTAGGGCTCTCTGTGATGCATTTGTTGCAGTGTTAATATGATGTTTCATGTTCTCTCCACTCTGTTGTTTGTTTATGAATGTAAGTGTAGCCTTAACAATCTAACACAAACCATTGTCTTAGAAATGCATAGATACTTTTCTAGATGACTTAACCATAGGTTTTCTTCAAAGAGAAATCTGAACCACCAAAAATTAAGGTTCAACCTTATTGAGAAATAATGGAGTGCCAAATCAAGGAGCTTCTTTAAGAAGATGACCCATTCCTTAACTCCCGTTTTGGTGCCCTTATTTGTTATTCAAGAAGAAATATGGATCCATTGAAATGTGTGCAAATTATGGAGCAACAAATTGAGTTATCATCAACGACAATTATTGTCTTCCTTGGATTCATGATTTGTTGGATAGCTTGAAAGATGCTACATTATATTCCAAGAAAGATATAAGTGGGTATCAAGTCAAGATATAGGAAAGCGGTGTACATAGAACGACTTATACTCTAAAGATGGCCATTATGAATTTTTGGTGATGTTAGACAATTGTTCTATCAAATGTTATGCAATTAAGGAAATTTCCAAATGTTCTCTTGCCAATTTTCTAATTGTTTCCTGGATGATATTTTTATTTTTAGCAGAAATGTTGAAAAGCACAAAGAACATCAGAGCAGGGCTTGAAGATTCTTCAGTAGGCCCAATTTCATGCAAAGTTGTCCAAATGTGGCTTCTTTCAAAAGGATGCAGAGTACTCAAGTTTCATTGTTTTAACAAAAGGCATTGTGTTCGTTCCTCGAAAAATCAAGGCGATCCTTGATTATAGAGTGCTAGTTAGCATCCATTACATTAGTTTTCTCCTTCAAGTAGTGAGATTTTGTAGAGGACATGTGGCTAATTTTTCACCAATAACAACTTTGACAAAATATTGAAACAATCAAAGATGATGGAGTCAAAGTTATGAAGACACTTTTGATTGCTGAAGAAGAAAAATGATTGAGGTGTTGCTATTGACTTAACTTGTTTCTTCTGATCCCTTTCTTATTTTTATCTATGATAGTGGTGTCGCTATTATACTTTTGATTTCAGATTGTAAAGGTGTAGCTTATGCAATTAAATCAATGAATGAAATTGAGCAGAAGTATTATATTTCTTTTAGGCCTTGATGTGTGAGAAAAAAGCTATATGGAGCCAATGGTTAACCAAATTTGAAGGAAAACACAAAAGATGGTTTCCACAAGATATCCTTCTAGGGAGGAAATTTACTATAGTCTAAGAAAATCTCAAAACAAGACATGTTTACTACTCATGGTTCTGCTTTACAACTTGAAGCCTAAGGCACTGGGTTCACAAACTTTTTGCGATGGAATTTAAAAGTTGGCATTTATGAAGGACTAACGATTACGTTCACCAGATTTAGTAAATTAATTGTCAGCAATTCTAGCAATTCTAGCAATTCTAATCATGACAAACCATTTAGGTGAGCCATTTTATTAATTAAATTCGTTGAAAATTTTGAGGTTTGTCTTTTGTTTTTTAAGTTATAGATATATATTATAGCCATGTTAAGAGTTAGAATATAACATTAAGCTGCATAGAAATAAACCAAGAGACAATCAATACACATGATATATGTGTTGAATTTTTAACATAACAGTGTAATTTTTTATCTCTTTCAAATTTATTTCATAATTCATTTCATCCCACGTTTATGCTTGAAAGAAATATCACCATTCATTTCTAGCGGAAATAAAACAAGGATCATTGAAAGAAAACCATGCACAAGAGACAAAGATTTTACTCTGGGAAACCCAATAGGGAGAAAAACCCAGCAAACTTTTTTCAGAAGAAACCAATCCAATACAAGTACAATACCAATCATGAAGATGAGCCTTAGCACAAGAGAGATTTTCCCTCTTTCACAAGAAACCCTAGCAAGGGTAGCAAATTTTCCAAGAGAATAAGAAAACCCAAAATTTACTTCTTGACTTAGCTAGGCCTTCCTAAGAGGTGCACACAAGTGGAGAGAGAAGATTGCGGGATAAGTGAATGTGTCTAAATGAAGCGTGGAAGCACTTTATTTATATACTTCTTTTCACTAGAAGATTCCTCAATGGGGCCGACTTGTCTTTCTCCACTGGAGCGGACTTGTACTTTTGGTCTTCATCTTTTATTTATCTTCAAGCCGACTTTTCTTGTCTTCATTTTCGTCTGGAACTTCTTCAATGCTATATGGGACTTCTTCAATGGTTTGTCTTGACTTCTTGGATATTTCTTCATCATAGAAAAGTTATCCTTGTTGATGTTCATCTCCTCATATGCAGATCAAATTCACACATAGAGCTCTAATGTTGATTTGACCATACTCTAAGAAGTCCGAGACACTTCTTAGAGCCAATGTCAAATTCAACATTAGATTAGACTATGTCTATTACAAAAGGGGATGAGATCCCCTATAACATATACAAGTCAACTCATTCTAATTAGAATAGATCAGTCCATCACCAACACTCACACATAGAGTATGCAATGTGACTGCTAGCCTTCACTCTTAGTCAATCCACATGACTAGACAAGTCTAAACATTTGAGCCTCAATACACATGGTCAATACACATGACTAATAAGGGCTACGATGGGGCCATTCTCTACCAACCATTGGTCAATACCCATGAACACTCTGGAAGAATGATCTGTAAAATGTTTTCCCAATGTTGCAATCCATGGAGAAACATCAACACTCCCTCTTAGGGAGGGGAACATTCTGCATCACACCAAGCCTCATACTTGGTGAGGATGTCCATCATTAGTATTGCATTTGTACTGCATCTATAGGGTACATGTACTACATCTACATCTGTATTGCATATGTACTGTATCTACGACTGCATCTGTACTACCATATCAGTATTTAGGCCATTCACCTCATGAATGTTTGCTACTTTTCTATTGAATCATCACGATGTTTGGTCCATTCATCTCATATGAATGTTTGTCTCTCATCTATTGAACCATCACAATGTCTAAGCCATTCATCTCATATGATTGTATGTCGCTCGTCTATCGAATCATCACGGTGTTTGGGCCATTCATCTCATATGAATGTTTTCCACTCATATGTTGAACCATCACGGTGTTTGGTCATCCATCAATACTCCCTCTCACTTAGGGAGGCATTCTCCATCACACCAAGTTTGTCCTTGAAGTATACAAACTTTTCCTTGGAGAGAGGCTTGGTGAGAATGTCAGCTATTTGCTCGTTCATAGATATGTACTGGAGCTTCATTGTTCCCTTCTGTGCCATGTCTTGGATAAAGTGGTGTTTGATCTCAATATGCTTCGACCTGTCATGAAACATTGGATTTCTTGAAAGCTTGACACAACTTTCATTGTCACAGTGTATTATGGTCGTTTCTAGTTCATGATCAAATAATCCTGCAAGAAGCTTTCGAAGCCACACTGTCTTTGTTAGAATATCAAGTAATATTGAGAGGGGGGAGGTGAATCAGTATTAAGCTATCTATTTAAATTTTTATCACTTAAAAACAAAATCAACAATGAATACAGAACACACAATATTATCGTGGAAGCCCAATTGGAAAAACCACCAATACTTTCTATTACTGCAAAATTATATTTACAAATAGTTTGCAAGCATCAACTTGCTAGATGCTCCAACACCCAAATTTTTCACCTACGACTAAAAGATGCACCAACACCCTGTTTACCAGCAACAACTGGAAGGAGGCTACAACCCCCTACAGGCTTGCAACTTGTCCTTGCACCTCCCAACCACCATTGTATGATATTTCAATCCTTGACTTTTGTACACCAATAGATCTTCCAACTGAATGTACAAAGACATTTTGTTGAAGGTTTGAAGATTTGCTTATATACTCTCTGCTGTGCCTCTTCATTTAACAGTCACGTATCTTTATCGTAACCCTTCACAAAAAAAATCAGATTCTAAAATTTGCAGAACCTTCTCTCGCAATTGCCTTTGCGCAATTATCTTTTCGCAATGATCTTTCTGCACTTCCTCGAAATTGACTTCCGTAATTTGCTTCCGCAAATTGTCTTTCCACAATTTCTTTTCTGCAATGGTCTTTCCGCAATTGCCTGCTTCCCGTAATCACCTTCTTCCGCAAATGATCTTTCCGCAACGACCTTGCGGAATCGTCTCCCTTCCGCAATTGCGGGCGTATTCCCTTCCGCAATTGCGGGTGTGCCTTCGCAAACTCCTTCTGCAACGCTCCCTTTTGCAACAAACCCTTCCGCAAATTGCGGGCGCTCTACCCTTCCGCAATTGCGGGTTGCGGGTGTGCCTTCCGACTTTTCTCGAAATTGGCTTCCGCAAATCTTCTTCCACAGTCGTGACTCTGCATCCGTTAACTCCCGAACTTCTTCCTCCTACGGAACGCTATATCAATCGTTGATCTTTTGTGGATTCCTTCTCGTCCGTCGATCTATGATCCTTGCGGGCTCTCTACCTTGGCTTTACGAACCTCTATCTCCCGTGCACCTTTACTTCACGAATCTGTTCCCCATCGTTGATATGCCTTCTCTCCTTTGATTTGGATCGTTTGTTCTATGTTTAAACGAACCAACTGCAAACTCTACGGTTCTGTGTTGATCGATCAATTGACCTCAATCTCTTCTTGATAAGGTTCAATCGGCTTTTTCGATCCATGCCACTTTATCAATTATTGCAATATGATCTATGTTTCCAACAATGTCAATTTAATCAACAACCTCATGACTTGTGACACTAGCTACATAATACTTTGCTTCTATTGTGCTAAGTGAGACAGAGGCATGTTTCCTGCTAAACCAAGATATCATGGTCGATCCCAAGGTAAAGCAACACCCTAAGGTGCTCTTTCTATCCACTGCACTTCCTATCCAGTCGAAATCTGCGTAAACTTGTAGTCTCACTTCATTGTCTGAGACATATCTCAAGCCATGTCCAACTATACTGTTTAGGTACCTCAATACATGTTTTGTTGCAACCCAATGTATCTGTCTCGGCTCAACCATACACTGGCTCAGGGTGTTTATTGCAAAAGAAATGTGTGGTCTAGTGTTAACCAGATACATCAATGGTTCGATCAGTTGTTTGTAATCATGGAATCCACCAAATATGAATATGAAGTAGAATCACTCAGCTTCTTCAAATTTGCCTCCATTGGTGTAGCCATGGACTTGCAGTCCATCATATTGAATCTCTTTAGGATTGACCGTGTACTTTCCATGACTGAGGAAGATCTATTCTGGTCTTTGCCACACTTCTAATCCCAAGAAGTAATGCATTAGTCCAAAATCCTTCATTTTGAACTCAAAGGCTAACTCCATCTTGTACTCGACAATGAGCTTCTTTGCTCCCGTAAGGAACATATCATCACCATATAGCACCAAGATCAAATGATCACCATCAACAACCTTGTAGTAAAGGTTAGAATCTGCATCACTCTTGGTGAAACCTAAGCTCATCAAATATCTGTCAATCCTGCCATACCAAGCTTTGGGTGCCGGCTTGAGTCTGTACAAAGTCTTCTTTATCGACAAGTTGTGTTGAAGCTACTCCCTCTGTGAGGGAGCATCCTACTCCTCCTATGTTTGAACACTGCTCCTACTTGGGCCAATCTCCCCACACCATATGACTCAAGATAATGGAGAATTTGTCTACCCATGTGTATCCATCTTTGTCACCTCTCATCAAGTGGGCTCAATAAGATGAGCGCCATGCTTCCTTAAGATCAATGAATACTATTCATGACTCCCTCTAAGTCTACAAATTGGCTACCCTTCATGAGTTATCTTTGATGTTGATATGAATTGCATGTTTGATCTTGTAGATCCCCTTGGAAGTTATCATTGACTTCCCTTTTGATCTCAGAACTATCTCCCTGAAGGTATCACTAGAAGTTGCATGCTTCTCTGCATTGTGACAGGCCTTTGGATATGGTTCACTGGATATCAGACTCCTATTTTATGAAAGATACAACTTACTTTTGTTATTCATAGTAGATATGACTCACTCTTGTGAGCATAATTGTCATACTGAATGCCTTTACTTTGACTTCCTTCTCAAAACATTGAATACTCATCTTTGCTTGATGACTCCCTCTTGATTTTTGCGTCCTAGTAGAGATCATTGAATTCCTTGGAGGTGAATTCTCTTGATCTCAAAATCTTGATCTTCTTTCCTGTTAAGAACTTAAATATTGCAACCTAGGTCTTCATGAAGTAAATCACCAATGATGATCATATAGTACAAAACATCTTTTAGAGATGATGATGTCATTGGTGCACATACATCTAGAGTATACGAGAAGAAATATTCCTTTCGGAGTTCATCTACAATCTCATCAAGTTTATCTTCTTTTGTCTTCTTTGATGGAGGCTCATCAATGCTAGTTGTTGACACATGTTTCTTTCCCTTACTTTTCCTCGAGTGTTGAACTTTGGTTGTCATTGATGTCAACTAATGTTAAAGAGGTTGTCAACTAATTTAGTTTGAGTCATTGATATCAACTGATGTCAAAGTGGATACATCATTCCTATGCCAGCTTAAAGAAGTATATGGAAGCCACTTTGAAGAAGTGTATGTGCAAGATGGTGAATGACATTGATGCCAGTATGAAGAAGTATATCTATAAGTTCTATTCAATCTGAAGATGTGTGTCCAAGGATGCATCATGCATGATCAGTATGAAGAAGCACATAATGAAGGTACATCATGCAAATCCAGTGTGAAGAAGTACATAAGGAGGATGCATCATGAAGATCTAGTATGAAGAAGTACATAAGGAGGATACATCATAGAGATTCAATGTGAATAAGTACACAAGTAAGATACATCATGAAATGTATCCTACTACATGCAATAACAACGCAGATATCAAGTCCACCAAGTCATACTCACTCAAGGAAGCAGACAAAGAACTGGTTGGACAAATGGTACATGTGCACAAGCATCCAAGAAGTTGGTTAAGCAAAGACACAATTGTGCAAGCATGTTGAAAGAAGAATCTGGAATGTGCAAGCATTACTTGGTCAATGATCGGGAGAGCGCAAACAGTAAATGGTGTTACACCTAAATCTCGTCATCATGAGTCCTATGTTAACTCAGTGCTTTGATCCCTGAAGTTTCCCTGTCCAGGAGTCATATAGAGCAAGTTGTTGATCCTTTGTCCACAATTTCTAGTTAGGTCGACACAACTTGTCTTCCGGCAAGAAGCGCCTGATCAGGCTCGGCGCAGAGTGTCATCTGGCAGATGGCGTCGGTGGCTCAGGTTGCCTTCATTCAACCTGTGCTTGCCCCTTTTTGGCGCACGACGTCCTCACACAACATGCGCCGGGGTTGGTTGAAATGGATAAATGGAACCTTCGAATGACTTTTCGAAGCCTGATGAGGTGGATGTATATCCCTAACTAATAGGTGAGCTGTCCTTCTGTTCCCTAACCTCTATGGAAGATTCCTTAGACCTCTCCCATCATTTCTCAACCTACTCTATCCACTTGGTCTTATAAATATGAAGCTCCTCTCCATTCCAAGGGGAGGAAGGTCTATAGCACTCTCATGCTAGTGGAATTGGCTTAGGTGATCCTTGCACATCCTTGGGAGTCTTACTTCATCCTTGGAGTATTTGGTTCGGTTTGTTGGGAGGAAGGTTGCAACGTTAAGGCTTAGGTTGTAACGTTATTCTCTATTGTAATATCTTTCATTACAGTTAATACAATCTATTCCCATATATGTTATTGTGTCATCAATGTGTAGAGCTTACCTCCTTAACTGTTAGCTTAGATCAGTCATATGTGATATATACTTTTACTACTTGTTTGTTTCTGCTTGTTCAACAAGGTTTTGCAGTTGCAGATTTGAAGGTTCTAGAGCATTGGATCAAGAAAGGAGCAAAGGGAAACGTAAATCTCAGGTAAGATACTTGTTTGTTACTTTATGATTCTATTGATCTAGGGAAGTTGATTCTATTCTTTATCTATTTGTTTTAGATCTAGTTAGACTAGGGAGATCTGGCCTTTAAGTCCACTTAGGTCGATTGTCCTAAAAAAAATATGGTGACCATATTGGGGAGTACTTTAGCTTTGATTTCAGTTTGAGTGTGATTCCATTGATTTCTTAGTGATCCATTTCTTAGCCTCCTGATCCCTTCCCACTATCATATCTTATCATTAGAGAGTTTGTTGGCTTCCCCTGATTCTTTTAAGATCATTATTAGTTCATTTACTTTTTATCCTTTGGATATCTTTTGATTTTTGCAAGTGATTATTCGCCTGACGCACCTGGGATGTGCATCCAGTGCGCCTAGACCCATCTGGCGCCTGTTCTTTGTGTGCAATCTGCATCGGCAACGCCATTGCCTTACATACAGTCTACGCCACGGGCACTTTGCCTTTGTAGATAGTCTGCGTCCGGTGCTCTGTAGCATACTGGCAGAGTGCGCCAGCCCTTTGAGCTTGGTGCTTGGTTCAAACCCTCTCCAATTTTTGCTTTTTGATATGATGTGAAAGCTTCTGTGTGATGTATCTTCTAGTCATAGACTTGTTTTCCCAACTTGCTTGAGTTTGGATTTGTTTTGTTGATTTTTGGGTTCCATTTGGTCAAGTTAGAGATTCGGTGGTGGCGGGAAATTTCAATCCCCCACGTTCATCCGCTCGATCTTGTATTCCCTAATCACCTTACCAGGTCTATTCATTGTTTTAGATCTGATTCCAAACCCTTTATGCACTTAACCATTTAGTTTTGATTGCATTTGATTGACTTTGAGTGTCTTTGGACCCATTTTAGTGCTTGTCATTTTTCTTTGAGAATTTCTGAGTCATTGGAGTGTTACGATCAATCTCTTGTTTTCCGCTATTACATCTAAAAGCATTATTATTATCTGATCTTGTTTTGATATATGTATTGAAAAAAACGAAAGTGCTTCATTTTAACTATTTTCAAGATCATTCGGAAATTGTTGTTAGAATTGTTTCGTGCTTTGGAATTTGTTATTTATATTTTCGAGAAGTTTGAAAAGGAAATCGGTTGATTATATTTTTCTTAGTTATGAGTCTTTCATCTCTTTGAAAAAATCAAGTGAATTTAAGCTCTTGCAAAGTATTTCAAATTCAAAACGTTCTATACACTTTTGGTCTGTTTGTTCTTTTGGTTCCTCATTGTGGGAATTGAAGAGTGAATGCATTCTAAGCATACATCCTCCTTTTCGTTATTACTTAAAATCATTTTTAGTTTGAAAAAATAAAAATAAAAAGTTTTGATTTGGTGTGTCATTGATTTTTGTGTTTTGTTGGAAAAAACGAAAAGAGTGCTTTAATCATCTTTGGTAGATTTTGAACTTTTGGGATTTTTTGTCTTATTGAAATCATTGGAAAAAGAAATTTCTCCTTACCTTAGATAGACTTTATTGAAAGAAAAGGAAATGTGCACCTTCATGTAGCTAGGGTTGCATTATTTTTAAATTTATGTCTACACCTCATGCATTCACCTAACTGCATAAGATAAAATTAATCGGTAGCGTTAGGTTAAAATTTACTAGTAACTTGTGTGATAAGTTAGTGATGTGTTTCGGCGTCATAAAACGTGGCAGCTGTCGTTATCTTCCTGCACTGCATTGAAATCATTGGAAAAAGAAATTTCTCCTTACCTTAGATAGACTTCATTAAAAGAAAAGGAAATGTGCACCTTCATGTAGCTAGGGTTGCATTATTTTTAAATTTATGTCTACACCTCATGCATTCACCTAACTGCATAAGATAAAATTAATCGGTAGCGTTAGGTTAAAATTTACTAGTAACTTGTGTGATAAGTTAGTGATGTGTTTTAGCGTCATAAAATGTGGCAGCTGTCGTTATCTTCCTGCACTGCATTTCGGGGGTTTGTAGTTCTTCTACATACCAACCGGTATATCGAAGGCTCTTTCACGTACCCTTGGGTATATCGAAAGGAACTTCACATACTCAGTAGTATATCGGAAGGCTCTTGTCGTACAATTGTGCATTAGACAACACCACTACGGATTTGTGCTTCCACGTACCTTGAGTATATCAGGAGACTCTCCTAAGATTCCTGAAACCAACCGAGCTAACCATTTGGTTGTCTTGGCAGAGCAATACACTGAGAATAGCACTTGTGGAGCTACTACGCACATGCTTCTAGATAGTTGGGTTATATGGTCAGGGGTACGGTCCTAATCCTCCCTGGTTAGTGCTCTGAAAAATTGGGCCGAGTATAACTGTTGGACCATGGGGTATATCGCGAGTTGCGAAGCCTTGACAATCCTGTGAGGTTCTAGACTTTTGAATCCACACCTGTCACATAAGTTTCGTTGTGGCATTAGTTTGTGTAGATTTTGGATTGCTTTTCTTTTGTATAGAAGACACTTAGGAGAAACTCTGCTTCAGTCATTCTGGCTGAACAACCTTTGAAAAGGTCCCGCAGAATTTTAAACTTGTCACCTGAATATCCCCTTAATCAGGAGGTGCTTTTGAGGGAAAACATGGATCCACCAACTGTTGTCATGTCACTTGAAGAAGAAAACTCTGCCATGGAGTCGGGAGTGAATTTTTCACTTCCTTTGAGTCCACTAATCATTGATTCTCCAAGGTATGTGAACAAGGAACCATTTGCTTCACAAGACACGTCTTTCCACCGTTCGATGGAAGGAGAACCTGGGGCTGTAAAATGGTACACTCAACCCCAGGATGACCCTGTATCCACAGCTTTTGGTCCATCTGCATCCTTTTGGGAAACCACTTTAGGGAAACAATGGGCCATACTTTTCGTTTATAGGAAACTCACCCCCTGATTGGATTCCTAATGATGAGTTTTTTGCACCCTTTAGGGAACGCCTCGACCGGTTACAAGCAGTCGGTGAAGAACTCAGACGACAGAGTCTCTCACGAGAGAGTCGACATTCGAAAGTAACAATGTCCCAACATTCCCCAATTCGTTCTTTATCTTTCACTTTACCGGAAACACCTATACATAACATGACCACTTATGGACCTAGTCAACCCTCATTTCCTGCAAGTGCACCTCTTAATCAGGAGACCGGTTCCATACACTAGATGAATCAAAACATTGAAGGACAATTGTCCAGCACCCCACATACTACTACTGGAACGCTACCTCCTCCTCCACCCCAAAACTCGAGGGGAGGATACCCTTTACCTCCCAATTTTTTCATAAGTAGTATTCCTCCACTAGTAAGTAACCATCAACCTATTGTGAGTCAACCATCAATTAGTGGTCAAAACATTGTTCCTGGGGGGAAACCCCTATTCGCTAACCATAATATGAGTGGAGGGCTTCCAACTGGTCATTCCGTTGGAATCTCCTTACCAGTCGCGGGACCTACCATGAGATTACATCATGGTGGGGGACCATCCAACCTAACTCAATCACTATAGATTTATATATATCCAGGTAATTTCAACCTTGTGTCAGGACAATACCAGTCGAGAAACGTGCTTCTTGGGGTACCTTATCCTGACAATTCAAACACTCCATGGGGACATCATAATGTTATGCCAAATGGAACCCCACCAACCTTTTCCTAAAGTCCCACCACCCCCACCACCGTTTGGTCCGCGTCCACCTCCTTCCGGAGGTGGGGGAGCTCCACCCTATTCTGGCGGCAGCGTCCCACCCCACTCCGGCGGAGGAGGCGAAGGCCAACCCCCTTCCGGCAGCGGAGGACCCCCACCTTCGAGCGAAGGCCCTCCTTATTCTGGAGGTGGCGGAATGCCTTATTCTGATGGCGAAAGGCCCCCACCTTTTGGCGGAGGTCCACCCTATTCCGGGGGAGGAGGTGGCAGACCACCTTATTCCGGCGGTGGCAGACCCCCACATTTTGGCAGAGGACCACCCTATTTCGGTAGAGGAGGTGGAGGTCCACCTTATTTTGGCGATGGTGGAGGACCCCCACCTTCCGGAGGAGGTCCACCTTATTCTGGCGGCGGCGAAGGACTCCCACCTTTTGGTGGTGGACCACCCTATTATGGCGGCAGACCACCACCAAACCTAGGCGACACACCCCCTTATGGCCAATTCCCTATGGGAACACCTTACAATCAGTCGATTCAAGGTCCTACTGGTCCATACATGCCATATCAATACTATCAATATCCACAACCAAACCAACAGCTTCCATTCCTGGCTACTTTAGACCTGCTAGACCTGTCTCGTTTGACCAATGATCTCATCTTATACGGTTATAATTGGCCACCCATTCCAGTTAAGTTACCTTCTGATATCCCAAAGTTTGATGGCAAGCCCGGTGAAGACCCGAAAAACCATGTGATGACATACCATTTATGGTGCTCATCCAATTCCTTGATGGATGATTCGATCCATCTAAGGTTATTTCAAAGGACCCTCACCAGTGCAGCTTCCAAGTGGTATATGGAATTACCACTGCACTCGTTTACTGATTTCCGTTCTTTAGCTATGTCATTCTTGACTCATTTCCAGTTACCCATCCGCTATGAAACTGGTACGGACTTACTGACTTCTCTCCGCCAGACCACCGCAACTCATATATCCGATCATATCCATGAGTGACGGAGGAGACAACGTCTCATTAAGGCTCCCATTCTAGATCAATTATTGGTTGATTGGTTTACGAAGTCTCTTTTACCTACCATAGCTATAGATGTAGCTATGGGTGGGGCCGTCACCGAAGAACAGGCTATCGCTCATGCCCACTACTTAGACCTTGTCTATGCCCAATCTGACACTTTGTATAATATTGTTCCTGATGCTCCCCGTCCTACCTACGATCCGACAAAACCGCCCTAGGGATCTCATGCCAACATTATTGTTGGTTACGTCCACTCCCAACCTTCTACTCAAACCGATGGATCCTTAAACCACCATGGTTCTTCTCCACCCTCTCCGCAGGATGGCAGTAGCACCACCAAGTCACCCACTCCTGCTCCCACCGAGGAGGTGAATTCTGTTCAGTCAGCTTCGCCTCAAAAATCCGGTGGCAAGAAGAAAACCAAAGGTAAACCCAAGAAGTCTTCTAACCAGCAGGAACACAAGAACCCTCCCAAAGACATGAAACATAAACGAAAGCTCAAGTATCCTTGTTTACTTTGTTGTGGTGACCATTTCTCCAAAGAGTGTCCCCACAGAGACGAAGTGCAAAAGTTTCTTAAGGGAAACTCCACACCCACAGTTCTCAATGATCCCTTCCCCACCCAAAACCAACAAATGATCACCCAACCCTCTCCTTCTCAAGGAGAAACATCCTCCACTGTGCATGTTCTCATGATACATAGTGAAACGGTTAACCTGAATACACGATCACGATCATACGACTTCATCCCTCCTAAGGAACCCGCCAGAAGTAATACTAAAAAAGCTTCCGCCTCTACCTTATATATTTTCGCGCCGCAAGGTTCTCTCACCATTGAGAAACCTTCATTAGATTCAGTGTTGCGTCCACCCAAGAGCACAATTAGAAAAGTAGTTTTCAATCCTAATGCTCGGGCAACTCAGAACTATAACATTGTAGAGGACTTGGCACAAGCCCCTTGTGCCATGTCGGCGCTAGAAGTCTTGCAGAATTGTCTCAATCAGTGTAAGACTCTTTTCTCTACCATCGGCGCAGTAGACTCGAATTCCTCAAATATGATCATGTTTAGACTTGAGGAGTACTGATACAAAAATCTGAAGCATATAAGCTTTTAGTAAATATCTCCTGACACAAAATCTAAAGCTTGTAGCTTTCAGTACATATACATCTAAACATAGGCCTGGTCCCCGCGATGCTCGTGGTAGCAGAGGATCGCTCTCGCTACTTTCCTAAGCAGCGAGCCAAAGCGCTCAGACACACCAATGGTCTGACACTGGTACCGGCGAGGTAGATCATGAACCCTGGGCTCTAGAATGCCTAGAGTTAAACGCTGGAGGTTCTCCTCCAGCTCGTCCAACTCCTCAATAGCATCATGCGCTGAAGCACCCAACACCGACACTACTCCTCTCCGCGCAATCGAAGAGATTCCAACTGGTCGTGACGGACCCACATCTGCATCAAACATATGTCAACTATCAGTACTACTCCCAAAAACATCTAAAAAATATAAAATGAAAAACACAATAGCGTTGTCATTCTTATTAATGTCACCCCACTGCGTCCCCTCCGGAAGCACTAGGTCTGGATCTCCTCTGAAGTCGGTCCCGTCGTATGGATAATCCTCAACCATGAGGAGTTGACCCCTCAACCACCTAAAGAAGGGTGCATCGAAGCTAATAATGGGACCACCGCCACCATGGCAGGCCAACACTCATGTCCAACGGATCATGTGAGGATCTCTCAGATCTAGATCCTCTATATCAACCTGCACGCGCAGATGCGGCACCCGCTTCAAGAAGAACGAAACTACAACCGAGCCATACCTGAACTGTTTCAGCACCCCCCGTCAACACTTGGTGAGCTGTTCTCGCAGACTTGAGAGGAGTCCCTCACACCAGTTGAACACCATTGGAGCCATACACTCCTCAACCTACATCATCTGGGACTTGCTCACCAGATGAGCAGACCTACTGTCGACCACCCTCACAATGGTAAACAGAATTGTGCGAAGAGGTAGATCTCTAACCTCTTTGATGGGAATCTTCCCACCTACATCTGGGTGCCAGCAGTGCACCATTGGTCTATCAAACCCTCCACAGTGTGAGCACCTCCTCGTGATCCTGTTAATGATACGGGATTCCCTCGTTGAGACAGCCCTGTCAAGAAATAGATATCCTTGATATCTATGGTCAAGGTGTGAACACCTATCTGAAAGTGCTGCTGCACCAGATCCCAACATTGGATCAAGTGCTCCAGTAACGACACTTGGGCCCTCATGCCCGGAACCTGGAAGTACTTCAACAATCTACAATTCCTCAACAAAGCCATGCATTGAGGATCATTTGTCACTTGGGCATCATCGAGCTCATGCTCTCATTCGCGCCATTCGACCATTGTGTTCACTTGAACCTTGTCCAAAAGTCCATAAAAGCATCATTAGGACCTTTCCAAACCATCAAAAGCATTCATCTTTGGTTGTACTTTGAGCTTTCCATACAGACTTGCGTCGGCGTAGCTCGTCCTTTTGGACAGGGCGCCGCCGACGCAAGACAGTGTTTCAGGATTTGCGCCAGCGTGCCCTAGGTGCAGTTCCCAAAAAGGGAAACTGCACCGGTCCGTGGGCGCAATATCCCACCATTAACAAGCTCAAAACTCAAAAAAATGGAAGGAAATGCAAAATGTAAATAGTTAGAAAGAAAGAGGGTAGAGTTTAGGCTTACCTGACACTGACGGCACAGGAAACAGTTGATCATGGCTCCTGCAATCAACGGTTGAAAATCGCTCTCAAAAGGTCACTTTCACTCTCCAACTTGGTAAAAAACAATAGTAATTCTTTTTCACTATTTTTCCCTATTTATATTGAAAATGAAATATTCCCTTTTTAATTTATTGTTTATTGGTTTATTTTTCCTATAGTTGGAAGTGTTTTGTATGTTTGAACACCTAATCGATTGTTTTGACCTAATTGTCAGATATTTGCATGTACAATAAGATGCCATAACTGATTGCTCATGTTTGTAGCCTTTTCACACTCATTGTAGGGTGTGAAAAACTCTTCGAGCGTTTTTTGTGTCATTGTCCCGCTCATTAAAACCAATTAATGACGACACCGAGCTAACTTTTTGTTCCTTCTTGTGCTCGTAAATCAATGAGAATAAGTCACTAAGTTATAGTTTATTGCTTTTTCGGGCTCGTTAAACTTCCACGAAAAAGGAACCCCTCAGAGTCTTTCTTTAAGTTCTTTTCAGGCTCTCGAAATACGAAAAGATCGCCAAGTGAACTTGATGCGTTCACGCTTGTAAAAGTATTTGAATGATTGTCTTTCTGGTGATAGTTTACCCCTTTTTCGGACCATGACGCACTATTTACGAAAAATGAGCACTCCATCCGATCATGACTGGAAGAGTTCTCTCTTGCGTTGTTTTACCCTTTTTCGGGTGGAGAGAGTAACTTTACGAACAAAGAAATTGTGGAGTCTTCTTTAGTTCTTTTCAGACTCTCTAAACATGAAATGATGCTCATTTTACCTTCTTTGGACTCGTTAAAATCTGACATAGAAGGGCCTGTTATGGGATGAACCCTTCCTATCTTAGGTTCGTAAAAATTTTGGGATTAGACTCATCCATGGGATGAGCTATACAGAGCATCTGTTACCCTCCTCAAGCTCGTTAAAAAACAAAAGAGGTACTCATCAATCATGATGGGGAATAGGGATGAGATTCTATTTTTTGTTATTATGGCAGTACAAATTCACTCTTGAACAAGGCACTTGTTTGCATTTGCATTCAGTACTTGGGTAATCCGTTTGTCCTTGAGTCCTACTGATGTCGTGAGTCATGTCACTCCTTTGGGTCATCCAAAGAATGTTTCCATCGTTAGTTGCATTGGGGGTTGGTAGCGTTTTCGCCATGTCAATACTGCCAAGTGATGGCTTGCCCGTGTTCAAGAGACGTTCATTATTGATTATCTGCAGTCGGTAAACCTTCCGTCAGGTCAGTCTATCCTGGATCACTCTTGCACATCACTCTACTATCCGATTCACTCCAAACATCTACGATCATGTTTCGTGTCGATGATGGGGGATTCATCATGGCTCTCCTTCGACGGATTCATCCTTGTCGACTTCAACACATCATCTGAGGATTGAATCTAGAAACCAATCAAGTACCTTGGGCCTGCATGCCTCAATGGTAGGTTACCTCGCTCTCAACATGAGTTTACATCATTGGCTCTTGATTGAAAGATCCCGTCAAGTGTTCGACCTCAACTCATTGATTCATGCTCGATGGTATGTACTATGATACCTTGGGAATCATTGACATTAGTGATGATTTCCCTCGCGCTTGTTAACAGTATACATTAATGATCGGTAATCAAGTGGTTTCTACCATGTTCGACTCCAAGAAATTGTAATCACATGGATAGATTCGTATCATTTCGGGTTCGGCTTGAAGACCCTGGGTTGTTTCACATTTCACCTAGGTTGCAATGGAGATTGTTTGAGTCATATCACACGGATCCACTTTGTACTGGTCGTGGTTTTGTTATCATCTCATCATGGATCACGATTGTGTCCAGTAGCCATGATTGTGTTCAGTCGGTCTTTACTACCATGGATTTGCATTGTATTGTTCGGCGGCCATGTTGTGAGTCATGTGAGACTTACATCTCAGAGTCAGTTGTACTACAACAACACCTTACAACCAACAAGTCCTTGCCATCTATCTTGCAAAGCATATCACCTATCTCGTTTTTCTAGCTTCATGCTTTGGGGGGCATTCTGTTACACCTAAATCTCGTCATCATGTTAACTCAGTGCCTTGATCCCTAAAATTTCCTTGGCCAGGAGTCATCTAGAGCAATTTGTTGATCCTTTGTCCACATTTTCTAGTTAGGTCGACGCAACTTATCTTCCAGCAAAAAGCGCTTAACTAAGCTCGGCGCAGAGTGTCATCTGGCAGATGGTGTCGGTGGCTCAGGTTGCCTTTATTCAACCTGCACTTGCCCCTTCTTAGCGCACGTTGTCCTCACACAGCATGCACCGGGGTTGGTTGAAATGGATAAATGGAACCTTCGAGCGACTTCTCGAAGCCTGATGAGGTGGATGTCTATCCATAACTAATAGGTGAGTTGTCCTTCGGTTCCCTAACCTCTAGGGAAGATCCCTTAGACCTATCCCATCATTTCTCAACCTACTCTTTCTACTTGGCCTTATAAATATGAAGCTCCTCTCCATTCCAAGGGGAGGAAGGTCTATAGCACTCTCATGCTGGTGGAATTGGCTTAGGTGATCCTTGCACATCCTTAGGAGTTTTACTTCATCCTTGGAGGCTTTGGTTTGGCTTGTTGGAAGGAAGGTTGCGACGTTAAGGCTTAGATTGTAACGTTCTTCTCTATTGTACTATGTTTCATTACAATTAATACAATCTATTCCCATATATGTTATTGTGTCATTAATGTGTAGAGCTTACCTCCTTAATTGTTATTTTAGATCAGTCATATGTGATATATGATTTTACTACTTGTTTGTGTCTGCTTGTTCAACATGGTTTTGCAGCTGCAGATCTGAAGGCTCTAGAGCATTGGATCAAGCAAGGAGCAAAGGGAATCAGTAAATCTTAGGTAAGACACTTTTTTGTTACTTTATGATTATATTGATCTAGGGAAGTTGATTCTATTCTGTATATATTTGTTCTAGATCTAGTTAGACTAGGGAGATCTGGCCTTTAAGTCCGCTTAGGTAGATTGTCCGAAAACAAATGGTTGAACAGTTTTGAAAGCGCGCAAGATGCTTTCAGTTAGTAAAGGGCCCACAAGTTCCAAGAAAGGGTGCAGTAGTTGAAGTGTGTTTATGAGCCAACCCCACAAGCAGATGATATAGAGGTGCGCAAGTCCCACACATGATGATACAGAAGGGTCAAAGTCCCACCAAATAGAAGTTGGTTTATGTGCATATTCCGCAAAGCATTAATACATCAAGTGTGCAATAACCACAAGGGATGGTAAGGCAAAGGTCAAAGACTCGTCAAGTTGAAGAGAAAGGATGCACACATATCTCAAAGCAATTATACTTCAAGAGCACAAGAGTACACCACTAAGGTGCAAGTCCCACTAAGTCGTGGACCATGGATGCACAAGACCCACAAAGGTTGACACATCAATAGCACAGAAGATGGCATGTGAAAAATACACAATCCGTGAAGTATGGAAGAAGGGATGCCACAACCAACTTGTGGACATACAATCCGTGCAGGACATGTATAAATAGAGATGTAAGTTGGAGATTTGAAGTAAGCTCAATGGTGAGATTGTGGATATTCAGTTGGAAAATACAGATTTATATTCGGGGCATCAAGGGCTCGGGGACATAACAACATGATCTAGCAAGGAGTTGAGCATGCACAAACAAAGGAATGATACAGTTGATGGTGCGCAGAATGATGTTGTAGATCTGTAATGATTGCGCAAACACCGAAATGCAGAAACAAAAAAGTATGCGCAACTTCGTGAAGATTGAATGATAGAATTGCAGACAGCACGTAGAAAGACACATATATTGTAGTTAAGGAAGAAGCGTAGAGACAGAAACGAAGTATATAAGAAGATGCGCAGATGTTTAGCTGATGCACGAGGACTAAAGTGAAGTGTGTGAAGTTGAGAAGTCCATCTGATGCGCAATGATAGAGCAACAACAGGATCCAGTAAGAGCGTCATGATGAGGATGATCTGAGACAAGTGCATTAAACCGAAAGGATGAATCTATTGATGCACAACATGTCACAGATTGTCTAAAAGACTATGGCACTTAAATAGAACAGACACATCAGTTAGTGCGCAGTTCCATTTGTTACTGATGCTTTATCTCAGAGCAAAAAACTATCAATTGAAAGCACAATATCAGTTGGTGAGTGCAGTTGTGCAGTAGCAGATCGATAGAGCATATCTTGGCGTAGATTGCAGATTCAACAAGCACATATTACATGAAGTAAGACATCAACAGAAGTGTTGAATTGAGAGGAATGAGAAGTCAAGTGATGTATGTAGCACAATGACAGTGAATTGTTTGCATACGAAGGTAGTGCACAACATAACTAATATCAGAAGATCAGAAGTGTTCGTCGACTAGAAGTTCAGTAAGTCAGGATTACATCTTGAATATTTGGGCAGTAGGACGGGGCAAGGAGAAAGAGGGTTGTAGCCTCCTTCCAGTTGGTGTTGGAGAAACATAGGGAGTTGAAGCTTCCTTCTGGTCGATGCCTGTAAAACTAGGGGGTCGGTGCCTCATTCTAGTTAGTGTTGGTAAATACAAGAAGTTGGTGCTTCCTTGAATGTATTATTTTTCCACTATAAAATAAGCATTATGTGGTTTTCTTTCGTTTGGGTTTCAACATTAAAATCTTGTGTGTTATGTGTTCTCTGTCTTGGTGCATATATGAATGAATGATTTATTTATATTAGATGCATAACTAAAGATCAAGATTAAGTGAAAACTAATCTGTTAAAGAAGGTAAAAATTGTTGATAACTGCGCTAACACTGATTCACCCCCCTCTCGGTATTAAATCGATTCCAACATTGATTACATTGATAAACATAGTGACCAAATTTCTAACAATTGAAGCATTTGATCTTTGAAAGATCCTTCTCTTTCTGTCCTTGAGTTGGAATTGATCTTCCACCTGTATTTCTCCTTTTAAAGTTTATTCTTCCTTTTCCTTTTCTTGTATGAGTTGCAAGAACTTGATTTTCTTCCTCCTGAGGTTTCTATGAGCTATTCGTTAATAATACTCTTGCCTCTTCTTGAACACAATTAGCCCATAGTCGGTCAAACTTGGATAACTCTTCACTTACACAAACAATCTAAACAAATGATTCTTGTGTGGAAGGAAATCCATTAAGGGTCATCATAACAAGTTTTGCATCATCAATAATGTCTCCAATGGATTTAAGTTGATCTCTCAACTGGGAGACCTTCATGAAGTAAGTAGCAATAGAATCTGAGTTTGTCATATTTATGCAATGAAGCTGATTCCTCAAGGCTAGCTTCCTGCTAGGCATCATACATTGCTTTGGCATTCTTCAATTCTGCAATATGTGGAATCAAGTGATCTTTTACAGAATCTAGTAAGATCCTCTTGGCTTTTGCTTCATTCTTCTTATATTTGGCTTTCTCCCGAGCATCTTTTGGTTCTGAGACATCTTTCTTTATATGATCTTGTATCTCATTTTCATCCAAGATGAAGAGTATTCTTGTTTTCCAGGATCTAAAATTTGAAGCACCATCCAACTTGTCTTCTACTCCAAGGTTGGGCACCATCTTGTTAAGATATGATCCAAAAACCCTAGACCCAAAAAATTAGGTCAAATTTCAAATTTGGAAAAATTGAAATTTGATTTGACATATAGATGCACCCTCCTTAGGCAACCTCTAGAGTACTACTTTTTAGTCCAATCTGTGGCCATACGAGTCCAAAAATGGAAGCCCTAGTTCCTTGGTTCCAGTTGAAATTAGATCAAAATTGAAACTTAACAAACTGAGATCTACTTCCATAGATAAGTGCGCCCTCCTAGGGTGAATTCCAAGATGTTACCTTCAAGTCCAATCTATGGACAAAAATGTCCAAACTTGGAAGTCCTAGTTTCGGGTTAGGGATGAAACAGTCACTGGCAATGGCTTATATTCAACATTGCTCTAATACCATGTTGAATTTTTAACATAGTAGTATAATTTTCATCTCTTTCAAATTTATTTAATAATTCATTTCATCCCACAATTAAGCTTGAAAGAAATATCACCATTCATTTGCAATGGAAATAAAACAATGATCACTAAAAGAAAACCATGCACAAGAGGCACATATTTTACCTTGGGAAACCCAATAGGGAGAAAAACCCAGCAAAATTTTCTCAGAAGAAATCAATCCAATACAAGTACAATTCCAATCATGAAGATAAACCTTAGCATAAGAGAGGTTTTCCCTCCACAAGAAACCCTAGCAAGGGTAGTGAATCTTCCAAAAGAATAAGAAAACCCAAAATTTACTTCTTGCCTTAGTTAGTTCTTCCTAGGAGGTGTGCACAAGTGGAGAGAGAAGATTGTGTGATAAGTGAATGTGTCTAAATGAAGTGTGGAAGCACTTTATTTATATTCTTCTTTTTACTATAAGATTCCTCAATGGGACCAACTTGTCTTTCTCCACTAAGGTCGACTTGTACTTTTGGTCTTCATCTTTTATTTATCTTATAGCTGACTCATCTTCTTGTCTTCATTTTTGTCTAGAAATTCTTCAATGCTATCTGGGACTTCTTCAAATGTTTGTCTTGACTTCTTGGATATTTCTTCATCATAGAAAATTTATCATCGTTGATGCCTATCTCCTCACATCCAGATCAAATTCACACATAGAGCTCTAATGTTGATTTGACCATACTCTAAGAAGTCTCAGACACTTCTTAGAGCCAATGTCAAATTCAACATTAGATTAGACTTTGTCTATTACACAAGGGGATTAGATCCCCTATAACATATACAATTCAACTCCTCTAATTAGAATAGATCACTCCATCACCAACAGTCCCACATATGGTATGCAATGTGACCACTAGCATTTACTTCACTTTTAGTCAATCCACATGACTAGACAAGACTAAGGATTTGAGCCTCAATATGCATAGTCAATACACATGACTAATAAGGGCTATGTCAGGGCCATTCTCTACCAACCATTGGTCAATACACATGACCACTCTAGGAGAATGATCCACAAAATGTTTTCCCGATGCTGCAATCAATGGAGAAACACCAACAATATGAGGGTACAAATGTACCATAATATTCAATGCAATTGGTAAACTAAGATAGTACACAAATGTGTACTGATGATTTCATGACTTGCTTGATGCTTGATGTCTAAAGCAAGCTTGAGACACCTCAAATATATAGGTGATAACAGTGGGAGATAACCCTAGCTCACTGCAATCATAAATGCTAGCCAAACATATCAAGAATCCCAACCCTATGTCTACAAGGGTACTAACATAACCTAATAAAACCACAAAGGCCATTAGAGGGTCACAAGTGTCACCAAGACACATTTATCACCATTTTGATAACATCCATCCTTTGAGGCCATAGGTTTACCATTAAAGGTGTCGACGATAATCACTCAATATTTGACCAAGTAAATATTATATTCCAACATCCCCCTTAATATTCAATTAGGAAATATGTGTTCAAAATGGCCAAATAAACATTAGAATAGCATCCCCCATTAATGTTTATTTAGGTTGGGGAATACATTTAAGACCAATAATAACAATAACTTGACCTGTAACAATGCTCAAACAAGCTCTCAATAGAGAGTCCTTCCTTAACTTTCAAGAAACTTAAAACTCTCACATAGACCTATTTTCAATTGGTGAAGCAAACAAATGCTTACATATGCAAGCTTATGCATGTGCAATCAGAGTTATAATACAATAGTGTCCAAAAAATCACACTAATTGTTGGAACATAATTACCATCTAGACCTTGGTTAATACTCCTTGCATAAGGTTCCAAGTGTTTAGTGTAAGTTGTTCCATGGTTTGGCTTCATAATGCCTAGTCTAGGGGGTTTGTCCACATCTTAGACTAGTGGTTTGACATAATAACCAAGTTTGTCCACAAGTGCGCCATATTTCCTTTTTCTAGGGAGTCAAATGCACCCACCTTGATGCATTTAATGAGGGAGGTGCCCCTCTTCCCTGTTTTATGGGATAAGGTGTTGAAATACTGAGAGGGGGTGGATCAGTATTTACCAATTATAAAATTTTAATCGAGAGCAAGTTGCTAATCACCAATCATAGCAGCATATCATCAACAATCAAGAAAAAACAAGATGCACAGTACACAAGATTTTTACGTGGAAACCCAAGTCCTGGGGGTAAAACCACGGAAGCCTTTTATGATAAAATTTGACCCAGCAACAACTGGGGTTACAAATTTAATACAACTTCTCCAGCTACAACTGGAAGGGGCTACAACCCCCAGGCTTCGTCAGCCACAACTGACGAGCTGCTACAACAACTCAGCTCACAAAATTGTGAGCCCTAGCACCACCCTACCACCCTATAGAAAAATATTGCTGAACCTGTGGACCTGTCAAACAACAAACCCTGTACTCTCTACTGCTGATAACCTCTGTTCACTGTTCACTGCCACGTCATCCTTGTCACTGACACACTCTGTACCACATTGCACAACCTGTAAATCTATCACATACCAATATCTGAATCTGCTTGTGCACACCGTTCACTGCCAAATTACCTTGTATATCAACAAGTCTTTTCACTGCCATAACCTGCTCATGTACAACTTTGTCACTGTCCTATCAACTGATCTCTGTCAGATGCATCTAGTTAATCTAATCTTTCTCAAGTCACAAGTTACTTCAACAAGGTTGTTAATTTCAAGTCAAATCAGCTGTCAATCTGAGATTACATCTACAGTCTCTGTCAGGGCCATTTGTTTATCCATACTGATCAAATCATCTCTGTTCTTAGATACAAATGAAAAGAACTTTGCCAAGCTGATAACAATCTCAATGAATACTCTTACACCCAGTCATTTATTTACTAACCAACAAGAGTCTTAAGTCTACTCTTACTAAGTCCAAAACTGAGTCTTAAGGGATCCTTCAACCCTTATTCTTCAACTGAACTCAATTCACAATAGCATTGAGATCTAGCAACGAATTATTGAATGCAAGATGTCTGCTATACTATACTTACTTGAAAGTCTGAGATTGATGGAGACCTTAGAGAACCTTTCGATGTCTGAAATGAAATCTATCAACTGAGCCAATTGCCTTCGGATGCTTCAGATGACTTGAAAATCATGTTTAAGCTTGACTTTCTCTAAGTTTCAGATCTTAACATATGTAGTAGAAAAGAGTACACGGAGATCACTTCCAGGCATACCTGCTGCTATCACTGTGCTGCTGTTCGAATGCCTTCACTGTGGCTGCCTCACAACTTTGACCACCGAAATTAGTCCTCCACAGGATCTGAAAGATGATCAAACTATAAAATATCACCTTGACTGCATCCTCCTCAGACCTTCTTCTCCAAGCCCGAAATTCAGAGGTCTGCTTGAGTGATGTAAATTTCAGAGCTAGTTCCTCCACAAACTGCCCGAAATCTTATGAGAAAGAGATATAAAGCTGGAAACATTTATCTCCTGTGGCTGACAGTCTCCTTAGCCCACGATATCTCTCATGCCCATAAATATCACCAAGAAATAACTTCACTCCATGGGCTGCCCAGAAATTTGAGATATAAGAGCCTGAAAAACACTGTGGAATCAGTCCAAATTATGCAGAGAAGATGACAGTTCAGTACTATCATGGAGAAGCCTGAAATATGCTGGAGGCAGTTCCAAAAATATGAAGAGACAGTCCCAAAAAGAGAAGAAAAAAAAAAGCCCAAAAATTTCCTCAGTCACAGTCCGAAAATCTCAGAGTAGTCTGTCCTCTGTGGCTGCTACAGTATACCCGAAAATCAGAGCTCTTGTGCCTTACGAATTTTTTGAAATGAATGAAATTTATGGAGTATTTATATAGGTCAACGTTTATGGTTTTTAGCCAGCCGACTTTGCAAATGTAAATTTAAATTAACCTTTCAAATTTTTTATTAGATTGGGAGCCGACTTGAAACTAGATTTCCTTTTTTTTTATCATTGAAGTAATCAAAATAAACCAATTAAGATTTATTTGGCCAACCTTACTAACTCCATTTTATCCTCTTCAAACAAATATATTTATATATATATCTATTTGACCATTTTTCCACCTCATCAAGGGTTTGTCACCACATGTCATGCATTAGCCTTATCTTGCTTGTTGCCATGTCACTTTGCTTGCTTGTCATGCTTCTTTATGTCATTGTCCTTGTCCACCTTTGTCACCTTGTCTTTGTCCTCCATATCACCATAGGGTTGTATCAAGCCACTAGGGCTTTATCAAGGACCTCATTACCATGACATGTGTGACCAAGGACCCCATGACAAGAGGCTTCATGGGTTCCACATGTCAAAGACCATGCAAGAATTCCACCAAGTGTGGGTCCAAGGACTTCTACAAAATGTCAAAGACCATACAACAGGACCTCCAAGGGTCAAGATCCATCATGACATCACCTGTGGGGTTGCCAGACCTACTCCTAGGGTACCATAACCTCATTACAAACACAAATGACCATAGAATGGGTCATTTGGACTCTTCACTTCTTCAACCCACCAAGGACACTTTCTAGGGTATTAGGGCATAGGTTGTGGTACTGGCAAACAATTGGAGAACCATAGAAACACCTTAGGGGTCACTCAACCAAGTTAATGGGTAGCCAGGGATTTTGGCATTGTCCCAAGGCCTCTAAGGGCTTCAAGCTTGGGCTTGTACATAGTCAAAAGGTCTCCTCTGACACAAACAACCACAAATCAAATACTAACCCTCAGGGGCTCCACAAGGGGCACCAAGACTTAACTGTTGGCATCAATGACCAGACATTGCTGGCATCAATGACAACCTAATCAACAATCTCCCCCTTTGTCATTGATGACAACACTCAGGCTCCCCCTGAGAATAGGCTCCCCCTGTTCACAACTTCGCTCCCCCTTTGGCATCAATGGCAAAGGGAACATCCTTTGACAATACAACTCCCCCTCAGGGCATGCTCCCCTTGTCAACAACTTCTCTTCCTGTTTACGTGAAGAAGAAGAATCAATTTAGTGGGAAGAGGGAATGACCCCCAATTTTTCTCGGAGGTACTCAAATGTCCCTTTAGGAAGTGGCTTAGTGAATATATCTGCTATCTGCTCCTTTGTCCCAATATATTCCAACTTGATGTGCTTTTCTGTGACCTGTTCACGAAGAAAGTGATATTTGATAGGGATGTGCTTTGTCTTGGAGTGCATGACTGGATTCTTGGAGATGCTGATGGCACTTGTGTTGTCACATAGAATTGGAATCGGCTCATCATATGTTACTTGTAGGTCTTGCAGGTTCTGTTTCATCCAAAGGATTTGAGTACAGCATGCTGCTGCTGCTATATATTCTGCTTCTGCTGTTGACAAGGATACTGAGGATTGCTTTTTGCTAGACCATGATACCAGACAGTTTCCTAAGAAAAATGCTGCACCACTTGTGCTTCTTCTGTCATCCACACATCCTACCCAATCCGCGTCTGAGTAAGCTAATAAGTCCAACTCATTTCCTTTTGAATACCATAATCCAAAGTTCATAGTTCCTTTAAGATATCTGAAGATTATTTTGACTGCAATAACATGAGTTTCCTTTGGAACTGCTTGAAATCTTGCAACCTGTCCAACAGCTTGCATCACATCTGGCCTTGAAGCTATCACATACAGTAGGCTTCCAATCATTGACCTATAAATTTTTTGATCCACTGCATTTGATTCATCATCTTTGCTTAACTTGCAGCTAGTAGTCATAGGAGTGCTCACAGGCTTACAATCTTCCATCTTGAACCTCTTCAACATTTGTTTAATGTACTTGGTCTGAGAGATGAAGATGCCTTCTTCACATTGTGATATCTGAAGTCCCAAGAAGAATGTCAGTTCACCAAGTAGCGACATCTCAAATTCGTTTTGCATAACATTGGCAAATTGTTGGCTCAGAGTATCATCATCACTACCAAAGATAATATCATCAACATACACTTAAACAATAAGTATGTTGTCCTGATCAATCTTGATATACATATTGTTGTCTACAGTTCCCCTTTTGAAACCTTGTTTCTGCAAGTAATTGTCCAATCTGGAGTACCAAGCTCTAGGAGCTTGCTTTAACCCATATAGAGCCCTTTTTAATCTGCACACATAGTCCATGTTTGTTGATAGTTGGAATCCTTCTGGCTGTTCAATGTAGACTTCTTCTTCTAGGTTGCCGTTCAAAAAGGCCGATTTGACATCCATTTGATACACTTTGATGTTTTTAGCACAAGCATGGGCCAATATCATTCTTATAGCTTCCATTCTGGCTACTGGAGCAAATGTTTCTTCAAAATCTATCCCTTCGATTTGAGCATATCCTTTGCAAACCAATCTTTCCTTGTTTCTGATTACCTGTCCATCTTTATTCAGCTTATTTCTCAAAATCCATTTTGTGCCAATCACATTTTTGTCCTTAGGTCTAGGAACAAGTTCCCATGTTTCATTTTTCTCGATTTGATCAAGTTCTTCTCCCATGGCTTTGACCCAATGTTCATCTGCGCTAGCTTCCGCAAAGTTACTCGGCTCAACTGTAGATAGTAGTGAGAAATATACTTGTTCTAGTCTTCGGACTTGTCTTCAATCTTTTCTGGTTTCTATGCCGGCATTTTTGTCACCAATAATCAATTCTTGTGGATGATTCTTTTGATACCAATTCTTAGGAGAGTTTTGTTGTTCTTGCTGTTGATCATGTACTTGTTGATCCTATGTAACTTTTGGCTGAATTTTTCTCTGTTCTTCTTCTTCTTCTACTTCATCATCATCATCTTCTTCTTCATGATCTTCTGAGTCTTCCTGACATTTTGGCAAGCTCGATTCATCAATCTTTACATTGATGCTTTCCACTATATTACCTAATCTCAGGTTGTAACACTTGTAGGCATTTCTTGTAGATGAGTACCCAACAAATATTCCTTCATCTGCACGAGATTCGAATTTTCTAATCTTCTTATCATCTCTTCTGATGTAGCACCTGCTTTCGAACACTCTGAAGTGTTGAACATTAACTATTCTTCCTGTCCATAGCTCATAAGGAGTTTTATCAGTGTTGTTTCTAAGCAATCCTCTGTTCATAATGTGGATTGCTGTATGCACTACTTGAGCCCAGAATTTTTCGCTTAGTTTAGCTTCATTCAACATAGTTCTGGCCATTTCTAACACTAATCTGTTCTTCCTTTCTGCTACTCCATTCTGCTGAGGTGTTCTGACAACTGAAAATTGTCTTTTTATACCATTTTCTTCACACTACTGATAAAATTCATTTGATGTGAATTCTCCGCCATTATCGGATCTGAGACACTTGATTCGTTTACCTGTTTCATTTTCAACCTGTTCTTTAAAAATCTTGAAATATTCAAAGGCTTCTGATTTCCTGTTAAGAAGGCATACCCATGTCATCCTGGAGTAGTCATCAATGAGCAGCATGAAGTATTCTTCACCATCCAATCCTTTATTCTTGGTTGGCCCACATAGATCAGTGTGGACAAGCTCTAAGGGTTTTGTAGACGAGTATTCCTTTGTCTTGAAATTGGCTTTCGTAAGTTTCCCATGCTGACAGTGCTTGCAGATAGTGTCAGAAGGCTTTGTAATCTATGGCATGTTCCTTATGGCTTGCTTCTTGCTGATATTGACCAGATTATCAAAATGTACATGTCCCATTCTTCTATGCCATAACCAATTCTCATCTTCTTTTCCTAGGTGACATTTCTCTTCCTTGATCTCGTCCAGAACATATATGTTGTTTGGAGTCCTGGTAGCGGTAGCCACTAACTTTCATGATCCTTCTTTTCTTATTTTGCAGGACTTTGAGTTGAATGTAAGTTCATGTCCCTGATCACACATCTGGCTGACACTCAACGGATTATGCTTCATACTCTCGACAAACAACACATTTTCTGCTACTGTATCTTTGCCGCCAAGATTTACTGTACCTTTTCCAACAACTTTTGCTGATTTGTTATTTCCAAAAGAGACAGATCCTTTATCTTTTTCAAGAAACATGAAAACACCTTTGTTACCTGTCATGTGCCTAGAACAACCACTGTCAACATACCATTTGTTGCTACCCGGTTTGAGCTTGAGCTTGAAGAGCTATCCCACATTCATGAATATTTAGATTGTTCTTTTGTCTGATCCATACTTTTTGCTGGTCACCCATTTGATTGCTTGATACTTGTTTAATGCCTGTAGGAGGGATTGTCATTCTGCAATTCCTGGCTGTATGCCCGAAGTTGTTGCATTTCTGGCATTTGACTTCAGAATCCAAAGGAGAAAAATTGTTGTTGTTTCGTTGCCATCTAGAATTTTGATACCTGTTCTTGTTTTCTGCATATCTTCCTTTTATACAATTCATTGCTTTATGCCCAAATATTCCGCAAGAAAAACAATAACCATAAAATGAATATTCATACCTGGGAACAAATGGTCTTCTTGGAGGTGTTGCCCATCTGAAACTTCGATTTTCAACTGGAGTCCATTCTGAGGTTGGTTGTCTAGGTTGAAATGGTCTTCTTAGAGGTGCTGTCAATTTAACATCTTGATTTTCAACTGGAGCCTGTTTTGGTTGTTGTTTTGGCTGATATATGGGTACTTCTTGGATGACAGGGTTTTTGATAACTTCTGGTTTATCTTCAGCTGTCTTGGAACTTGAACCTTCATCATTATGCTTCTTATAACCAAGACCTATTCTGTCGAGGTATGGCATTTGATTATTGATGATCTGATCAAGTATCTTGGAACTGTTGTCATAGCCTTGACTCACATTTTTCTTTTGTAGTTGAGTTCTTAGAGTCACTATCTCCCCCATTAGTCTCTCACTTTCATTCATACTTTCTTCTAGTTGTTTTCTGAGATTGTCTTGAATTCTTTTGGCTTCTTCTAATTGAATAGTTAGACTTTGAATGAGTTGATATGCTTCTTCAGATATCTGAGGTCTTTCTCGTAACTCTTGTATCTCCTCTTTAAATAGTTTATTCTTTTTCCTCTCTTCTCAGCTCTTTCAAAGCACTTATCAATTCTTCCTCCAGGTCTACTTCACCTTCTGAATCGGATTCTTCTTTGTTTTTGGTGATCTCATCTGAGTCTTTTGAATCAACAGCCATGAAGAGTACCCTTTTTGATTCATTATCACTGCTGCTGTCCGAATCACTATCACTATTTGAGTCATTGTCAGAATCTTCATCTGATCAGCTGGTGTTTCTTTTAGAGTAGAGACTTTTCTTCTTTGCAAACCCTCCATTTTTCTTTCCTTTGAAATTCCTGTATATCTTATGTTTCTTGAAACTGTTATCACTATCAGAGTCTTTTGCATAGGGACATTTTGAAGCAAAGTGACCTATTTTACCACATAAAAAACACTTAAGAGGTAACTTACCTTTGTACTTGCTTGTGCCTCTTTTGAGCTTTCTTACGAAGTTTGCTATCTCCTCATCATCTGAATCATCACTGCAGTTGAAGTGGTATGCTGTCTTTGATTTGGATTTTATTTTTGAATTGTCCTTCTTGGCTTGTTTGTCTTTCATTGCTTGCTTGGAGGAAACTTTAAAGGCTGCTTCTTTTCTAGGTGAGTCTTCATCTTCTAATCTCATTTCATAAGCCACAAGTGTCCCATGTAGCTGGTCTACTGTCATAGTATCCAAGTCAGTCCTTTCTTCCAAGGCTAAGATTTTAGGATTGAATCTGTTGGGAAGCGTTCTTAGTATCTTTTGAACAACAACTGATTCTTCAACCCTTTCACCCAGGCCTCTGATAGTATTTACAAGTTCATCAATTCGAAGAAAATAGGTTGCAATATTCTCGTCATCCTTCATCTTTAGATGTTCGAATTGTCCTCTGTAGGTTTGGAGTTTGGCTTCTTTGACCTTTTTGTCACCTTCGTAGATGGTCTTGAGTTTGTCCCACATTTCCTTAGCAGAAGTACAATGCATGACTTTGACAAAGACCGATTCATCCAATGCACTTGAAATATGGTTCGTGGCTTTTGAATTTGTATCATAACGAACTAAGTCATCTGCATCTGTTGGTGGGGGTGTTGGTACTTTATATCCATTTTCAACTATTTGCCATACCTATACTCCTTGAGCTAGCAGAAAAGATTTCATTCGTATACTCCAAAAGGTATAGCCAGTCCCATCAAACATGGGTATTCCATTTTTACTGTGCCTGGCAAACTTGCCCATAATTTCCTTCCAGTGATTAGACTATTCTTGAAGGAACCTGCTCTGATACCAATTGTTGAAATACTGAGAGGGGGTGAATCAGTATTTGCCAATTATAAAATTTTAATCGATAGCAAGTTGCTAATCACCAATCATAGCAGCATATCATCAACAATCAAGAAAAAACAAGATGCACAGTACACAAGATTTTTACGTGGAAACCCAAGTCCTGGGGGTAAAACCACGGAAGCCTTTTATGATAAAATTTGACCCAGCAACAACTGGGGTTACAAATTTAATACAACTTCTCCAGCTACAACTGGAAGGGGCTACAACCCCCAGGCTTCGTCAGCCACAACTGACGAGCTACTACAACAGCTCAGCTCACAAAATTGTGAGCCCTAGCACCACCCTACCACCCTGTAGAAAAAGATTGCTGAACCTGTGGACCTGTCAAACAACAAACCCTGTACTCTCTGCTGCTGATAACCTCTGTTCACTGTTCACTGCCACGTCAGCCTTGTCACTGACACACTCTGTACCACATTGCACAACCTGTAAATCTGTCACATACCAATCTCTGAATCTGCTTGTGCACACCGTTCACTGCCAAATTACCCTGTATATCAACAAGTCTTTTCACTGCCATAACCTGCTCATGTACAACTTTGTCACTGTCCTATCAACTGATCTCTGTCAGATGCATCTAGTTAATCTAATCTTTCTCAAGTCACAAGTTACTTAAACAAGGCTGTCAATTTCAAGTCAAATCAGCTGTCAATCTGAGATTACATCTGCAGTCTCTGTCAGGGCCATTTGTTTATCCATACTGATCAAATCATCTCTGTTCTTAGATACAAATGAAAAGAACTTTTCCAAGCTGATAACAATCTCAATGAATACTCTTACACCCAGTCATTTATTTACTAACCAACAAGAGTCTTAAGTCTACTCCTACTAAGTCCAAAACTGAGTCTTAAGGGATCCTTCAACCCTTATTCTTCAACTGAACTCAATTCACAATAGCACTGAGATCTAGCAACGAATTATTGAATGCAAGATGTCTGCTATACTATACTTACTTGAAAGTCTGAGATTGATGGAGACCTTAGAGAACCTTTGGATGTCTGAAATGAAATCTATCAACTGAGCCAATTGCCTTCGAATGCTTCAGATGACTTGAAAATCATGTTTAAGCTTGACTTTCTCTAAGTTTCAGATCTTAACATATGTAGTATAAAAGAGTACACGGAGATCACTTCCAGGCATACCTGCTGCTATCACTGTGCTGATGTTCGAATGCCTTCACTGTGGCTGCCTCACAACTTTGACCACTGAAATCACTCCTCCACACGATCTGAAAGATGATCAAACTATAAAATATCACCTTGACTGCATCCTCCTCGGACCTTCTTCTCCAAGCCCGAAATTCAGAGGTCTGCTTGAGTGATGTAAATTTCAAAGCTAGTTCCTCCACAAGTTGCCCGAAATCTTATGAGAAAGATATATAAAGATGGAAACATTTATCTCTTGCGGCTGACAGTCTCCTTAGCCCACGATATCTCTCATGCCCATAAATATCACCAAGAAATAACTTCACTCCATGGGCTGCCCAGAAATTTGAGATATAAGAGCCTGAAAAACATTGTGGAATCAGTCCAAATTATGCAGAGAAGATGACAGTTCAGTACTCTCATGGAGTAGCCTGAAATATGCTGGAGGCAGTTCCAAAAATATGAAGAGACAGTCCCAAAAAGAGAAGAAAAAAAAAAACATCCCGAAAATTTCCTCAGTCACAGTCCGAAAATCTCAGAGCAGTCTGTCCTCTGTGGCCGCTACAGTATACCCAAAAATCAGAGCTCTTGTGCCTTAAGAATTTTTTGAAATGAATGAAATTTATGGAGTATTTATATAGGTCAACGTTTATGGTTTTTAGCCAGCCGACTTTGCAAATGTAAATTTAAATTAACCTTTCAAATTTTTTATTAGATTGGGAGCCGACTTGACACTAGATTTCCTTTTTTTTTTATCATTGAAGTAATCAAAATAAACAAATTAAGATTTATTTGGCCAACCTTACTAACTCCATTTTATCCTCTTCAAACAAATATATTTATATATATATCTATTTGACCATTTTGCCACCTCACCAAGGGTTTGTCACCACATGTCATGCATTAGCCTTATCTTGCTTGTTGCCATGTCACTTTGCTTGCTTGTCATGCTTCTTTATGTCATTGTCCTTGTCCACCTTTGTCACCTTGTCTTTGTCCTCCATATCACCATAGGGTTGTATCAAGCCACTAGGGCTTTATCAAGGACCTCATTACCATGACATGTGTGACCAAGGACCCCATGACAAGAGGCTTCATGGGTTCCACATGTCAAAGACCATACAAGAATTCCACCAAGTGTGGGTCCAAGGACTTCTACAAAACGTCAAAGACCATACAACAAGACCTCCAAGGGTCAAGATCCATCATGACATCACCTATGGGGTTTCCAGACCTACTCCTAGGGTACCATGACCTCATTACAAACACAAATGACCACAGAATGGGTCATTTGGACTCTTCACTTCTTCAACCCACCAAGGACACTTTCTAGGGTATTAGGGCATAGGTTGTGGTACTGGCAAACAACTGGAGAACCATAGAAACACCTTAGGGGTCACTCAGACCTTGGTTAATACTCCTTGCATAAGGTTCCAAGTGTTTAGTGTAAGTTGTTCCATGGTTTGGCTTCATAATGCCTAGTCTAGGGGGTTTGTCCACATCTTAGACCAGTGGTTTGACATAATAACCAAGTTTGTCCACAAGTGCGCCATATTTCCTTGTTCTAGGGAGTCAAATGCACCCACCTTGATGCATTTAATGAGGGAGGTGCCCCTCTTCCCTGTTTTATGGGATAAGGGTGGACCAAGGGCGCTAATGCACTAAAATTGGTCAAATTGCTCATTAATGGCCACTACCAAGCCTCTAAAATATCGAATTCACCCTCATTATGATTCCATACACATTAATTGACTAGCCTAACGTCTGTGAAATTCTAAGTCAAAGTAGATCTAAGAGCTGAGGATACCTCACAAAGAAAGAATGAGTAGAAAAGTTGACTACGAGTGAAAATTGTAGTAAAAAACAGCAGAAGAATAATTATGCAATAGAACTCATATAGGAGCAAAATAATATCACATGATCCAATAATCGGTATAATGAACAATGATGTTACAATGGAGAGAATTCGAATCACACAGGATAATTCGAACCTCAATTGGTCTAGCATAGGGATTATCACCACTGGAGTGCTCTGGAAGACTCAAAATCAACTGAACTGAACCTAAACTCAGCTAACTAAAGTCACAATCAGTTAACTGACTAAGGAGGGAGCAATAGTGATTTTTTCATGCATGTCAATCAGAAATGGGCGCATGAGGCCACAATTAGTGGCATCAGGAGCTCTAACCCCCCACAAGAGTCAGCTAACTCAAGTGGACTGCACTGGAACACTCAGTAGGTTCCTATAAAATAGGGAACTGACTGAACTGGTCCTAAAATGATGCATGTAGGTCTTAGAAGGTGGTAGATGGATCCTGGATGACATCTGCACACCACTAGAAGGAAAATGACATCATCAACAACTAGGAAAAATAAATAATGCTAGGTAGGACAAGGATGGAGTATTGAAATATCCCAACACCCCCTATTAATCCATACTTTTGCATCTTGGGCCCTGGTTACTAAGACCAAAGCTCACCCATACAATCAAATAAATGATAAAAAATTATTGTCCATGAAATAAGGAAATGGGAAAAACCCTCATGGGAAAAATACCCCCCCTCAAAAAGAACAGCAGTAGGGAACTGAAAGAACCTTCATACTAAGCAGAGAAGGAAAAAAAATTCCTCGGTGAAATATTTTGCAAAATATTGGCAAGATTCTCCTCTGTAGGATAGCAATGCAGGTGCTAGATCTGGATTTGGATCCGCTCCTCTGATGTACCTTCCACTGTGTAGAAGTTGTATTTTCCAAAACAAGTCTTTCAGGAACCCTTCTTGCTACTGGATCGAATGGCTCATTGTGGTCCAAATCATGAACCTTTGAGTACCTTTTGTCAGACAACCGATATTTGCACTTGGTTGTAGATCCCCCATGGAAAGTCTCTCTAAGAGATTGTGGATCAAACCCCACCATCATGTAGCACATTTCTAAGAGAAGTGGATATGCATGACATAGTGCAATTTTTGCATGATACTGAGATCTGGTGGTTCTATGGTCAGATGGATCCCCAACTATGTTTCCAACAGCTACAAGGAATTTGTGAGCCCATATTGGCCTTGGCCATGGATTGGGAGTATGTGTTGGATCTGGATATGATCTGAATCTCCTTGAACTTTATTCTCAACATCAAGATCTTGATCCTCATCTTCATTAGAAGATATATCACTCTGATCTTCATTAGATTATGATGGGGTAGGCAGAGAGTATGGAAAAATGTGAGAATTCATATTCCTTGGAGGCATGGTTTGCAAACCCTTTCACTATAATCTTCCCAGTAGAGATCTATCCAATATCAACTGTGCCAGGACCAAAGACCACTTTCTTCGGTGAACCTGTGTGAGTCATATAATATACAAAAAAAAATGTGATGACAAAGAAGGCACAAATAGAACATTTATGAATTTCGCATGCTCCATATGTATTGTGCCCTTCCCTTCAGGAGAGATCTGAGAGTTGTCTCCCACGTGAATAATCGAACCATATTTGATATCTAAAGAAGAAATGATTCTCTAGAGGCAACCATGTGGTTGGAGGCTCCTGAATCTATGAGGAGGGATTGTGATTTTGAAAATCCAGCCTTCATTGCATGGCATCTCTCATGACCATCAGACTCACTTTCGGAATCAGTCTCTCTTGCACCTTTTGGGAGGGAACTATTGTGATGTTCAAGAAGCTTGGTCATCTAATCTATCTTCTTCTGCATGTAATATCTCTCTGGGTGGTTTCCTTTCTTGCAATAGGAACACTTGGATTTCTCAAATCCCTTCTGTTTGTCCTTCTTATAGATGGAGGATCCTTCTGATGGACTTGAATTGGAATTATTCTTGGGTTCAGGTGGCCTCTTATCCTTTCCCTTGTGCTTCCCCTTCCCATTCACACTTTTTTCTTCTCCATCCATAAGATCTTGATATTATGGCTCGATAACATTTTTGAACTTCCCATGCTCCATATGTATTGTGCCCTTCCCTTCAGCAGAGATCAGAGAGTTGTCTCCCATGTGAATAATCGAACCATATTTGAGATCTAAAGAATAAAATGATTCTCTGGAGGCAACCATGTGGTTGGAGGCTCCTGAATCTATGAGGAGGGATTTTGATTTTGAAAATCCATCCTTCATTGCATGGCATCTCTTATGACCATTAGACTCACTTCCAGAATCAGTCTCTCTTGCACCTTTTGGGAGGGGAATGTTGTAATGTTCAAGAATCTTGGTCATCTAATCTATCTTCTTCTACATGCAATATCTCTCTGGGTGGTTTCCTTTCTTGCGATAGGAACACTTGGATTTCTCAAATCCCTTCTGTTTGTCCTTCTTAGAGCTGGAGGATACTTCTGATGAACTTGAATTGGAATTCCTCTTGGGTTCATATGGCCTCTTATCCTTTCCCTTGTGCTTCCCCTTCCCATTCTCACTTTTTGCTTCTCCAGCCATAAGAGCTTGATATTTGGATGCCTTCAAGGCGCCCATATGGATCAACTTATCTTGTTCTTGGATGAGAGATTCAGTGAAAACATCTAAGGAGGGAATCTTCCAACCAGGGATTGAAATTTTCCCAGAATGAAAGGTAGAGATAAATATGGAGAAATCGGGACCTAGCTTGCTCAGAATGGATAGCACCAGCTACTCATCCTTCTTCTCAATGCCACACTATTTGCATTGCTTAACCAGAGATTTGAATTTTGAAAAGAACTACTGAATGGTCTTGAAACTGCTCGGTTGTAGAGCAATCAACTCATTTTCCAGAATATGGCCTCTTAGCTCATCTTGTTTGCCGAAGGGGGTCTCTAACTTGAACCATAATTCTCTTGGAGTCTTCAATCCATCGAGGTGGAAGAGTAGATCTTTGGAAATATGAATACACATGAAACCAAATGCTTCATCCAACCTATTCAGATACTTGGTTTTCTCCACAGTTGATTATGGTTCGGGATCCTTCCCAATTGTCACCATGTACAGTTATTTGTTGCGCAATACCATCTGCATATCAGCCCTTCAATCAAGGTAATTGAAGGGTGTCATGATCCTGGGAGAGAGAGGAGAGTTTGAATTGTCCATTACAACTGTTGGAGCGAATACAAGGTGAAAACTGTTACTTCTGTAACAAAAATGTTGCAACTGCAGAAAACTGCTGCAACACTCAAAAACGTTGGAAAACCTGCAAAACACTCTCAATAATGGAGGTAGACTACTACTAAGCATTGCTTTAGGAAAGTAGGCACTTTTATCCGAATCCTTCACACTTGGCTAGACCTCATTGGATTTCTCCAATGAATTCAATGCAATGGCAAAAGGATTTGCTGTGGAACCAAAGGCTTCTGGTGCACTACCGAAAGCAGTTGCTCAATCTATTCGCTCAATGGCTCTGATACCATGTGAAATTATAATTCACAACAGATATAAGAGTTGAGGATACCTCACAAAGAAAGAATGAGCAGAAAAGTTGAATAAGAGTGAAAACTGCAATAAAAAAGAGGAGAAGAATAATTATGCAGTTGAATCCAGATAGGAGCAGAATAATGTCACATGATCCAATAATAATTATAATGAACAATGATGTTACAATGGAGAGAATTTGAATCACATAGGATAATTCGAACCTCATTTGGTCTAGCATAGGTATTATCACCACTGGAGTGTTCCAGAAGACTCAAACTCAACTGAACTGAACCTAAACTTAGCTAACTGATGTCACAATCAGTTAACTGAATAAGGAGGGTTCAATAGTGAGTTTGTCATGCATGCCAATCAGAAATGGGCACATGAGGCCACACTTAGTGGCATTCAAAGCTCTAACCCCCCACAAGATTCAACTAACTCAGGTGGACTACACTGGAACACTCAGTAGGTTCCTATAAAATAGGAAACTGACTGAAGTGGTCCTAAAATGATGTATGCAGGGCTCAGAAGGTGGTCGATGGATCTTGGATGACATCTGCACACCACTAGGGGGAAAATGACATCATCAACAACTAGGAGAAATAAAAAATGCTAGGTAGGAAAAGGATGGAGTATTGAAATATCCTAAAAACGTCCTCATGGTCCATCTAGGTTCATTGGACCTCATTATGTCCCAATACATGAGTCACACTTGGCACAATGTCATGGATTGGGGGAATTACTCCATTAAGCCTGGCATTAATGTGAGTTACTCATCTGCCTCCTAAGGCTCATGAATTTCTCTCTTGAGATGTATTATATATTGTACACATCTTATTGAATAATAGAAGAAGTTGGATTTCATCCCAATTGAGTTCTATCTCTTATATTTCTAGCTATTCTTTTTCTCTATTTTCTGCTAATCTCTATTGCTAATCTAGTGAGGTTATATTTTCTTTAAGATCCTTAGCTGTATAATTTATTGCATGGCATCAAGGCTATATAAATTTGACATGGTATCATATCTTAAGGAGCTTAGGTGAGCATAGTTGCTTTCAGTAAATCACCAGAAGCAGTGGAGTTTCCATAGAAATCCTTGGGGTCATTGCTGTTGGAGTCGATTTAATACTGAGAAGGGGGTGAATCAATATTAGCGCAATTATTATCAGTTTTTACCTTCTTTAATAGATTAGCCTTTACTTAATATTTATCTTATGTTATGCACTAGTAAATAAACATCCACACATATATGCACCACATAAACAACAAATAACACACAGGATTCTTGTGTGGAAACCCAAATAGGAGAAAACCATGGAATGTTTCTTTATAGTAAGAAATAATACATTCACGGAAGCATCAAATTCCTATGTTTACTAGCACTAACTGGAAGGAGGCACCAACCCCCTGGTTTTACAGGAACCAACCTAAAGGAAGCTTCTGCTCCCTATGTTTCTCCAGCACCAACTGGAATGAGGCACTGACCCCCTGTCTTCTTTGTTTTATAGAAACCAACCTGAAGGAAGCTCCAACTCGTTGTCTCCTTGCCCCGTTTGACCGCCTGATGTCCAATGTATATTGTTGTCTTACTGAACTTCAACTATGTGCACTTCTTCAGATCTTCTGATGACAATTCTGTTGTGTGCTACCTTCATATACAAACTATACTATGTCACTACAATGCATACATCACTTGACTTATCATTCCTCTCAAATCATACTTATGCTAATGACTTACTTCATGTACTGTGTGCTTGTTGATACTGCAATCTGTGTCTCTCGTTATCTGAACGTTCTTCTCTGCATGACTGCAATGACCAACTAATAATGTGCTTTCAATTTCTAGTTTGCTGTTTTGAAATGAAGCACTAGTAACAGATGGAACTGCACATTTTATGATGTGTACGTTCTATTTAAGTGTTGCAATCTCTTAGACAATCCGCGACGTCTAGTGCATCAAATGATTCATCCGTTCTACTTAATGCACTTTTCTCAGATCATCTGCATCATGATGCGCCTATCGGATCCTGTTGTTGTTATGTCGTTGCGCATCAGATGGAGTTCTCAACTTCGCACACTTTCAATTCTACTCATACGCATCAGCTAGACATCTGCACAATATCTGATAAACTTCGGTTCTGTAGGATCCAACTTCCATATGCATGTGTTATCCCTAAGAAACTCCTCCAGGTGATCAATGTAGACTCCAAATAATGTCGGATAAAGGGTGTGGCCATATTTGACCCTAGTGATACTCTCGAAAAGCCTTGTTGTGTGGGGAATCATCCTACAACTGTCTCATAAAGCCTCAAGATGGCCACAACAAGGGTCTCAGGGAGATTAATGTCCTAAAACCTTTGGAAAATGGATTCCCTTTGGACTATGCCAAAAGTCTTTCCAAAGTTTACTGAGTAAAAAAAGACCATGGAAAACCAGTTCCTTCTCAATAATAGCACTAAGTGTGAAAATGTGATCCACCGTTTGGTAGTTGTTTTGGAACCCTACTTGCCTACAAGACTGAGTTTGTTCCTCTCATAATTTTATGACATCTACACATTCCTAGTTGTGGCATAGAGCTTGGAAAAAGTGTGCTCAATCATGATGGTCTTGTAGTTGTTTGGATCAAAACTATTGCCTAATTTAAAAATCAAGACCTGGATGTTGTGTTGTTGAAGGATGCCTATAGAAAATTACTTTTGGAGAGTGTTGTATATGGAGGAAAAACTTGATTTGCAAAATTTTTAACCCTCATCTTATCGCTAATCTTCTCGATTGCATTCTATCTAGTCCCTGATGTTTCATGTTCCTATGTTATTGTTTTCAGTCATTGCTACATAGATAACATCCACATTGTTGTTGTTTACAAATAAAATGAATGCAACTTGAATTCCTCATTCACCAATTTGTCTTTTGTTGGTCTTTTATGAAATACTTGTACATCTTACAACTAGAACTTTTTTCTAACTTCAAAGTTGCAAAGGATGGTGTTGCATGCAGTAAAGTGACAGACGAAATGAAATAGATATGCATTCTCGATGATTGCAGGGGTGAAACGTGCATAGTATCCTTCCAAAGTGAGTTGATCAATAGAACAATACAAAAATTTCAACAAGTATCAACAACACCATCGACATCATAGGCACCCATTTATAATGGATTACATTAACAATGTGTATTGACAAATTATATCTCCACTACAATGAGCTTTACATCCATAGTCATTATGCATTATGTGCAACACTGGATATGGAAAATATCACTTGCTCAGGTGCCATATTACATTTAATAATATAACATTAAGTTTCATAGAAATAAATCAGGAGAGAACTCAATATACAACATGTATGGGTACAAATGTACCCAAATGTTCAATGTAATCCATAACCCAAGATAGTACACAAATGTGTACAAGTGATTACCTTACTTGCTTAATGCTTAATGACTAAAATGAGGTTGAGGTAGTGTTGTCGTTGGATATGCACCTCGGGGGGAAAGGGGTTAGTGTGGTAGAAATATTCAAGCCATTGGGTGCGTCCTTGAGGGAAAACAAAGAGTCGAGATACTGTCACTCAACACTCAACTCCTCTGTCTAGGCCAACTCCTAGCGAAGCCAAGGGGGGGGGTCCCTATGAAAAGAAAACTATGGCTTTTAAGCTAAGTTAGAAAATGATTCTAAGAGTTTGAATATGAATTAATACTGAACCAGAGATTTCAACATGAATTAAATCAACAGCATGAAAAAAGATAAACCCATCTAACACATTGATATCATTTGATTGAATAAGTGCGATTGTTGCAGATTGTACCAGTGCCAAATGAAGTCACATAAGTTTGGAGTCTTTTGTGTCGTGAAAGTATCGCAAGAGTCCCGTTGGTCAGTTTTAATTGACTTATTATGATGTGTGGGTTAGGGAGGAAGTTAGTTCTTGGTTTGTCCCAACTCCAACTTAGTCCTTCAAACTGAGCGTAGTGACAACTATACTAAGGGTCCAACTGGGCGAGACATAACCTTTTTAAAGTATCCCACTGACTCTAAAGTTATTTTCACGCGACCTATCGAGTTCTAGTGATTAATTTTTTGTTGGATTTCCCTATTAAGCTAATCACTCAAGTCCCTTTCTAGTTGGCCAACTGTTCAGACTGGGCTGCAGCAGTCAAGAGCATACGGGAACTTAAGCCTTGGTAAATTTTATTAAGGTAAAATGAATTTTTATTATTTAAAATGATGGGAATCTCTTTTCACCTACCTGGGACAAACCCTTTCAGTTTACTTCGGGAATACACAGCCTAAATTATTCGTTAACAATGTACATAAATTGCGATAAGTAAATTGTAAAAATGTGAAATAAAGTACAAGATTGATTATTTTGCGAAAGGAAAATTTAACACTAACTATACAACCTGTTAAGACGGATTTTTTGCATGTGTTGATAAATTAAAGCAAGGGAAGTTAGAAAAAAGCAAACCACAAAAAAAAATGTGAATCCCCCAGGGGGGATGCGGTGTGGGAGTTGGGTAGCTCACTTGCTCTTCTTTTTTTATTTTTATGGGTTACAATATTCTCTTGAAATAAATGCCTTGGATATTTACATATATAGATCCAAAGGCTTACAAAAATGCTAACATAAGTTTCCAGATGAATTTAGGATGCTTCGGGAAGCCCCAAATTGGCCTAAAACTTGATTTTTCGCCAAAAAAGTTCCAAAACCTGCTAAAAAATACAAAATTACAGCGAAAAAATTAGTGCTTAAAAATTCCCAAAATCACTTTAAAAGTCATTGGGCGAGCTAGAAAAATTATTGGAAAAATTCTAAGTTAAAACTACTTATACAAATGACTAAGATAAATCAATAGGACAAGTCCTTTTGAGGATCTTGGCTTGCTTTTTAGGGCATCCAATAGAGCACTTCTAATTTGTTAGATATGGCATTTAAAAGCATAATTTTTTTACTAATCTTAAGTACCGAAAGATGAGGAGATTTAATAAAAACAAGTACCGATTAGAAAAATAGATCCACTCTAAAAATAATGCTTTGAAAAAATCGGATCTAGTTATGATGGATCCAAACATTTTGAAATAGCTATTGATTTTCTTTAAGATAAACCTACTTGCAGTGAGAATGCATAACATAACCAAAGAAAGATTTTTGAATAAATTTTGAGGGAGAGAGAGAGGAAGAAGAGTGCTCAAGCCGAATGTCTGTATCTATGGAATCCAATGGTGGGAAGCAGAGGGACTATGTCCTTAATTATTCGAAAAGCAGTAGAGTCAAACAAGATCATCTGCATGTTCAAGCTAGGAAACTTGCACAGTTCACAATACTTGCAACAAGGGGATTAAATCCGATACCTCCTACAGAAGAGGTTAGAAGAACATGCAAATCCTAAATCTCTAAGCATAGAACAATAGCAAATAAAATCAAACTAGAATTATTTACCCTGTGAGTTGATACCAATTTTCATCAAGGCCAGATCAATCACCACAAGATGCAAAATTGAAACAATACAAATTTACCTCATAAACTACTTGACAATGATCATCCACACACGATTGCAACACACCATGGACCTCCAAAGTATTTGTATTCATTAAAAATATTACAAACAAGCTCAGAGCTTGAGTAGAGGTTCCACCCTTTGACCATGAAGAAGAGTGAGGAAAGACCTCTCTTTTATAGCCAAATGAAAGAGGGGGGTGCACTTCCCAAGAGATATCCTCTTTGACACTTGGAGAAATGAGTTGATACACTTGGTAAAGGCTTGTTGACACATGCGAGAGGTTTGGGCAGGTTAATGACACATTTCTCCAACCATTTTATGTTTTTCAACCTCCACTTGACACCTCTCCAACAACAAATTAACCCCCCTTTAGATGAGATCCAATCTTCAATCAATTCGGTGAAAGGATGCTCCAAAATTGCCATGGATTTGATTTCCAATCATCAGAGATATGAATCCAACAAGCTTCTGTAATCAGTAGGATCTCAATTTTGACGTTATTATGTCTTATTTGGCCATTTATTTGGTCTTTTTGGCCTTTTTCGAGTAAATATTAATTTTGGAGATAAATACTCACTTGAAACTTAGGAAAAGTGGGTTTATGGGTTAAATGGGTGCTCTGGCTTAGAAAAAGAGCATCCACTTGTCAAATTTAACCCACAAACCATACTTTTATTACATTTTTAACTTTTCCAATTAAACTATTAAAAAATAGCCTAATTTTACGTGAAAAAATATTTTTCTCGAAATTAAAAAAAAATCCTAGGGGACCTAGTGCATGTTCATAATGACTCAATTTGATGTCTAGCATGCTCATAAACATTGACAAGTGAACTTTAATAATGTCCTAAGTCCTAACCACCAAGACGACCATTCCAGCTTCGGAGGAGCAAGTGAAAAACTCATCGATTATACATTGCTTGTTCAGCATTGCATAATTGATAAGGGAAAAAAACAACATGAAATTATCGAATTCAATGTCTAAGTCCTAGGAAGCCAAGATATTTACAAAATACCATCATGCTAGCACATTTTTTAAAACATCCCCAAGGGGTATGAACATGCAATTATTTTTAAAAAAAGGCCAAAATTTGGCCTCATGGACCTCGGAACACTGATGATGAACAATTGGATTGTTCAAGTCTTCAATGGTTCACTCGAAATCCACTAAGTGCAATTTTAGTGGATAACATCTGGCTCCAACTGTGGGACGTGTGCTCGATCTGGAATTCAGGCAAGCAGAGGATGCGAGAACACCATAATCTCTTGTCTATGCAACCTGTAAAACCATCTCAGCTTGACAAGAAAAACCTTTAGTAGCACAAGTTTTACAAAGAAACCAAAGTATCACAAATTGCATTTATTCATAAAATAAAATTAACAAAGTCTATTAGTCCTAAGTACTAAAAAGAAATACGTAAAGTAAATGCTCACTTTGAGGAGCTTATTTTCCTATTCTAAGCATGATATAAAAAAAATGCCAAGTGTAATCAGAAATCCAATGTAACCATCTAAGCATTTTATCAATATAATAGTTTTTTCCCTTGTCTTTTGTTACTAGCCAATGCAAGGACACATTTATTAGAAAGTAAAAACTTGCATGATTATTCTAGATAAGAGGGATGGATGGGAGATCATAGGCATGTAATAGATATTTGAAGTGCTTCCCCAAATGGTAAGTCCTCCTGCAGGCTTCTTCTATCCATGACTGGATAGGACTGAGAAAAAACTCTGAATGATGAGGCAAATAAACTACTTCATCATATTGATCTGAAAGGATTCTCTAATGATAAATCTTTGTGAAAGCATAAGCCCAAGATGCTCCAAATCATAAGGAACCTTTGCATGTGAAGACAATGGCTGAGACTGCTCTTTAATTAGTTGTATCTGATATGATTCTTCACTGCAGTGATTCTTTAGGTCTTCATTGTCGATACTCATGCATGGCTTTAATTGATCATATGAAAAAAATTCATGCTCCTTTTCCATGCAAATATTTCCCAAAGTCTCAAAGTCCATGCTTCCTTCTCTGAACACCTCATAAATGGGTTTTTCAATAAAACCATCGAGAGACTCTGACTCAAACCTTCTTTCTTCAAATATGTCATACATGGGATTTTCAATCATGCCTTCAAAGCATTCTGGCTTATCATTTACTTCTTTAGACATGGCATAGATGGGGTTCTCCATAAATGTCCATTTATCATTATCAACATCTATGTCAGACATGAAGGATTCTTCATCACTTATATCATATTACAGGCTATAATCTTCCTCTTCATAAAAAAGGTCACAAGGAAGTAAGCCTTCTAAGCCATCATCATTATACACATTACAAAATTCCTCGTGGATTTTAATATGGACTTTTGTAATGGTTTCTTCAGGAGGAAGATCAGGAGTACAAATATGCTCATCATCACAGACATAGTCTTGAAAAAATTTCCATTCTTCAACATTCTCTGATGAGGTGACATGAGGAGGGTCTTCAGTAATATCTGTAATGAATGGTTCCTCATGCTCATATTCAATGGGATCAACGTGAATCTCTAAAAATGGAATTGTATACATCATGTTGATATTGGGTAGCTCAAGCTCTTCCTTATGAAAATTTTCGAAGGAAAGAAGTAAGAAAGAGTGTTTCTGATGAATAATTCAATATCAAATAACCCAATATGATCATAATCATGCCACTGCCTCAAAAATATCTCAAAGAAGCTAATGAGGGAAGTAATAGATTTATCAGGAAGGCCCTCATGAAACCAACCTGATGCATCCCCTTGCAAAGAATAAGCGAACATAGGCATCATATGATCTTCATGGCGTATGTTATATTCTCCGATTCGTGAAAGGAATGTCATAACATGGAATCTAGTTGAATGGTCCTCGTCATGACCATAAAACATAGGAAGGGGATAAGATGTCTTTTCACCCTCAAACTGATTAGGAAAGCCTGGAATTCTAAAGTAATCAATGGGTGGATATGCAAGGGAGATTCGAGCAACGGTTTCCATTCTCTTAATATCCATATCAAAGCAAATCAGTGACCTCGGCTACTGAAAAAATGGAGTTATCCAGCAATGAACTTTAAGATTTTGTGTATTGCATGGGCTCATCTACACACAATAAGTCTCAACAATTTTATGAGATACAAGGGTTTTATCCCTTTAATGGAGTCGCCATGTGAGAATAAAAATATGCATTTAAAATACTCACAAAGAATTTCTATTTTTTGCTTTTCTTTGAAAATTTTATAAAAGGAAAAAATGTTAGTGGAGTCGCGAGATGAAAATAAAAAAGATCTACTCTAAAAATTCATCAAACAAAGCAAAAACAAAAAAGGCGAAAAAAAAATTCGTACTCCAGGAATACAAATATTTATCCACGGCAACGGTGCCAAAAATGTTGTCGTTGAATACGCACCTCGGGGGGAAAGGGGTTAGCGTGGCAGAAATATTCAAGGCACTAAGTGCATCCTTGGGGGAAAGCAAAGAGTCGAGATACTGCCACTCAACATTTAACTCCTCTTTCTAGGCCAACTCCTAGCAAATCCAAGGGGGGTGGTCCCTATGAAAAGAAAACTATGGATTTTAATCTAAGTTAGAAGATGATTCTAGGAGTTTGAGTATGAATTAATACTAAACCAGAGATTGCAACATGAAAAAAGATAAACTCATCTAACACATTGATATCATTTGATTGAATGTGTTTGTTGCAGATTGTTCCAGTGCTAAATGGAGTCACATAAATATGGAGTGTTGTTGTGTCGTGAAAGTATTGCAAGAGTCTCGTTGGTTAGTTTTAATTGATTTATTATGATGTGTGTATTAGGGAGTGGGTTAGTTCTTGGTTTGGCCCAACTCCAACTTAGTCATTCGAACTGAGCGTAGTGACAGCTATACCAAGGGTCCAACTGGGCGAGGCATAAACTGCTTAAAGTAGCCCACTGAATCTGAAATTAGTTTCACGCGACCTCTTGAGTTCTAGTGATTAAGCTTTTGCTGGATTTCCATACTAAGCTAATCACTCAAGTCCCTTTCTGGTTGGCCAACTATTTAGACTGAGCTGCAACGGTCAAGAGCATACGGGAACTTAAGCCTTAGTAAATTTTATTAAGGTAAAATGAAGTTTTATTATTTAAAAGGATGAGAATCTCTTTTCACCTACTAGGGATAAACCCTTTCAGTTTACTTCGGAAATACACAGCCTAAATTATTCGTTAATAATGTACATAAATTGCGATAAGTAAATTGTAAAAATGTGAAATAAAGTACAAGATTGATTATTTTTCAAAAGGAAAAATTAACACTAACTATACAACCCGTTAGGACGGATTGTGTGCATGAGGTTATAAATTAAAGCAAGAAAAGTTAGAAAAAACCAAACCACAAAAAAAATGTGAATCCCCTCAGCGGGGATGGGGTGTGGGCATTGGGTAGCCCACTTGCTCTTTTTTTATGGGTTACAATATCCTCTTGAAAGAAATGCCTTGGATATTTACAGATATAGATCCAAAGGCTTACAAAAATGCTAACACAAGTTGCCGGATGAATCTAGGATGCTCTGAGAAGCCTCGAATTGGCCTAAAACTTGATTTTTTGCCAAAAAAGTTCCAAAACTTGCTTAAAAATAAAAAAATTACAGCGAACAAATTAGTGCTTAAAAATGCCCAAAATCACTTTAAAAGTCATTGGGAGAGCTAGAAAAATTATTGAAAAAATTCTAAGTTAAAACTACTTATACAAATGACTAAGATAACTCAAAAGCACAAGTCCTTTTGAGGATCTTGGCTTGCTTTTTAGGCAAGCCAATAGAACACTTCTAATTTGCTAGATATGGAATTTAAAAGCATAATTTGTTTTACTAATCTTAAGTACCGAAAGATGAGGAAATTTAATAAACACAAGTACCGATTAGAGAACTAGATCCACTCTAAAAATAATTCTTTGAAAAAATCAATTCTAGTTAAGATGGATGCAAACTTATCGAAATAGCTATTGATTTTCTTTAAGATAAAACTACTTGCAGTGAGAATGCATAAACGTAACCAAAGAAAGAGTTTTGAATAAAGTTTGAGGAAGAGAGAGAGGAAGAAGAGTGCTCAAGTCGAATGTCCGGATCTATGGAAACCAACAGTGGGAAGAAGAGGGACTATGTCCTTAATTGCTCAAAAAGCAGTAGAGTCAAACAAGATAATCTGCACGTTCAAGCTAGGAAACTTGCACAATTCACAATACTTGCAACAAGGGGATTAAATCTGGTACCTCCTACAAAAAAGTCAAAAAAGGTTAGAAGAGCATGCAAATAAACAAATTATACATGCAAATCCTAAATATCTAAGCATAAAACAATAGAAAATAAAATCAAACTAGAATTATTTACCCTATGAGTTGATACCAACTTTCATCAAGGCCAGATCAATCACCAGAAGATGCAAAATTGAAACAATACAAAGTTACATCATACACTACTTGACAATGATCATCCACACACGATTGCAACACACCATGGACCTCCAAAATCTTCATATTCATTAAAAAAATTACTAACAAGCTCATAGCTTGAGGAGAGGTTCCACCCTTTGACCATGAGGAAGAGTGAGGAAAGACCTCGCTTTTATAGCCAAATGAGAGAGGGGGAGGTGCGCTTCCCAAGAGAGATCCTCTTTGACACTTGGATAAATGATTTGATACACTTGGAAAAGGCTTGTTGACATATGTGAGAGGTTTGGGGAGGTTAATGACGCCTTTCTCCAACCATTTGACGCTTTTCGACCTCCACTTGACACCTCTCCAACCACAAATTCACCCCCCTTTAGATAAGATCCAATCTTCAATCAAATTAGTGAAGAGATGCTCCAAAATTTCCTTGGATTTGATTGCCAATCATCGAAGATATGAATCCGACAAACTTCCTTAATCAGTGGGATCACAATTTTGACTTTATTATGTCTTACTTGGTCATTTATTTGGTCTTTTTTCCCTTTTTCGAGCAAATATTAATTTTGGAGATAAATACTCACTCGAAACTTAGAAAAAGTGGTTTTATGGATTAAATGGGTACTCTGGCTTAGAAAACGAGTATCCACTTGTCAAATTTAACCCAAAAACCATACTTTTATTACATTTTTAACTTTTCCAATTAAATTATTAAAAAATAGCCTATTTTTACGGGAAAAATTAGTTTTCTCGAAATTTAAAAAAAAAATCCTAGGGGACCTAGTGCATGTTCATAATGACTCAATTTGATGTCTAGCATGCTCATAAAAATTAACACATGAATTTTAATAATGTCCTAAGGCCTAACCATTAAGACGACCATTCCAGCTTTGGAGGAGCGGGTGAAAAACTCGTCGATTATACATCGCTTGAGCGGGTGAAAAAATCGTTGATTATACAAGGGAAAAAACACCATGGAATGATTGCAATTGATGTCTAAGTCCTAGGAATCCAAGCTCTTTACAAAATACCGTCATGCCAGCACATTTTTTACAACATCCCCAAGGGGTATGAACATGCAATTATTTTAAAAAAAAGGGCCAAAATTTGTCCTGATGGACCTCAGAACACTGATGATGAACAATTGGATTGTTCAAGTCTTCGATAGTTCACTCAGAATCCAAAAACGAAACATCACTTAGCCTCAAGCTATAGGAAATTGGATATCTACTTAGATGTTTATGTTGGGGAAAATGAGGAGGAAAGATGGGACTACCCTTGTAGATTAATACATTTATATGACAAATGTAGAGCTAAGGGGGCGGTGTTGGTAACAAAATGGGTCATAATAGCCATATGTGGGACTGCCCCATGGAAAATCCTTTCTCGTCATCATATTCAAACAACCACATATGTTAGAAGCATAAGGGTTGGTTTGGTCAATGTGACATTATTGGTGTTGAAATGGCTTATCGAATCTTAGTGTTAGGAATAGTAAAGATGGTGTGGAAAACATGGAAACTGGTCTTAAAGGAGCTTCATGTTAGTTTTTGGGGTCACTCAAAAAGTGTTTTCACCTAGCACTATCTCCTTGGTAATGCTTCATTGACATATGGATGATTCAGTTTGGGTGGATGCTTGACCTTGGTTAGAGTGCAACATGGCACCCTTATGTAGGAGGTTGTTATCGTAATGGGCATGATGTCTGACCCATTGAGTGCACACAATTCAAGGAGTTAGTTGCTTGATCGGGTGTGGAACCTACCTAGGATTACTAGGAACTTGGATGATAGCACTTAGTCCTAAGAGCTTGGGACCATATGATATACACCTTCGAGGTTGGGCACATGGATTTAAGACACTTGGGTTAAGGAGCATACTTCATGGAGGTGGGTTGTGGAACTAAACACATGTTGAGGAGAAGCACTATAGCATGGTAATCACATTGGCACGCATGAGAGGAGAATTGGGAACATGAGAGGACACGTGGAGCACAATTAGAAGAGGAATTCCTTGTATGAGAACACTTGGATACCCTATGGAAGTGGATTGTTGGACTAACATCTTGTTGGAGAGCACACCGTATTTGAGGAGGGGCATTGATCCCTAGGAGAATCATGTTTGTAGGGTGTTTCATATTGGATTTTGGATAAACCCTACTATGACACTTGCATGCTTGCATTGTAGAGAGCTTCATGTGGGTTTGTCTTGTTGGTTACTTGTATCGACGTAAGTCATTTTTTTATGTTAGCCTCCCTCACCTATTATATATATAAAGTGAGGAGAGAGATTTTGTGTACTATATTCTATCTTTTTATTATCTTATTATCGTGGAGAAGTCTTGTAAGGATAAAGACACTAGGTTTTGTGATATAAACCCTAGAGAAGAACATGATGCTAGAAGGAGTGATGGATTTCCTTGTAGAGATAACTCCTTGGATTATATTGCAACTTATTGGTTGTGGAGCCTAATCTTCCTAATTTAGAGATGTTGTTTCAACCGTGTTTGTACCCTAGATTTATATTATGTGCAGGTGAATTGTACACTCATCCCAGTGGGGGGGTGTGGAGGCACATCGCCCCCCCACGGGGGCCACAGTGCCCCGGCGAGGGTTCGGGGGAGAATCCCTCGAAAGATTTTTTTTTGGTTGTTTGTTGGCCAACTGTTTGCGAGCCCGTGGTATTGGGTAGCCCGTGGTATATTCCCTTGGTGATTCCCCTTTATAAGGAATACATTGTAATATGGCTGTGTATTGTAGCATTGTACATATCTCTATGATTGTGTAAGAGAGACTGAGAGAGAGTGAAGAGGAAGTTGCAACGGATGTGCTACAGGTTGTATCCCTTCATTTTTTGGATGGTATAATAATAAAAAGTACTGACAATTTCTCCATGGACGTAGCCCAAATTGGGTGAACCACGTATATTGGTGTCTCTTTGGTATTGTGTTTATGTGATTTATATTTCCATCTTGTTTATTGTTATTGCTCTGCGATCTTGTTTTTTCTAACACAACCTTGTTCTTGTCTGATACATGGAGTCTAGGGAAAGATCATGGAGATCCTAACTTGATGAATCTTTAGCTTTAGGCTTCAAATCCTCATGGAAGAGGTCAATCTTTGGGAGCATGTTGGAAAGAACATTCTATAACCTATCAATCCAACACAATTGGATGCTTAGCGAAAGAAGGAATCCAAAGTGAAGAGAATCATTCTCGATTATGTGAAGGGTCACTTCATTTCACACATTGTTGAAAAAACTTCAAGTAAGAGCATGTTTGATGCTTTGGTTAAGTTATCTCAAAATTGTTATGCCTCTAGACATATGCTCTTATGAAACTAGCTTTCAGTCGTTCGCATGAGAAAGACAAATACTATGGTGAAATACTTGACCAAGATCAAAGAATTGAAGGATTAGTTGGTCACCATTGGAACTAAGGTATAATATCATGAGATATTATTTGTGCTCGGGAGAAACTATTGGAGTTCCCAAAGCTTTGGGTTGCTCTTATGGAGGAAGAAATCAAATTGTAGTCATGTTATAACAAGATGGGAAAGTATATGTCACCAATCTAGTTATAAAGAGGAAGAATGGTGGTAAGAAATGCTTCAAGAAGGATGGGATATATGCAGGGAAGGACCTCAGGAAGGTCATGTGCTTTCAATGTCATGAGATGGGACATTATGAAAAATAGTGTATCTTGAAGAAGAAGGGAAAGGGTGTGAAGAAAGTTGCAGTCGAGAATGTAGCAAGAGTAGAGGATATGACTTCACATTTTCCATGGCTTCTTGTTTATCTATTAACATTGTTTCTAGTGTTTGTTTTTATGTGGACAACGGAGCTTCAAGACACATGACATATGATAAGTCATTATTTAGCAGGATTTAGGAGAAAGACTCGTTGATATGACTATGCATCATGGTGATGATACCATGTATCTTGTGAGAGGAGTTGGCTCCATTTCATTCCAGATGCCCTCATGTGTTGTTCTTGAGTTGAGTGATATTTTATTTGTTCTAGGTTTGAGGAAAAACCTCCTTTCGGTTTCTTGTATGACATATATACGTTGGAGAGAATTTTTTAGGGACAACAGTGCACCATTAGTGACTCTAGTCTAGCAATTCGTAGGAATTTGGATAGAGAGGAAAGAGAGGTGACCTTTACAAGTTACTTGATCCAATATCATGTGCAGATTCCAACAAAAGGTTGGTATGGCCTTGTATTTATAAAAAAGGCACATATAGAGCCAAGTTCCAATCCTTGCATTGTGATTCTAAGATATTTCAGTGCATATAATTCTACTCTTGTGATCAGGGAGAATGTGGAGATTGTTGATCTAGTGGTTCGAGAGAATGTAGGCATGAGTATACCACCCAGGATATATCTAATATTGGTTTCTTCCATCGATGAGAATTCCAGTTGTACAGAGGAGGAGAGATGTGATGATGATATTGAATTCATCCATGAGCCTTCTATCCATTCAATGGAGAGATGTGGTGTCTTAATGGAGGTTATTGTCAAGATTGACTCCATAAATGTAGCTAATGGGAGTATTATAGAGTACATAGCTAGGGATTCTAGATTCTTTCAGATAGAGGGAGTTTCCCTTTATGATACTCTTACTTCGAGATTCTCTTGAGATGCCAAGGATTTGGTCTAGTTCAAGATAGTCTAGTTGTTGTAGGTTTTAAGGTGCATGAGAGGGATTCTCATGACGACAAGTTGATGATGAAATTAAATATCTTGATGACTATACCATGATCTTTTCATCCCACGATCAATTTGATCTTGCATGGAGATATTATTATCTATGAAGGTTTTCCTAGTCAACTTATGATGTGGTACCCATTGTTGTTTACTTGTGATGTTGAGGATGATGGAGGGTGGCAGTTAATTGTTGCTCATGTGAAAATTTCAAACCCTAGGTTATTGTTATCCTTGTGTCCTCAACTAAACAAGAAACTTATTTAATTGCAGAAAATTAACTTCATCACATAGCAACAATCACGTAGATAACTAGAAAGTAAACAATGAAAGTGTGAACAATTGCACATATACACATGGATTTTCTCCTTCTAATCAACTTACCATTAACATAATCAAAGATTATAATTGTTAAAAACCGGCAATTGCATGGTAAACAAAATTCACCCCAACTTGAGGTTTACAACCAATTGAACCAAAATAAGTTTGCACGAAAAATCATGGTGGTGTTGTACGAAATGTACTTCCCTATCTATATGACTATATGAAATATTGTTGTACAACGTTATCTTCAACTTACAATCTATGAATTGATCCTCTTTCTGCAAATTTTCTTACTCTCCTCTCTTCCAATCGTTGTCCTTTTCTAAGAAAACTTATGTCTAAATACTCTATCTTGACTTGTACTTGAGATGAAACCCTAATACCTATAGTGAAATGTACGATTGATATTAATCTAAATCACTAATGTATAGATACACTTTATTAGACTCAATCAAATAATATAATACTTTAAATTTATTTCTAAAGAATTACAAAATAGATTTAACTCAAACTACTTCTAACATGTTCACATTGAATCTGTGTGGAAGGAATTTTGAACTACATTCTTCAAAACTCCCTTGTAGCGAGGAAGGAATTTTGAACCAATCCAAGTTTGTCTATGAATGCTTCAAACTTCCCTTTTGCTAAGGGCTTGGTCAGAATATCAGTGACATGTTGATCTGTGGGAACACACTAGAGATTCACCACTCCCTTCTAAATCTTGTCTCAAATAAAGTGATATATGATCTTGGTGTGCTTGGACTTGTCATGAAACACTAGTTTCTCAGAGAGTCTGATATAGCTCTTATTATAACAATAAGTCACCGTGGATCCAATTCTCTATCAAATAATCCTAAAAGCCATTTTCAAATCCAAATGTCCTCACAAATAGTAGTAATAGCTACCATATACTTTGCCTCTGTTGAGTTGGGTGCCATAGAAATATTTGTCCTACTGAAATAGGATATCATCATTGATACCAAACTAAAGCAGCACCCTGAAGTGCTCTTTATGTCTGATGCACTACTTGCAAAATATGAGTTTGTATACCTATATAACTTCACCTCACCATCTCCAAGATATCTCGGGCCATAATCCAATGTGCTCCTAAAGTATCTGAGTACATGTTTTGTTGCTACCCAATGCTCCTACCGTGTCTCCACCATGAACTAAATCAATGTGTTCATTGAAAAAACAATATCTAGCCTAGTGTTGACCATATATGTTGATGAACCTATCATATTCATGTACAACGTGGGATACACCATCTATAAACCTGAATTTATTACCTTCTTTAGATTAGTAATCATAAGCGTGGCCATAGGTTTGCAATCCTCCATATGAAACCTCTCCAGGATCTCGACTACATACTTACCCTACCCAAGGAAAATATTCCCTAGTCTTTGCCAAACCTCCAAACCTAAGAAGTAATGCGTCATGCCAATGTATTTCCACTTGCCTCAATTTCCATATATGCCTTCCATCATGCAATGATCTTCTCTCAACTTGTAAGAAACAGGTCATCTACATAACAACACCAAAACAAGAAAATCGATCCCAAAAAATATAAAATATAAGTCATTTGCATACATCAATTCTCTAATGGAGGTGTACCTGGAAATTGGAGAAAAGGTCTCCTTGTAGTCCATTCCCTATTTGTTATAATCCTATCGCTGCGAAACTCACTTTGTACTTCTCTATGCAGTCATATGCTGCATGCTTGATCTTGTAGAGACACTTGGAACTCACTATTGATTTCCTCTTCAATCTTGGTACTATGTCCCATACATAATTCTTCGTGATGGAGGTGCATTTTTCTACCATGGAATGCCTCCAAACCTCATGGTTTATTTCCTCTTGAAAATTAAAAGGCTTAGAATCCATGTTGCCACTCATCAATGCCATGTAATTTGGAAACTTCTTTGGAGGTCTTCTCTCCCTAAATGTGCTCCTAGGAACCTCAACATGGCCATAAGCATCCTTCAATGTTTGACTAAACCATCAATATCTCTTGAAAAAACTGGTAGGAGTTGGTGGCTCCTCCTATGCACCAAAATGTTGTTTCTTCGAACTAGAATCCATTGGAGACCCTAGTTCAACTTTTAGAGCTTCTTGCTTCTCACCCTGTAACTTTTATAAGTTTCATTCTTTTACCTTGATCACTTGAGTTGGCTCTTGAACTCTACTACAAATCTATTATCTTCCATGACCAAAAGTGAAAGCAAATTCTTCCTAATACCTAAAATAACAACACATTATCAAATTCTAAAGAGTTACTTGACTGGAGCTGGAAGGAAATGGTACCAACTCTTGCTACTAGATACTTAGCATCATCAACAAGTTTGACTTAAACTTCAGAGATATGATCTTTTAGACTTGAAAATAACTCTCAGGATTATGTCATATTCCTAGACACGCCACTATCCACATACCAAGTGTTCCTTGAAACCATGGTGGTAGAAGGGAAAGATACCATCAAGAAATCCGTCTCAAAATTGGAGGCAAACTCATTCATCTAATTTTCAATAGAAGTTGCTACCTAATTTTATTGTTGCTTCCCTTTACCCTTCTTCTTTCCTGGACATTGTGCTCCATAATGGTCATGCTTATGACATATGAAGTACTTGTTTTTACTCAAGTCCTCTCCTAGTTGTGAGGTTGAATCCTCACCTTTACCTTACCCTCATTGGGTCCTTTTACCTCTTCCCTTCTTTGTTTGACCAAAAAAAGAATGGTCACTATCACCTCCTTGCTTGTGTTGATGTATTTGTAACTTCGGAATGCATTTCACTTGTATATTTTATATTGTATTCATATGTCATTGCACTTCCGATGGAGAGGTTTCATTCCTCCAATCGGGAAAGCTATTATTGTATTTGAGTGGGTTATTAGACTCCCCTAGTGGGGTTGACCCAGAGTTAAGTTGTAATGGGCTATTAGACTCTCCTAGGAGAAGTCGGCTCAGTTAGGGTAAAAGGAAAGTGAAAGTAAACTATAAATAGAGAGGACCATCCTCTCTATTTGATCATTCACTCACTCACTCATTCGTACAAGTGAGAGAGAGACAAGTTCGCACAAGTGGAGGAGGAGGAAGCTGTTGGAGACCATCTCTTTGTTTTGGGGTTTTGTATTATTGCTCATTCTATCTCTGAGGAAGTTGCGGGGTTTTCTCCTTTATGGTTTCCCCGGTGAAATTCTTTGTGTCTCTTGTCTCTTATGTTTGATATGTTGTGCATGTTGTTCTCTCAGATAAGATCCTAGATCATATTGAATTAAATTGTGAAAAATTAACATGGTTTCAGAGCTAACCTGAGAAGAAGAAACTATGCAGCTGCGGAAGCTAGGGCTTCTTAATTTTTGGGTCTTCCACAGATCATCAAGGGCAGGAGGCTAGGATAACTCTCCTAAGGAAGGTGCACCTTTCTGTCGAAACATAATTTGATTCCGAGCATTTTCAGTTTTTGTCCTGTCACTACTGCGGGAAATTAGGGATTTTAACAAAAGTGGAATTTTGGAGTGCTCTCAGCATAGGATTTTTCTCCTCAGCAAAATCAAAATTTAGAGACCAAGATCAAACTTTTGGTTGAGTGAATCTCCGGGAAAGTCAAACCCTAGTTTGACTTTTGGACCAGAAAAACCAGAAAACCAGAATTTGACAGAGTTGCAGATCTGAAATTCGCAAGTCACTTTTGAGGGGTCAATTTTTGGAGTTTTCAAAATCGAAGCCCACCACCTTGCTCGCCTCAGTCAATTACATCTTCCTGTCCAAACAGAAGTTTGAAATTCCAAGTTTGGATTTTTAGGGTTTCTCTGTCAAACCCTAGCCAGCTCCAAATCGAGTTTCAACAAATCAAGTGGTAAGACCTAAATCTTTTATTTCCATTTGAGTTTCTCATTAAAGATGTCTCACCACACCAAGATTGAGGATAAGCTTGAAGGGGTTGATAAATTCCGAGCATGGAAGTATAGGATTGGGTTAATCCTAGAAGAGAATGAATTGGACACCTACATAAGTGAAGAGGTTCCAGTTCCAGAGGGAGACGAGGCTAAGGCCTTACATAAGAAGAACTTGGTCAAGGCCAAGAGGATCATTGCAGATTCTGTCAAGGACCATCTCATACCTCATGTGTCAACTTTAAAGACACCCAAGGAGATGTTTGATTCCTTGACCAAGCTATTTGAAGGAAAGAATATAAATCGGAAGATGACACTGTGGAACCAATTGAAGAATGTAAAGATTCAAAATGCAGAGACCATGCAGTCCTACTTTTCAAGGATCTCCCAGATAAAAGAACAACTTGAAGTTGCGGGAGAAGACATAGAAAATGGATAAATAGTGATGACCACCTTGAATGGTCTCCCTAGGTCATGGGATTCCTTCATTCAAGGAATTTGTGTTAGGAAGAAGCTCATCACATTCAGTAGACTGTGGGAGGAGTGCTTACAGGAAGAAGCTCGAATTGTAGCTCGAGAAGAAAAGATGGGTGATGAATACCAAGCTCTCACATCACACACCAGGAAGAATAATAACAAGAGGGAGCATCCTCATCACAAGAAGGGTAAACACCACCACCAGAACTGGAGAGAGAACTTTGGAGGATCTATGAGAGATCTTTCTCACATTCGATGTTATACTTGTGATGAGAAGGGACACTATTCCAGAGATTGTCCCATGAACAAAAGCAGCTCCCACAAGAGGAAGAACACCAAGAGAAGACATCATGCTCACACTACAGAGGATGATGAACCTCTCAGGAAGAGGGCTAGAGAAGAAAGTGAAGATTATTCAAGTGGTGAAGAGTATGTTTTGATTTCTTCCCTCACAGGAACTGTTACACATGGTAGCAATGATTGGCTTATAGATAGTGGAGCTTCCAAGCATATGACGGGATTCAAGGAATCCTTTATGAACCTATATGAACATGAGTCACTCCACAAAGTGAAACTTGGGGATGACTACCAGTATCCTATAAAAGGAAGTGGTGAAGCCTCTTATAAGCTAGACTTTGGAAAGTCTATGAAGATGAAATATGTTCTATTTGTGCCAGTACTAAAGAAGAACCTTCTCTCCATATCTACATTGGATGCAAAAGGTATGAGGGTTGCATTTGTAGATGGCCAAGTTCTTATGTGGCCTAAAGGAAAGACTATAGATGATGCAGTAGTGATTGGAGAGCAAGAGGAAGGATTATACAAACTGAAGGGCCAACCAGAACAAGCCTTGGTCCATGAATCCATGGAGCCAAGTGAACTATGGCATAGAAGGCTTGCACATGTGCACTATAGAGCACTATCTCTTGCAAGCAAAGTTGTTGAAGGTATTCCAGATATCCAGGAAAAGCATGAAGGCGTTTGCAAAGGATGTGCGAAAGGAAAGAACACAAAGAAGAAATTTCCAAGTAGCAAAAGCAAGGCAAAATGAATCTTGGAAATCGTGCACTCCGATGTATGTGGTCCAATGTCATCCAGTTCCTTGAGTGGGTATGTATATTATGTTTCTTTCATTGATGATTTTTCTAGGAAGACATGGATATATTTCTTGAAGGGAAAAGATGAAGTATTCAGTAAGTTCAAGGAATTCAAAGCCTTGATCGAGAACCACACAGAGAAGAGAATCAAGACTTTTCGGTCAAATAATGGTAGAGAGTTCACTTCAAAAGACTTCAATAAATTATGCAGAGATTCAGGGATTAAGAGGGAGTTGACCACTCCATATAATCCACAACAGAATGGGATTGTGGAAAGGAAGAATAGAACAATTATAGAAGTAGCAAGGGCAATGCTTCATGACCAGGATCTTCCTATGCATCTATGGGCAGAAGCTACAAGGACAGCTGTGTATATACAGAATCATACTCCACATAGAGTACTTGACAACAAGACACTAGAAGAAGTCTTCTCTGGCGAGAAACCAAAAGTCATCCCTCTCAGAATATTTGGTTGTCCAGTGTACATACACATTTCGAAAGAGAAGAGGACAAAGTTAAATCCTTCAAGAAAGAAGGGTATATTTGTGGGATATAGTGAAAACGTGAAGGCTTATAGAATATATTTCCCAGGATTCAAGAAGATCGACATCAGCAGGGATGTAACATTTGACGAAGACTCAGTATACAAAAAATACAGAAAGCTACAAGTTGAAGACATTGAAGAACCAGAAGCACCCAGGATTCGAGATACAACAATGAATGAAGTAAATCCAGAAGAAGAACATGAGATAGAAGATCCATAGGAACCTGTAGATCCACCCGGCGAGAAGAATTCCTATAAGAGGAAACCAGCATGGCTACGAGAGGTAATTCAAGATGCAGAAAGGTATGGTGCTTCAGAAGGAATGCACAGAGAAAGAAAGAGACCGAGTCCATACACCAGTTATGTGGCCCTGCTATGTGACATCATTGACAAGGAACCTGCCAACTATGAAGAAGCCACAGAAAGAAAGGAATGGAAGGATGCCATGATCGAGGAGGACCAGTTGATCATGAAGAATGATGTTTGGGATGTGGTCCCGAGACTAGAAGGGAAGGATGTGGTGACTTCCAAGTGGATCTACAAGATCAAGCATGCTGCAGATGGCAGCATAGAGAAATACAAGGCAAGATTTGTGGCACGTGGATTCTCCTAGAAAGAAGGGATAGACTATGAGGAGACATTTGTACCTGTAGCCAGATACACTTCCATTAGAACAGTTCTTGCTCTGGCTACAGTGATGAAATGGAAGATACACCAGATGGATGTCAAGACAACGTTCTTGAAATTATGGTGTAGTGTCGAAGAGGAAGTATATGTGGAGCATCCACTTGGGATTGAGACACATGACAGGGAGACTCATGTGTGCAAACTGAAGAAATCCTTGTACAGGTTGAAACAGGCACCCAGGACGTGGTACAGAAAGACAGACAACTTCCTGACTAGTTTGGGCTTTACCAAGAGTAAAGTGGATTCCAACCTTTACTACAAGGCGGAGGAAAGGAACCTAGTGATACTCCTATTGTATGTAGATGACCTGTTTTTGACAAATGAGCATGGGTTGATTGCTGACACGAAGAGGAAGCTTGCTGTCGAGTTGGAGATGAAGGACTTGGGTATGATGCACTATTTTCTAGGCATGGAGGTGTGGCAGAGTACGGATGGAATCTTCCTTGGACAAGGGAAGTATGCAGTAGAGATCCTGAATAGGTTCAGGATGATGGACTACAAGGCCATGGCCACACCTATGGCATTGAACCTGAAGCTATTGTGTGATGCTTCATTAGAGTCAGTTGATGCCACAATGTATCGTCAGATGATTGGGTCTTTGATGTAACTGACGAATATGAGACCAGATATTTGCTTTGCTGTGAACACATTGAGCTAGTTCCTGATGGATCCGAGACATGTTCACTTGATTGCTGCAAAGCATATTCTGAGGTACCTGAAGGGTACGGTGAATTATCGGCTCAAGTAAGATGCGAATCAGAAGATTAACCTGGAGGGTTATGTTGATTCAGATTGGGCAGGCAGTGCCATTTATAGGAAGAGCACTTCGGGGTGCTGCTTCAGTATGGGATCAGGTGTGATCTCTTGGTTTAGCAGGAAGCAATCCTGCGTGGCACTGAGTACAGTCGAAGCAGAGTATGTCGTAGCTTGTTTGACTAGTTGTGAGGCAGTGTGGCTAAGGAAGATATTATCTGATTTCTTTGATCTCTAGTTGGACGCGACTTGTATACATTGTGACAACCCGAGTTGTGTGAAGTTGTCTGAGAACCCAGTGTTCCATGACAAGTCGAACCACATTGAGATCAAGTACCACTATATCAGGGATATGGTGCAGAGAGGAGTAGTGAAGCTCCAGTATGTTGCGACAGACGAGTAGATAGCCGATGTATTGACCAAGCCGTTGGCCAGAGTGAAGTTTGAATACTTCAGAGAGAAGCTTGGTGTACTTCAGATCGAGGTTCCTTCCAAGGGGAAGTGATGAGTCCAGAAGACGCAGATGCACATGGGATTTTTCGACATGGTGGTAGGTTCATCCTCCCATGCTCATTGATGTAATTGTCGGTATTTTTCACAATGGTGGTAGGTTCATCCTCCCATGGACGTTGATGTAATTGCCGAGCTTTTCCGACATGGTGGTAGGTTCATCCTCCCATGGTCGTTGATGTAATTGCCGAGCTTCTCCGACATGGTGGTAGGTTCGTCCTCCCATGGTCATTGATGTAATTGTTGATCCTTTCACAGATGGTGGTAGATTAGTCCTCCCATGCTAGTGAGTGTAAGTGTTGTGTTATGTGCATCTGGGTTGTGCTCCGTTGACAATGAGATGATATGAAGATGATAAGGTGACAGTAGGGTACACAGGTTTGCATAGGCATATAATCAGTCCCGGGTTGCTCCTTCCGGTTTTGCAGTGGCATATAATCAGTCCTGGGATATCTTGTAGGTTTTGCAAGTGGCATATAATTAGTCCTGGGATGCTCCTTCAGGTATTGCAGTGGCATATAATCAGTCCTGGGAGATCTTGCAGGTTTTTCAAGTGGCATATAATCAGTCGTGGGATGCTCCTTCAGGTTTTGCAAAGGCATATAATCAGTCCTGGGAGATCTTGTAGGTTTTGAAGAGGCATATAATAAGTCCCGAGATGTACTTACTGGATGGCTTGCTCGCAGAGATGATGAAGACCTACATGGAGGCTAGGCCTACATCCAACATGAAAAAGGGCTGGCTCTGTAGAACTTCCTATGATGAGTAGATTGGAGACTGATGGTCGAGATAGCAGCAGCAGTGACGATGATGATCCAGTGACGAAGACTTGTGCTGATGAACTGTGTCAAGAGAATACCTTCCTAGTTAAGAGGGAGTGTTGATGTATTTGTAACTTCGGAATGTATTTCACTTGTATATTTTATATTGTATTCATATGTCATTGCAATTCCGACGGAGAGGTTTCATTCCTCCGATCGGGAAAGCTATTATTGTATTTGAGTGGGTTATTAGACTCCCCTAGTGGGGTCGGCCCAAAGTTAAGTTGTAATGGGTTATTAGACTCTCCTAGAAGAAGTCGGCCCAGTTAGGGTAAAAGGAAAGTGAAAGTAAAGTATAAATAGAGAGGATCATCCTCTCTATTTGATCATTCACTCACTCACTCATTCGTACAAGTGAGAGAGACACAAGTTTGCACAAGTGGAGGAGGAGGAAGCTGCTGGATACCATCTCTTTGTTTTGGGGTTTTGTATTATTGCTCATTTTGTCTCTAAGGAAGTTGCGGGGTTTTCTCCTTTATGGTTTCCACGGTGAAATGCTTTGTGTCTCTTGTCTCTTATATTTGATATGTTGTGCATGTTGTTCTCTTAGATAAGATCCTAGATCATATTGAATTAAATTGTGAAAAATTAACAGCTTGTTGACCTTTGAATCGCACTAAAGGAATTTTGAGGTCTAAAATGTGCCTCCTAAGAAAAATAATAAAATAATAGTTATAATTTTTTTAAGGAAATGCAAAAGAACTATTTTCTTCTGTCATATTTTCAACTTATCTCCTTGTAGGTTTACTCAAATTTTGAGCGTGAGCACTCATTGGATGCATAATTAAATTTTACATCCAATGAGTACCCACTTGGCATGCTTTTGACAAACACTGGGTAGGAAAAAACTTGAAATACATTTAAAAAAAATTCCTTCAACGAAATATGTTTTCTTTATATTGTTGGAATAATTTAAGTCTTCCTGCCATTTATTTATTTACATGTGATACATTAATTAATCATTTAGTGGTTAATTCCATGTAATAAATTAGGAAATTGCCATTGTGTGGACCACAAGGAAACATGGGAGGATAAGAATACTTCCAAGGTGTGATCTACATGGCATCTAGGCCACTTGGGCGCTTTACTAACTGATTTTAGACCAGAATTAGAAGGAAGGGTGCATTTTTGAGTTTTAAAGCTTTTTTACTACTTTTTCCCTATTGGGGAAAAGCTAGTCTACCTAGGAAACTGTTTTTTACACCAAAAACTTGCCTTAATATTTTTTCCACCCAAAATTCGTATTTGGATTTTTTCTTATCTATATTTCACCTTCAGCTCACTAATTTAGCAATTCGTGAGCTTTTGGGCTGATTTGGAAAGTCAACTTGCCACCTAGGGGGGATGGGCATATTTAGCAAGTCTGATTAAGTGGAGATTCTTTTGGCATCTTTAGCCATTCGATTTTCTGCTGTAAATTTATTTAATGACAGCCTATTACATTCATATGTTGGCTGATGTAATTCTATTCATGAGAAGTTAATACGGAAATCTACTCTTGTGCATAATTTTGTGCTTTTGACTAGTTGTGTGAGATTTTTCTTATGAGAGAGTGTAATTTCTTGATCAGTTCTTGGATGTGATCTGATTTTCACATATATGTATTTCAAGTTTTCTCCCTATTGTTTTTCTATCAAAAGTATGTCAAATGGGTACTCATTGGATGTGGAATTTAATTATGAATCCAACAAGTGGTCACACTCGAAATTTGAGTAAATCTACAAGGATATAAGTTGTAAATACAATATTAAAAAGTAGTTTTTCCCTTTCCCTCCAAAATTATTTACCCTTATGGTTGACATCGTCATCTTGAATCCTATTAGCTCTTATAAAGTTGATTTTTATAGTACATTTTTTGTTTTGAGTCCCATTTTTTACCTCAAAATTCCTCCAATGATCCAATTTTCCTCCTGAATATAGTCATCCCATAGTGTTTCAAATGAGGGAATATTCTCTCAAGTGTAAACACCATAAACAAATATTTTCCATCGAGATGAAAACATAGTCATTGCTCAACTTACTAGCTCTTTGTATTCAATATTATTCCCAATTGCTACAAGTTTATCACAAATTTACTTGACTTTCATCGGGTAACCTAGTAATTGGGTCAGGTTTAGTCATCTCTATCGATTTGAGTTTATTATGCAATATCATCTTGTTGATTTTATTTCTCTAGTAAAGGTTGATTAGAGCATAGAACACCTCCTTCGTCGTATTCTTCTTGGATATATGAGGGATCAAAAAATATTTTATATCATCCAAGATCATCCACTTGGATTTCATTTTTTCCTCTTGTGAACTACCAAATCCTACGGATATATTAATAGAGTCACTACAGTCTAAATGATATCCTAAAGATCATTCTCTTCCAATAGAAGAGTTACCCTAACTTTCCATGATAGGATATTTGAGGCACCTTCCAATATGTCATCAAACCTTAGGTTAGTTGATGTCACCTTGGATATCTGACACATCAACTCCCAAATCTAATAAGCACTACCTCAAAAACCCTCTAACTATTGGTCATGGTTTTCGACAGTTGATCTACTATCACAAACTATTTAGATCCTCTCAATCAGAAAAGATTGGATACCATGTGAAAATTCCAAACCCTAGCTGATTGATGTCCTTATGTTCTCAACTAAACAAGCATGTTATTTAATTGCAAAAAAAAAACTTATTTATATAGCAGCAATCACACAAATAGCTAGAAAGTAAAAAGTGGAAGCATAAACAATTACACAATACACATGGATTTTATACTTATAACCATCTCATCATTAACTTAATCAAAGTTCACAAGGAAACCTCTACAGGTGTTAAAAACCAACAACTGCACAATAAACAAAAATCACCCCATTCTAAGGCATATGACCTGTTGAAGGGAAGTAGTGTTGCATAGAATCCGAGGTGCTACTGTACGACCCTATCTGTGTGATTGTACATATTGTATGTATTTGCATGGACCTATACATATATATTTGTACGATTAACATGATTCTACAACATTGTTTTCAACTATAATCTGTTGGTCGATCCTTCTCCAGTAAATTTTCTTTCTATACAGATTTGTCTATATGGCTGTATAGAATATTGTTGTACAACATCGTCTTCAACTTGCAATCTGTTGGTTGATCCTCTTCTTGCAAATTTGTTTTCTCTCTCTTTCAATTGCTATCCCTATTTGAAAAAACTTGCGTCTAAACATTCTATCTTTCTATCTTTGATCAGCCTTTATATTTGAGTTGAAGCCCTAATCTCACAGTGAGATGTATGGTTGAGATTAATCTAAATCACTAATAAATAAATACACTTTATTAGACTCAATCAATGAAATGTAATACTTTCACTATATTCATAAAGTGAAGTAGAAAATGTAATTAACTTGAATTGTTGGAATCGATTTAATACTGAGAGGGGGGGTGAATCTGTATTAGTGCAGTTATTAGCATATTTTACCTTCTTTAAACCTATTAGTCCTTATTTAATATTTATCTTCTGTTATACATCAGTAAATAAACATTCACAAATATAAGCACCGCATCATCAACACATAAGACACAGGATTTTTACGTGGAAACCCAAACGGGAGAAAACCATGGAATGATTATTTATAGTGAAAAATAATACATTCAAGGAAACACCAACTTCCTGTATTTACCAGCACCAACTGGAAGGAGGAACCAATCCCTATTTTTTCTCCAGCACCAACTAGAAGGAGGCACCGAACCCTTGTCGCTTTGTTTTACAAGCACCAACCTGAAGGAAGTTTCAACTCCCTGTCTCCTTGTTATTTTACAGGAACCAACCTGAAGGAAGCTCCAACTCCCTGTCTCCCTGCCCCATCTAACCGCACTGATGTCTAATATATTTTACTGTCTTGCCAAAATTCAACTCTACGCACTTATCCAGGTCTTCTGATGATGATTCTGGTGTGCCCTACCTTTGTATGCATATTGTACTCTGTCACTGCACTGCATACATCACTTGGCTTCTCATTCCTCTTAAATCACACTTTGGATGATGACTTGCTTCTTGTATTATGTGCTCTGCTGAATCTACAGTCTGCACTTTTGATTTTGCATTCTCTTCTATGTGATTTCAAAGATCCACTGATACTGTTCTTTCAATTGAAAATTTGTTGGTCAAAGTGAAGCACCAATAATAGATGTAACTTCTCACATTCTGATGTGTTCGTTCTAATAAAGTGTAGCAGTTACTCAAATAATCTGTGACATCCTGTGCACCAAATAGTTGGTCTGTTCAATTTATCGCAGTTGTCTTAGATCATATCCATTGTGATGCGCCTGCCAAGTTTTGTTGTTGTTATGTTATTGCACATCATATGGAATCTTCAACTTTGCACACTTTCACTTCTATTCTTATACATCAGCTAGACATTTGTTGTTGTCCTGCAGGTCACCTGGTTACCAGAGATACATTATATATTATAGACAAGCATGCATAGTGATTCAGATACAAGAGACAAGAGACCAATAGGAGAGAGAAGCACAAACCTTTATTAACCAGCAAGAGGAGAATACTACATAGAACAAATCTAATCTAGTCTAGTACATGGCTCAACAACCTATATATATGCATTTACAAGCGGTTATGTAACCGCCTGGTCGGTTCAACCGACCGACACGACTCGACTGGTTGACACAGTTGTCGACATACATTTACAATAGGTCGGGTGGGGAGCCTAGTCGACAGGACGACTTAGGCTCCTCCAACATCTCCCCCACCACAAAATGTTTCTTCATCCCGAAGAAAACGAGGAGATGTAAAATGACTTGGACAAAAATATGTGTAACTGCTAATGTAGTGTAAGATTGGAACTGGATAGATTCTGATGTTGACCGCAGACCTCAAGAATGGCTTCAGCTGAAATAGAAAGTTGATGTTGAAATTCATCCCATGCACTCAACGTTCTCTGGATATCAATGGTGAGAGAAGTGAGGCTCGACAGTTTGGCTATCTTTTCATGTGTCGACATGTTCTGTAAGTAAGTTAAGTTGGGGCCAAATAGACTGATATTTTCTTTGGCAGCTGCAAGTAGTCTTTAAAGTGATGATTGGAGTTGTTCGACTGTACTGAGGCTAAGTCGAGCTTGACTCAGCCACCAAAGTTCCTTCTTTTCTAAATTTTCAACTTTTTTGTTCTCCATGAGGATTTGATCTTCTATGCTTTGAATTAGGGACTGATCAGCTTCATGTCGTTGCTGGTGGATTTCATCAAGCAGCTCCTTTGTCTCCTGCAATTGTCGAAAAATAGTGTCGTAATGTGTGTACTAGTTGCGAAGGACATTGGAAATTGTGGATGCCTGCTCGTTGTATTTGACCAACTAATTATGAGCGGAGGTGAACGCTACATACTGCGCCGACAATAGGGAAGATGTTTCAGTTTCTTGTTTATGTCGGTCCTTGTTAAGTTCCTCTTGTAACCTCGACACGACAGACTGCAAAATTTGAAATGTTGTGTCAAGTGCACTAGTCGTGTCGGAGACTGCTAGAAGTGAGATAACTTGTTGCGCTAAGTCTTGACACTTAGCCAAAAATTGTGTTTGGTCCTCTTGCAGCTGACTAGCTCGTTCTTCTGCTTCCAGTTGGTGGTTTCTTCGCTCTGTTTTGACGGCATCCTCTAAGATATCAAGTTCAGCTTGAGTCGCCGCCTGTGGCTTATATGTCGATATGGGCCCAAACTGATCCAGGTATACAGATAGCTTGCTTTCTTGTCGAATATAGTCAAGATGTTTTTGCTAACTCTGCTGCTGTTGTTCTTTTTCCTTTCGGCGTTTCTCCTTGCGTGACTTCTTCTTATGTTATGGTAACTTGATGTTGGCCTGGAATACCCCATTTTGCCCTTGACGTGTATTGGAGAGAGTTGGGTTGCTTGATAAACCCAATGAAGGCTATAGTCTCAACAAACTAGTGATTGGACCTTTCTATGCCCATCCTGGAATAGAATTGGAAGGGAAAGACCATGAGAGACTGTGCAGCAGAGAGAAGGATCTTCCTTGTGTTGGATGTGGTAGGCTTTGTGGGTGCCAGGTCGGCTGAGAGCTACTTGACCTTTCTATGCCCATCCTGGAATAGCACCGGAAGGGGATATGCCTTGAAGGGTTGTGTAGCAGTGTTGTAGGTCTTCCTTGTGTTGGATGTGGTAGGTATTGTGGGTGCCAGGTGTTAGTACCGGGTTTTGCTTCATAAAATTCTTACATTCCGGCAGCATACAAGTAAAAGGGACCCCGAATTTCACTGGAAGGAAAAGACCGTGAGAGACTGTGCAGCAGAGAGAAGGATCTTCCTTGTGTTGGATGTGGTAGGTATTGTGGGTGCCAGGTCGGCTGAGAGCGACTGGACCTTTCTATGCCCATCCTGGAATAGCACTGGAAGGGGAGATGCCTTGAAGGGCTATGTAATAGTGTTGTAGGTCTTCCTTGTGTTGGATGTGGTAGGTATTGTGGGTGCCAGGTGTTAGTACCGGGTTTTGCTTCATAAAATTCTTACATTCCGGCAGCATACAAGTAAAAGGGACCCCGAATTTTGCTCATAAACCCAACATATTTTCATCAAAGCACTGAGTTTTTTGTCCATCTGATCAATTTTTCATTGCTTCAAGTTTCTATCCTCCTGGTCAGTTTGTAATGTACGTCTACGTCTTTGGATTTTAGTTCTCCTTGTTTATGTCTGAAAATGCTTTCAATCTTTATCAAAATTGTTGCCCCAAAAATATTATGCATACTTAGCCAAATATCTCATGAGTTTCACGGTTCATGTTTTCCCATTCTAAGACTATCATGAGTCAAAGTCTAATCCCAAATACCAAAATGCCTTTGTTTACTTTTACCCAAAGCTAAACATTTAAATTATATATATAATTTAATTTAATTATTTTAAAGCTTTGTAAAAAGTCTTAAAAATATATGTTATGCTTCTTAAAAAGGGTTTGCTTGGGTTAACATTTACGTGGACTTTTATGAAAAGATGGATCTTTGTCTTATTCTCCATATCTCATGACAATGTCATAGGTTCCTTTTTTTTTAAAACCCAGTTTATAAAGTCTACATGCAGCCGAGCTTATTTTGTCATTAGTGAGAGTAAGCTATTGGTTGGGTATTGATTGCGGAGTACTCGTCATGCACCAATCCACTTACTAAGTTCAACTCTCAAAGAACTCATGCCAAATGTCATGAATATTGACAACGCATCAGTGTTAAAAGCTCTTACACATTGAACGCCCAGGTGCCAAGGCTCTGCGTGTAGTTTCAAGGAGTATTTTTCAGGTCTTAAGCCTTTTGCAAATGATAAATCCGTGATGCAGTGGGTACATTTTGAAGACACACATCTGCACCCAGGCTTAAATTAAGGCATGTGTTTCAAGATAAAGTTTTTGCTTGTGTCTACCATTTGCTTGTGTCTACCATGGGCTTTCAATTACCTCGAAGCTCTTTTCGGCGGTGATCCAGAACAGAATACAAAATGACAGATGCCCAGCACTGAGTGCGCTGAAGGGAGTTTCAAGCGCATAATGCCATTGGAGCCTGCCGGATGCTCATGTGAAATGCAATTAAAAGACTTCTTACATATTTCAAATCGATAACAAATGGATCCATATCTTTAGCAGCTTGATAAAAATCTTCAAGGAGTATTGAGCATCCGACGCCCCATGTGGTAGATTTTGAGATATAAATTCCAGATTTCAAGGAGATTAAATCTCATTCAGATGTGAAGGGATTCCAAAAGATCAAGCTCGAGGTTCTCAGAAGGAACAGGTGGCAGAGTAACAACTGGAAGTAATAAAACAGGTCACAAATCAAGCAGAGAATCAATAACCATCTTCAATTGGAAAAAAGAAGAGTTTGAATATGAATCGAATTTTTCCAGATTTGAAGGTTAAGTTTTGCATTCGAGGACACATTCAACACATCACATTGCAATTACATACTTTCAGGGTTACAGGGATGAGATGGAAGTCAAAACAAAACAGTTGCCAGAGTATTTTCTTTAATAAGCATCGAAGTCCATTAGCATTCAGTTCTAGAAGATCAGCACATGAAGAGATAATTCCAGGTGTCAGAGCATTTGCAAGGCAAATTAAATATCAGTAATTAACTCCAGATTTCCAGGCATCGAAACATTATTCCAAGGCATCAGTTGCAGAATAGAATATTTGGCTGCCAAGATGTCAAGCCACTTCATCATTTCAAAATCCTTTGTAGCTAATTCGAGGCTTTTAGTTTGTTGACAGAATTTCATTCCAAAATGGTTTGTAATAGCTAAGATCTCATGTATTTTGCTTATAAGACAACAGCTAATTGAAGTGGTTGAGGGAGAGTTCCAGCCGAGAGGGCTGATGCAGGGATTAGTCTGATATAGCTATGTATAGGCATGTATGTTGTTTCTTATATTATCTTTTGCAGAAAATGACTGTTTTTGAAGTAACTTATGATCTTTGAGCCTGTCTTATTTCAATTTATGAAGTATATACTATCATTATTCTGTCTATGCATGGTCTTAATTTCATGTTGTGATTCTCTTGACCAGTATATAACTATGCCCCTATTATGAAATGAAACTTGAGCTCTTACATTTGTATATTTATTATCATAGTCATTTTTCTGTTTGTGTTTAAGTATTGAAACTTCCTATTATCCATGTCATTTGATTTTGGATATCCAACCTAAACCATACATTCATTTGCCACCAAAACTGATAGAATTATTGTGTAGATATCCTATGTCTACTATCTAAGATTTCCTTAAGCTTGACCTTAGCAGTCAGGGTTCAACTTTCGGGATAACATCTTTTGGCGTCGTTGCCGAGGACGGAGGAAAGCGAAGTCATCTTCCCCGGGGTTTGATATTGATTAGATCTTCTTCTTGACGGTGAACAAGGAGTGGACATTTATATGACTGCAGATTTCTTCACCTGGCGACTCCGAAGAATCCAGAGGAGACTCCACTGGTTGAAGATCACTGATTGAGGATCCAGAATGCCATCAAATGATCTAATGGCTGCTATGGTGGCTCCGAGGTTTGCACCTCTTGATTTTTCTGAAGTTACTGATTTCCCGCATCTAGTACCCACTATGTCAGATTGGGGAGATTTTCTGCCTATCTTCAAAGAGGAGAAAGAAGACAACCCTGCAGAATACCTCCTTAAGTTTCATGAGTGCATGGATTTGCTAGATCTATAGCACGAAGATGTTCATGCATTCATTGGATGGTGATGCACGTGAATGGTATTTCTCATTACCTTCTTCCAGCATTTCATCATTGAAGAGTTTCCACATATTATTCCATGAGCATTGTAAAAGGTACTTTTCAAATGATCTTTTATTTGAAAATTGTTGTGAAGTATATGATTTTAATGATGGACATCATGGTTACGATGAAGATCACCTTTGTAGTGAAATGATCGGTGAAGAGGAATTTGATTTTAATCAGTCTCAAAAAGATTATAGTCATTTTCAAGATGAAATTGCTGTTCAAAAGATTTATGAATTTTCTCATGTATATGATGAGGAGGATGATCAGGTTAAAGAAGAAAAAGAGGATTTGTTGTCAGCTATATATTTCCCCAATTTGGTTTCACAGCAGGAGGTTTTTCAAAAATCTGATATTAAAGTTGATAATGGTAACGCTTTAAATACATTTGGTACCAATTTGGATGTTCTTAGTGATGATTACGATACAGGCGCTATTCCGAATCTTTTTGAAGGTCATTTTGCTGCCCCACTTTATGATGAAGACATTGAAGCTCTAGATCGGGATCAGCATCAATTGATTCATTATGAAGATATGCCTATCTATGATGAGTATTCAGATGAAGAAGAGCAGATCCTTACATCATCTTTTGTTGATTTGAGTAGCCAGTCAGTGTATGACAACTATGTAGCAGATTTTGATGAGGGACAACATTGTGTGCAAATTAGTCATCCCGAATCTGTAAAAGATATTGAGCAACCATCTCTGAAAATCAGCAGGCCTGCACTCAACATACTTCAACCTAAATTTGCAAACAATATCAAACAATCCATGGTTAGTAAACAAATCAGTCCACAGCCATGTTCAGATTTGTAGGTAGCTGAAAGTGGCAGTCGTTATGAGGAAGATGATATGCATAGATCTTTTGATCTTCAACTGAAACAGCAGCAAGAGGTAATTCTTTATAGCTTCATTGATCCGTTTGTTGATTATATGGAGTCTTTGAGCAGTTCAAATATCATATTGTTTTTGTCAAACGAGTGTTGGCTTTGCTGTTCTTTTGAAATGTATTTTGGTATTTCATGGGCTCTTTTATTCATCATTTCCAAAGCAGAAGTTTCACCATTCAGTCAGATATTTGTATGGCTTCATTGGAAGCATGATTTTACTTAAAGAAGCAGATGATGAGATTGGGAGTTGTAAATAAATAAGCTTGATGTTTCAATCATTCCTTTCAGTTTATAGCGTGAGGTTTGTTTTCAGCAAGTATAGTTTGAAGTGAGCAATTTCAGTTAGATGAACAGGGTTATCATTTGCTTGAATAAGTGACGGAGGTTGGTCATATAGATGACTCCAGCCCAATGGAGCACTGGTGCTACTTATTCTCAGTTGCAGGGTACAAATGTAAGAGATGGTTTCAGGATAAGGCATAGGGTTGCAGATTGCGAGATCGTCAAGTTCAAGATTATGTGTTTTGGGTTTCCGCAATTGCAGGTTGCGGATTGCAGGATGCGGATTGTGGGACCCACTATTGCGGGTTGTGGAAGTGACCTCCTACAGAAGTTGGAATTCCATGTTTCCGCATCCGCAATTGCGGGTTGCAGATTGCTGGATTCGCTGTTGCGGATTGAAGGTTGCGGGTTCGCAACTACGGGTTGCGGATCCGAACTCTCCTAACTGTGTGTATGGGAACTCAGTCGATGTTTTGGGAGAAAAAAAATGGATCGCGGTCTCCAGTGGCCAGGTAGGTCGGTGGGGACGTGACATAGCCTTAGTCTGTTGTGCTGGTTCTTTTTGTAACTCGGCCGTTCCTGGTGGATTTTCTATGTCTTTTTGAATTCTCTCGACACTTTGTTCTACTATTGCTTGACTTGCTGGTTCAATTTCTTTGTTTGTTGTATCGGCTTCCGTGCTAGCTGTTGCGTTGTCTTGGACAAGTACTTCGATTTTGGCTTCTATAACTTCTTGGACTGGTGTCTCTTTACTTGGTATTTCTTCGTGAACTGACATGGATCCATCGGTAGGGAGTGGGGACAACCTACTACTGACCACTTGAACTGGTGGTGATGACGGGGAATTATCAACTATAGATGAGGGATGGGGATGATTAGGACTTCTAGATGGACCCAGACTAACGACCGGTGACAATACTTCAGGGATTAGATGACCCATTTCTTCAAGAACTTCTAATGTTGACTGAGTTTGTACTAGTTCAACAGGTTGACGAGGAGGAGACAGGTTCTCCTCCGATGGGTTAACTGGGATAAAATCTGATGTTTCTCGGGCAATAAGGGGGCTGGTTAAGTCGGGGTTTCTTTGAAGGTGTTTGACATGCATACCAACCACTTGTGTTGATACAGACTCTGGATGGGATGATACGTCGGCTGACAAGACGTCGGATGGGGTAGTTGTAAGCAAGGCAAGGTTGAGAACTGGTTTCTTGGTAACTATGTCTCGCAAGTTTGGGATAAGGGAACAAAGATTGGAAATAAACAGATTGAGAGCATTATCCTCCTGAATTTTTTACTGAACGACAAGGGGAAGATTTTGTACCATACTTGGAATAAAAAGTGAATCTTCAGTGGCAGGTGGATTAGATACTAGAGTTATAGAAAGAGTTGTTTCTTCCATCACAGCAGTCGGGGATGGTCGAGGGGAAGTAATTGTTAAGTTGACGTCGGGTTTGAACATTACCTTGAGTTTCTTTTGGGGCTTCTCCGCTTCCACAAATTTATTGAACTGCTCGTCGACGGATACTTTGTTCTTTGTTGCATTCTCCAGGATTTGCATCGCACTACTGACCAGTTCATCTTCATCCTCTACCATCGACTCTCTAATGACCATCTTGTGTTTCCCTTTTCCTTTTGTATCCTTGCTTTGTCGAGCCATCCACAATTCTTCTGCAACCCGTCAAATATTTTCTATCATGAGTGCATATTCTGGATTGTCCATCTGGGTGCTTTCGTCGGACTGGTCAGCTCTGTCGGGAGGATCTTACTGTGGTACAATAGTTATTGCTAAAGGATTTGTCTGAACCTCTGTTTCTGCTCTGAAAGTGAAGTTTTTCATGTAAAGCTGACTTTCATATTCTTCCTCCTTTTCTGCATTAGATAATGGTTCGACTAAAGGTACGTTGGCCTTGCGTGCCTGTGTCGGAATTATTAACTTTGTGTTTAATTGCCTGCTCAACTCTGTAAAAATTTCATCGATCGAAGGATAGTAGTCGAGTGGTTCTGCATCCCCAACTGCACCTTGTAAATTCCAAGCAGATGTATGATCTAGTACCAATTGAATATGCGCCGACGGAGGTAGACTTCTTCTGACATTCTGGTGTACTCTCCATCTAGTCGATTGAGTTTTGAAGTTTAGAAACCAAGCTTCCAGCCAAATTTTCACTGTCGAAGATTCTAGTTGGCTGGCTCCATACGTAAAGCATCGAAAGTTCTCCATCAACATTTTGCTGTCAACTGTAAAGTCCTTATTTTCCGTTGGTCAGAGGTGCGACATGGCTATCCAAATGATCAAAGATGGATATCGAATAGCCGCCCCGTCTTCTTGGCACTTATAGCATGTGTTCTTGATTATGTCGGCTAGGAAATTAGCCCACTTGTATATTTTTGCCATCGATGCCATATTCATCACAGCTTTTAACATGTTGGTCTTAAGATCTGAACCTCGACCGGTACTTGATAATGGAGTGGAAACAATTCTAGCGGCTATCCTGTAATTTTCATATTTAAACTGACTGATGACTAAGCCTCTAGAATTCTTACCGGAGGGATGTTCTATGAATTCTTTAATCAATTTAGGATTTTGTCGCGTCAACACATCTTCTCCTTTGTTCGACAAGCCTGTGATTCTGTGGATCAATTCGCTGTTTATTTCGACCAGGACATCGAAATAAAATTTTCCATTATGGTATCGGCTTACTATGAACTGCGCTATGATTTCTTTCAGTCCGCCAAAGTTCTCCAACATAGTGCATTTATATAATGTAAGATTGTGGCAGTCCTAAGCCTTTCGGCTGGCTCTCTCCATCGACCATTAGCTTCCTTCCCCCATGTACAGATATCGGACCAGGTTCTTCTCCAGTTGGGTTCCAACACCTTCGCATTCCAGATCATTTGCTGACTAGTTTCCAAGGGAGACTGAGCTTTCTCCAACTCTTAGATTTTAGTAGAGGCAGACCGTGTTGTCGACGCTTGACCTTTCTTGGGAGCCACGGTTGATACAGGGTTCTCTAGATCACAATCTGGTTCTAATAGCTCTGAGCTCTAATTCTCAATCTCTCTGCAGAAGAGTACCCAGGAATCCTCGAGCTCGGGACTTATAGCGGCAGAGTTTGGCACGGTCGACTGGGAGGTATATGGCTGCATTAAAGCTTGATTTGCCAAGGGATTTAAGTGTGAATGACAGATTAGCATCGCCTTGAGAACCATGTCTCGGCTCTGCTATCCCACCGGTCGGCCATCCCGACTGTTTCTATGCATTGCTTCTACGTCGGGTCGACGTCGGTGTGTTTCCCTTGTGCTATCAGGTCGGCCAGACTTGGTCTGGTGATGTCGGTGAGTTTGCTCATCCTGTTGACTGCTTCTATCCTGTCGGCAGTCATGCGTTAGTCTCTTGTTTTCACCAGTATTACTTGTCCAGTCCCTTGTCATAATGAACTTGATACAACCTTCTTTTGAATGAATTACTTAAAGTACTTTCTCTCCATGGTTGGTTACAACCATTTTTTTTTTTTAGAGAGAGTTCATGACTTGTACCGTTTTAGTCGAGCGCCATTTACGAGTTTCTTGAAAACATTACCTTGTAATGTTTTCAGTCGGACTGAACCGTTGGGATTTATTACTTCAACAATATAGGGCCCCATCCACTCCGTGTGCAACCTCTTTGGTTTCCCTTTTACGCAGCTATTATAAAGCAGTGCCAAGTCACCAACTAACAGATTCTTTCGTTTGATGTTTCTATCATGCCAAGCTTTCTGTTGTTGTTTCTGGATTTGTTGGTGTTCTATTGCCATCTATCGACTTTCATCTAATTTCGACAATTGTAATAGCCATTCTTGTCTCGACATCAATGTGTAGTACTGCTGCGATTATCAGTGCTTGTCGTCGGAATGCAGTGGAACAACTTCTTCTTTCCCATAGACAAGTGAAAAAGGTGTTTGACCCATCATTTTTTTGTGCATTGTTCTGTATGCCCAAAGAATAGTAGGTACTTTATCATCCCAATCGTCCTTCTCCATGTTGCACACTTTTTTCAATCCTCTTGTGAGTGTTTTGTTAAATGATTCCACGGAACCATTAGATTGAGGATGATATTCTATGCTTATTCTGTGATCAATTGCAAACTCCTTCATTAATGCTTCAATAGTTTTGCAAACAAAATGTGTACCTTGGTCGCTTAGCAAAGTTAGAGAGCATCTGAAACGTGTAATGATGTTTTCATAGATAAATTTGGCAGCGACTTCACTAGAACATGTCTTGACCGGTTCTGCTTCTGCCCATTTGGTGACATATTCTACAGCAGTGATAAGATATCTTACACTTGTTTGTCTTCCAATTACTGGAAATAGTCCAATAAAATCAATTTCCCAGATTTCGAATGTTCGGCTTGGGTTAATTGGAACCAGAGGCATTTCTGTGCTAGGTAGCGGTCGTCCCATACGTTGACATCTCTCACATTTAGTTACAAATTATCAAAAGTCTTTATGAACTGTTGGCCACCAAAGTCCAACTTGCAGAATCTTCCTTGCTATTATGTCTGCGTGATAATGTCCTCCTACCGGTCCATAATGATCTTCTGAGAGTATGCTTTGTCGCTCATGCTCAAGTGCACACCGACATAATACATCATCTAGGACAAGTTTGTAGAGGAACCCGTTGATCAAAGTGTAAGGTGCAACTTTCATAGAAAGGATCTTCATTTTCTTCTCAGTTATTCCTTCAGGAGCTTTCCCATCCTCGAGAAATTGTGTAATTTTTGCAAGTCCTGAAGGGACAGCTTCAATTCGAAACAAATGCGCATCTGGAAAATCATCTTCAACACTTGTCAGATCCTCTCCGGTGTCGACTCTCGATAGGTGGTCTGGCCTGACATTATCCTTTCCTGGTTGGATTACGACCTAGAATTCAAATTCTTGAAACAGTAGAAGCTGCCAATGACACAACCTCCCGTGGTGCAATGGTTTATTGACTGGATATGTCAAAGCCTGATGATCTGTGTAAAACACGAAAGGATTAGCCAATAAATAATGATGGTATTTCTAAAGTGCAAATACCATACCCAATGCTTCTCTTTCTGTAGTGGAATAGTTTCTTTCATCCTTGTTCAACTTCCAACTGCTGAAAGCATTAGGATAGACCATTCCATCTTCTCTGGGTTGTGTTAAAATAGCGTCGACTGCTATTCCAGACGCGTCAATATTAACATGAAATTTTACCAACCAATTTGGGAAGCGGAGGATAGGTGCTTTGACCATTTTTATCTTCAAGGTGTTGAATGAAATGTCACATTCCTCTGTCCACCTATATTCCTGATCTTCTTTTAACAGCTCTTCGAGAGGATATGTCGTGTCGGAGTAATGTTTGATAAATTTTCTGTAGTACCCCGTATGACCCAACATGATTCGCACTTTCTTCGGATTGACTGAAGGTTTTAGGTCGAGAATAATTTTTATCTTTGCATAATCGACCTTGATTCCTTCTTTGCATACTACATGGCCCAACAATATACCAATGGGAGTCGCAAAAATGCACTTTTTAATGTTTAGCGATAACTGAATTTTCCGACAACGTTCCAACATTAGTCGAAGCCATTTACAATGATCCCTTAACATTGTGTAGATTGTCTAGTCATTGAAGTAGACAGCCATGGTTTTGTAGATATACTCCTGAAAATCCTTGACGACAATGCGGGAAAAGACCGCTGGTGCATTCTTCAAACCGAAAGGCATGAATTTATACGGGAATGACCCAAATTCGCACACGAATGTAGTCTTTTTCTGATCTTCTTTAGCAATAGGTACTTGATTGTACCCAGAGAATCCATCCGTGAAGGAGTAACACTCGTGCCTTGCAACTTCATTAATAATATCATGTACGAAAGGAGTTGGGAAAGGGTTTGTAAGTGTTACCTTGTTCAGTTCACGGAAGGCAACACAGATTCTCAGTCATGTCGGGTTGTGCTTCTTCGGCTGAAAAACCATCGGGCTCGCCCACTCTGATTGGTCGATAAGATATATGATTCCAGCTTCAAGCATACTATCGATCTCTTTTTTAACAATGTCCTTATACTTGTGAGCAAGCTTATAGGGCCTTTTCTTGATTGGTCTGGCATCTGGTTTGATGTTAATTTTCATTTCACCCATTTCGTACACAAGTCCTATCAAGTCTTTGTAATCACGGGCAAATACATCCTGAAATTCCTTGAGAAGGATGGTGATTTCTACAGTATGTTCTTCAGTCCAGTAATCTCCAATTCTTTTCATATTTGGTAGGTCATCATTTGAGATATCTACCTCTTTTGTTTTGATCTTTGCATCCATCCACTCTGGAGCACAACTGTCATTTATCGGTCTTTCGCTTTCCTTTATTTGTGTAAATGCAAGCGGAAAGTCTTTCTTCGATAATCTTTTTGGCTCATCTTTCTCGACAATCTCCGTGTTAAAATTTTTTTGGAAGGCTTTGACGTGCTGGGGTGATCTTGTCTCCATTGAAAACTTTTCCTGACTGAATTCCCCATTTCCAAGCTTATTCATGTGGAATGATGGATTTCCTTCGATGTTATGTTATGACAGGCAGCGGGTCAGTGAATAGTCTGCTCCTTTTCTGCATGTGCTAGGTTTTCTTTCGGCTACAGAAATTCTTTGATATGTTTGCTCACTTCGACCAACTACTCCTCCTTTGGAGAAAACTGGAAGTCATTGATGAAGTTTTCTTTCAAATCTTTCCATGTGAATGTTTCTCCTCTTGCCTCTTTCATCTTATACCATTTATTAGGCATATCGTCTAATGTGCTAGGGAAGAGGTGAGGCCACGCCCTTTCATCTTTGTAACCCAGTTTTCTCCATTCTTTTTCACAGCGGTCGATATGGACTTCAGGATTTTGTCCTTGTGTGAACATAGGGATGTCGGCCTGAGCCATCAATTTATTTCCTCCAAATCTTTCTATGAAAAATGTTGACGCACTGTTCTAGATTTGGAGTCTTGGCTGGTGGGTATCCCACCATCTCACAGCTTGCCCAATGAAAGTCTCAACCAGACTCTATAGTCTTCCTTTCTCTCTGACATGTTTCGAAACTTGTTCGACATGTGCTACTGGGGAGTCATGTTCCTTATATATCAACGTTGGACTATATGTCTGTGCAGTTTTGGTTGGTGCAAGAGTTGGGTATTCTCGAATTTTTCGCTCAAATATTCTTGGAGTGGTCGAGATTAAGAGACATTTCTTTACTTGTTTCTTCGAGATGGCTTCTACCATCCAACATTCCTTTGCATGAAGGTCATAATTTTCTATCTGCCAGTCGTAAAGCTCTATGTTGGAATTATACCCGATTGAGACAAGATCTCCAAGGTGAAGCTCTCGAGAATTTGGTTCAATATGATCTTCGTTGTTATCTATTCGATAAAGCTATTGAATATCATTATATTTTTCGACAGGTTCCGACCAAGGTTCTCCCTAAGATGGGAATATTGGTACAATAACCTTCTGACTATTGCCTTTTAGCTTGATGCAACCTTTATCCAATGAAATTGAAGCCTTCATCTTTTGCCCCCAAGGTTGACCAACCAAGGCTGGGAAAGAACTTGCATCATATTTAGGATTAATGATTTCAAAATCAACTTTTGTTGAGATGCCTTTGATAGATGTTTCAACTCCCTTCCATACTCCGATCGGCTCAATGAGTCCTTGATCTTCTAGCTTTAGATAAATACCTGATTCCTGCAACTGTGGTCGACCGAGTTGGTCCCGAGTATCACGAGTCATGATATTGACTTGGGAACCAAAATCCAGTACAACTTGGCGTACATGGTAGCCATTTATGTCAAGGTCGACAAGAGGGTCAGCATCATTTCTTTCTTTTTGATTAAGTAGAAAAATGTTTTTGGTTTTTCTTTGCATGACATATTTATGCTTAACTTTATGCAACAGGTCAATCAAATTTCCTACAGCTTCATCATTTGTAATTAAATTGAACAATTCCTTCAATGCTTCTTGTCAGTTTTCTTCAGTGTCTTCATGGGCTGCCAATTCAGAAAATATGTCGAACGCATTTTTAAACACAGATTTTTGCTTAGCTGGGTTTGGATAATCTTCTTTTGTTACTATTTTACTTATTTGTGGTTTATCTGGACCAATATGGGTACCTTGTCGAGTAACAATTTGCAAAATTTTAGTATGAAGCACATCATTTTCAGGTACACGGGAGAAGACATGAACATTCTTTTTATTATTGATTTTTTCAATCATGGTAGGGAAATCCTCTAAAAAGTGATCCCCTACCCCACATTTTGTACAAAACTTTAGATCAGTTCTTTCTTTGTATGGTTATTCTGCATGTCGATGATCTTCACTAAGACATGTAAAACATAGACCAGGTCGATTAGATTGGACACCGCGACCATCACCGCCACGACCACGACTCTGGTATCCTCCATGCCTGTTATATCCGTCATATCGTCGATCATATCTGGGATATTTGTCGTTCCTGGGATTGCGGTGATAATGATCATTCCTGTCATCATTTCTGTCAACTTTGTCATTTCTTATATTTTTGTCGTTATGTTGTTTGACAGAATTTGTTTGATATACTGCATGGTAGTTTTGTCGATTCTTCAAATTCAGATGACATTCGTCAATCGAATGGGTGTTGACTTCGCATATCTGGCACCATTTTGCTTTCTTATTCTTTAAATTGTATGGGCAATCATTAGTGGAATGCAAGTCATATTCTTTACATAGATAAAAAAAGCATCTGGTTTGAATAAGTTTGACTTCTTGTCGACGATCCTCTATTTGACAAGAGTCTTTAGTGTGCCCTGCGGTTCGACATATAGTACACCATAGATCTGGCCCTTTCAATTTCATGCTTCGAATCACTTGCTCCATACTCTCAAGGCATTCATTGACATGTCTGTCAATGGAGACTAAAGGATATTCGTCGTCCATTTCAATGTCCAGTGTTGTCTTCAGTGCTTCTGCATAAGTATTGACATTCTGTCAACGCACATGTATTTTAATTTTACTTATGAGACCAGCGATGAACCATTTAATTAGTGTCTTTTCTTCGATCTCATGGTCGATTTTTCTCAAGAGGTATTTGAACCTCTTATCATATTCCTTAACAATTTTTGTCGGCTTCTGGACTGTTGTATTCAGTCGTTCGGCTGCCAGATATATTGGGTCTTCTGCCATGAAAAAGGCTAGAAAACTTTGCTTAATTTGTGCCTTAGTCGCATTTGGTGTTTTTGCAATGTATCCCATATACCATGTCAATGCTCATTTTCTCAACGATCCAACAAATTGGGCCAACTGTCGTTCTTCATAGGTTTGTAGGTTGGTTATCCATATCGATTCACACACGAACCAATGCCTTGTCAGATCTTCATTGCCTTCATAAAATGGAAGGTGTGGCGTCGAGTGCGACATGTCTGCTGATGTATTGACTTGAGAATTAGATGGTGGAGTAGGTGGATTGTTACCGCAATCAGGATTTGATGCTTCTTTGACTTCAACTAGCTTCTTATCATCACTGGGTTCTCTATCTTCAGAACCAGTGTCTCGAGCTTATTCTGTTTCGCTGGGTATTGGAATTCTTTCCGCTTCTACTGCTTTTGTCAGAATCCAAGCAAAGTTCTGTTCGAATGGGACTTCGTTACTTCTCGGATTCTTCGACGCACTTAGCGAGTCACTCAAATCTGGTATTGGCAGGGGGGTGCTTCTTCATGTTCTGAGTACATTAGATGAAAACTTCTGTTCAAAAATTTAGGCTGAAAAGTCACCCAGTTTCCTTCCTCAGGTCGATGAATCAACAATTTGTCGACATCATCACCTTCTTCATTACGACAACTCCAGACACCCGACTGGCTAGCATGGAGACCAAGATTTTCTTCAACAATTTCTTGCACTCGGACACTTTGCGTTAGGTGAAATGGAGAGGGAGGTGTTAACCTATCGGGTATTTGAAATTGGAGAGCTCTACCACGCTCTATCCACAAGTCTTCATCCATCGACAACACGTTTTCATCGACGCCCCGATCATCGCGGCATCGACTCAACTCTGGTAGATTTCCTTTTGCATCTATCATGATACCTGATCCTTGCTTCTTCCGGAGCACACTTTCCTGCTCCCTTAGCTCTTCGCATCATTGTCTCTTTTTTTCTCTTTCGATTTTCTGGATATCCGGAGTGCTTTTGTGACTCATGGTTCTGTCTTTGTCGGATTTGTCAGGTCCTCCACTGCTAGTCATGCTGCCTTGTCATACATTGTTTTTCATCAATTTTGATACCTCATAACATGTTTCTCCACCCCGTCAATGTCGGTCTGAAGTTTTCTAGACCACTAGGGAAGTATAGGCCATCATTTGTTAAAAAAGAACTCCCATTCACGCTCTTTCACAAATCTTTCCCATTGATGTTCTTTCTCTTCCCAATTAGAGTTAGGAAGGGGCAGGAGCAGCAATGGCCGTGTCTCAACAATATGCGCAACGCCTTTGTCGATCAAGAATTTGAACAATAAGGTCGGCAAGGAACACAGAAATTGATTAGCTAGCTTGGTGAAGAACTTTTTTTTGACTTCGTCTACAGAGATGCGCTCCTCAATTGCTTGCTCTTCACAGAAGTCGTCTGCAATCTTTTCGCACCACTTCGACAGATTCATGCGTCCGCCGTTGATCAACTTTGACAGCAGCTTCCGCTCTTCTTCATCGACTGGTCTTTTCATCCAATAGTTTCTTCAGGGCGGTCGGCACAGACTCTACGAATTTCTCATGGGTCTCCGAGAAGAATCTTTCCCTCGCTTGAATAATTGTTAGCTTGTTCCGTCGCGCATAGTTCCACAGGTAGTTCGCGATTTTCTTCTCCCACCAATCCTTAATCTCCTGTTTTGAGATCATATGTCATGTTGTTATTTCTGAATGCATCACCCAGAAACGGAACTAGATGTTGTTGTCCCACGGGTCACATGGTTACCATGGATACATTATATATTATAGACAAACATGCACAGTGATTCAGATGCAAGAGACAAGAGACCAATAGGAGAGAGAAGCACAAGCCTTTATTAACCAGCAAGAGTAGAATACTACATAGAACATATCTAATCTAGTCTAGTACATGGCTCAACGACCTATATATATGCATTTACAAGCGGTTATGTAACCGTCTGGTCGGTTCAACTGACTGACACGACCCGACTAGTCGACGCAGCTGTCGACATACATTTACAATAGGTCGGGCGGGAAGCCTAGTCGACAAGCCGACTTAGGCTCCTCCAACAACATCTGTGTAATATCTGATAAACATCGGTTATGTCTCTGCACTTTTGTCTTTACAACATCTGTGACTATCGACGTGTTGATTTCATTACTGTCCTTTGATATATCCAGCACTTGTGCATTCTTCAGTATGTCTTCCGTTCGGTGTTTGCGCAATCGTCATAGATCCACAACATCATTATGTGCACCATCAAAACTTCGTTTTGCTGCATGTGCGCATTCAGCTCTTCACTAGATCATTTTTTATGTCCACAAGCCCCTTGATGCCCTGAAAAACAACTGAAACTTTTACACAAAAACCTTTGTGTTCTTTCTTCCAAGCTATCTTCAAATCTTCAAATTGCATCTCTATTTATACATGACCTGCACAGATTGTATGTTCGCAAGTTGGTCGTGGAATCCCTTCTTCCATAATTCACGGATTGTGCATATTCCACGTGTCACCATCTGCACTATTGATGTGTCATCTTAGATGTATCAAATGCCCTCAAGGTCCACAACTCAGTGGAACTCTACACCTTTATTGCGCTCTCAATGTACCATTGCCTTATGGTGTGTGCACAATCTTCTACTTTGTCTTGGTATGACCATGAGTTGTGCCATACCAACCCTTGTGGGAAATGCGCCCTTGTGGTATCAATACTGAGCATAATCTGCGCATTCTCAAATTTTTGCTTAGTGAGATTATGACCCATGCTTCATCATTGCATTTGGGTGATGCGCCCTTGGTGTATAGATACTTTATAGAACCTGTGCATACTCCAACTTCTATTTGGTGGGACTTTGACTTATTCCTTGTCATCACTTGTGGGACTTGTGCACTTGTTGTTCATCGGTTGTGGAATTTGTGCATATATTAACTTCGATTGTTGTACCATTCTAGGAGTTTGTGTGCATTCCACTTACTGAAAGCATTGGCTATGCTTGTGCACTTTCAAGATTTTCCAACCATCTCTTCTTCCTTTCTTCCTGCACACTACCAACCATCAACCAAGCAATGCTTAGGTTTGCTTGCATACTTGCACCATTTTTTCAACCAACTTCTTGGCTATTTGAGCATATGTATCATGGTCCAACCAACTCCTTCAATTTGCTGGCATGAGAGAGTATGATTTGGTGGACTTGATTTCTGCACAAGAGCCACATGATGTAGGATCCATTACTTGTGTTTCTTCTTGAACTGGATCTTCATGAATTATCTTCTGGATCTGCATGATGTATCATCTTATGTATTTCTTCAAACTTGACCTATAATATGTATCATTGATGCACTTTTAGATATACTCCAAAGTTGCTTTAGTGTTGTATCCTTGATATACATCTTCACACAAAATGCACTCTTAGATATACTCCAAAGTTGCATACATATCTGTCACCTTCACCATTTGCACACATACTTATGGTGTTCATTCTTTCTTTATCATGTGCATAGACTACCTCAAAGTGATTCATACTTCTGTTGGAATTTTGTATCCACTTTAACTTAGGCTGACATCAATGAATCATACTGAATCATTTGACATCCTATTTGACATTGGATGACAGTCAAATACTTGAAATCTTCTTTAGTTGAAATTAATGACAACCAGTGCTCAACAATATCCCCACATTGAATGAAAGTCAAACACTCGACATAAATGACAACCAATGCTCAACAATCTCCCTCTTTGGCATTGATGTCAACACCTTATGAAGTTGTGCCTGATCTTCTTAAGTTGTATGCTTCATCTGTGTTTGGTCGCATTTCTCCCCTTGTGTATGTGTTCCCCTTGAGTTCTTTTGGATTTTGGTTATTGTGCTCTTTTTCAGTACTTCTGTCATCTCTGCTTGAACTGTGTTGTTTCCTGTCATATCTGCGTAGACCCTATATTCAAGTGTTATTCTTCACACTCTTTCACATCTGTTGTTGTTTCATACTAATCCTTTGATGTCTGCAATTCTTCCCTTTTTGTGCTATCCTGCTAACTTCATTCATATGTCATGCCTTAGCTTCATGTGTTTCTCGGCTTCAGCTACCTTTGATATATTTAGCTTAATTTATATGTCCTAAGATTCATGCATCTCTCCCTCTTTGACATCAATGGAAAAGAGGTCCTTTGCACAATGTAAATTCTTTCCTTTATATTTTGCGCTCGAACTTGTCCTGAATATTTCCTGGGATAACTCCCCCTATCTTTATACTTCATTATCTTTGATTTATTTTCTGATATAGATGTTATAATTCTCTTTCATTTTGGTCTCCTATTCTTGTCACAATGCATCACCATACCTTGCACAAGTATCCATGTTGTTATCTTACTGCGCAGTGCATTCAATATTCTACTGATTTTGCATTATTCTTTATGCACTTGACTGCTTCACCTATCACATTTACTGTGTTGTAATAGAGCCTTGTCGCATTTAATATAGTTGCATCATTTGCTAAGACAATCAAAGATAAGGCATGTTTTCATTCATCATCCAAAAGTGGACATGACACTCAATTCGTGTGGCAAGAGTGACATGTCATTTCCATACTAGAACCTTTTAAGGTAACAATCTTCATTGTATGGTGCAATGAATTGAAATTCCCCCTTTTTGTACTGATTCCAAAAATTCATTAAGTTCATCATTTATGTTTGGCGACTCCACCATTCTTTCTGACTTATGCGACATTGAATTCATTTCTTATCACTTAACTACATGTGCGTGAATGTCCCTTAATGGCTTCTATAATATCTCTACGAACAATGTCTCGTTCATCGCTTCTTGCATCCTTTCTCTTCTGTGTCGCATTGTTGTCTAGTCCTTTGTTGCTTTCATTTTCTTTCCAATGGCCTCCTTTTATCACAGCATGAGTACATCCCTTGAGAGTGTACATATCGTTCATACTCGGCAAGCTGAGTTTTCACGCTTGAGGTATGACATGGAATCATGGCAGTAGCAAGTGTAGAATAACCATATTCTTCACTAGTATTCTCAATCTCATATAAATCACAAACATTTTGAATAGTTTAACCTTCTGAATCATCATGTTTATAATTTGGAGTGTCAGCAACAGCATATTCTGGATGAATTGTCATATCTTCAGCCTCAGCAGGCTGAATCGTCATCGTCTTCCACTCTGCAGCTTTTGTATCTCGCTTCTGAATTCACTTCCCTGCTTCCAGTGGATATGGAGTTACGACTTGCGAACCGGTCAAACACTAAACTTGACCTCAAACTGCGGCTGTAGAATGCTTTGGATCTTTCTCAATTTTGCCTCTTATTGTGTATTCCAGTCATGGCTTTAGCATGGAGTCTTGAATCATGTAATTTTGTAATCATGCCCCAATTTTGAATATAATGAAAAAGATATGTTTTGAGCAATTTCATTAGCACTGTTTTAATTCTTCATACAAGATCTTCTACTTGTAGTTGTGCAACTGAAACCAATGTGATGCTTTTATGTTCTATGATATGCAAGATAAATGCATAACTATGTATGTATGCAATCTTCCTTATTTGCGACATAATCATTGAATGTGTGCGAACATAATGAATCATATTCAACTTTAAATACCTCTCATCATACATTAAACAAACCTAACTGCACACCTAACTAATATTCCCTTCAATTCCTTAAGATGTATCGTGATGAACTCAAGGGTCTCTCATAGTGCTTATTGGACTAGCCAAAGAGGCAACAATTGCTTGTTGCGCTTGGATTATCTGCATCTTCATTGCACTTCTGGGTAGTTTTCTTGATCCAATTTTTGTTCTGCGCACTTTTTTTTTAGTCTACTCTGGAGATTTTATATTGAAATCTATTTGGGTGTAATAGTCTTTGCGTAATAGTTCTTCATTCGGATAGTTCACTGCTCTTCGACAATACATAGCTTTGTGTCCAAACTGATCACAGGCATAACATCTTACAGTTTGACAATATTTTGCAATATGGCCAAAACAATTGCATCTTGCGCACTTCACTTATTGATCCTTGTTTGGTTAGTATATTGAAAAAAATTGTAGCTGAAGGATTCATCATACCTGGATGTTTTGTTATGACTTGAGCATTGTTCTCTGTCGCGGATATTCTTAGGTGTCTTTACGAAACCCAGTCCATTTTTGTCTTTTGGTGATCTCTAATCCTTTAGAATCCTATTCAGCATTGATGAATTGTCTTTTAACTTGTTCTGCACTTCATCTTTGGCTTCTAATTGTGCGTGGATTGGATCAATGTGAACTTGTCTCTTTCTCTTTATCTCAATCAACTTGTCTGTTAGAAGGAGTATCTCTTTATCCTTTTCTTCAAGTTGATCAGTCATATTTTTTATTTATTGTGTCAATTCCTCAAGTGAGGTTCTTAGAGTAGATTTTTCTTTTTCAAGTATTAGAACCTTTTCTTATGTGCAATTCAATTGACACTCATAACTAGTTATCCTTTCACAAATATCTACGTCAGTAGATTCCTGACATGACCTATCATGTTCTTCATACTTTGATGGTTGTTCCCACAATAACTTATTCTTCCTTTTAGACTTCTTTAATTCATCCAAGGCACTTATCAGTTCACCTTCCCAGTCAATGTCTACACCTTCTTCATCTTCAGATTGACTGTCATCCTTAACCTCTTCAACAGGTTTTGAAGTTGTGACTTGCTTCGGAGCTGTTTTGAACGATCCATTAAAAAAATATTTGTCTAGTGACCCTGGCTTTCTCTGCGCAACTGGAGTGTTCTTTGAACTTCTCTTCTTGCTTTCCTCCACTACATGAGCCATAAAAAGAACTTCTTTGGGTTCTTCATCACAATCACTTTCTTTCGATGCATTACTTCCTTCCTCAGTGTACATACTTTTTTCTCTGCTTTGGAATCCTCCTCCTATTCTCAGGTTTTTGTTAAGAATGCGCATTCTTCCGATCATGTGCACCAGATTCCTCATCACTGTCGCTTTATTCTTTCTTGTAAGGACATTTTAAGGCATAATGACCTATTCCTCACATATGAAACATTTAAAGGGTAGCTTGTTCTTATAATTACCTCGTCCTCTTTTCAGCTTCTTGACAAAGTTTGATTCATCATAGCAGTCTTTGTCATGACCATGCTTGTCCTTTCCTATGGCTTTGAAGGTGACTTCCTTTCTGATGGGAGTCTTTTTCTCTGTTCTCATCTCATATGCAGTGAGGATCCCCTGAAGTTCATCCTTTGTTAGTTCCTCAAGGTTAGCTCGGTCTTCTAACACAGATACCTTCGAATTGAATCTTTGAGGCAGAGTTCTTAATATCTTCTATACAACTGATTCTTCATCTAAAGTGATCCTAAGACTCTTGATGGCATTGACTATCTTATCAACTCTTAGGAAATAGGATGTAATATTCTCTTCATCTTTCATTCTCAGAGATTCAAACTATCCATAGTAGTTTTGCAGTTTTTCTTTCTTTACTTTGTCATCTCCTTCATATATACCTCTGATTTTGTCCCAAATTTCTTTGGTGGATGTACAATGCATAACTTTGAAAAATTCATCACCTATCAAACCACGGAGCAGAGCATTCTTGGCTCTAGCGTTGCTTTCATAGAGTCGTTTGTTCTAGGTTAACTGGTACTACAGCTGGGACATCTTAACCATCGACAATAGATTTCTAGACTTTTGGTCCTAATGATTGCAAATACACTTCCATACGTACCTTCCAGAAAATGTAATTGGTGTCGTCAAACCTGGGTGATCTATTTGTAGAAAGGCCTTCCTGCTTGTGCATTTCTAAGCAATGATCTATCTTCTAGATGCTAATTTGTTCTATACTTTTGGTCCTAATGATTGCAAATACACTTCCATACGTACCTTCCAGAAAATGTAATTGGTGTCGTCAAACCTGGGTGATCTATTTGTAGAAAGGCCTTCTTGCTTGTGCATTTCTACGCAATGATCTATCTTCTAGATGTTAATTTGTTACTGAAGACACTTGCTCTGATACCAATTGTTGGAATTGATTTAATACTGAGAGGGGGGTGAATTAGTATTAGCGCATTTATTAGCATATTTTACCTTCTTTAAACAGATTAGTCCTTACTTTATCTTTATCTTTTGTTATGCATCAGTAAATAAAAATTCACACATATAAGCACCACATCATCAACACATAAGACAAAGGATTTTTACGTGGAAACCCAAATGGGAGAAAACCACAGAATACTTCTTTATAGTGAGAAAGAATACATTCAAGGAAGCACCAACTGGAAGGATATACCAACCCCCTATGTTTTCTCCAGCATCAACTGGAAGGAGGCACCGACCCCCTGTCACTTTGTTTTACATGCACCAACCCGAAGGAAGCTACGACTCCTTGTCTCCTTGTTGTTTTACAGGCACCAACCTAAAGGAAGCTCCAATTCCCTGTCTCCTTGCCCCGTCTGACTGCCCTGATGTCTAATATATTTTATTGTCTTGCCAAACTTCAACTCTGTGCACTTCTGCAGGTCTTCTGATGATGATTATGTTTTGTGCTACCTTTGTATACAGACTGTACTGTGTCACTTTGCTGCATACATCACTTGACTTCTCGTTCCTCTTAAATCACACTTCGACTGATGATTTTCTTCTTGTATTATGTGCTTTGTTGAATCTACAGTCTATGCTTATGATTTTCTGTTCTCCTTTACATGACTACAAAGATCAACTGATATTGTGCTTTCAATTGATAGTTTGTTGGTCAAAGTGAAGCACCAGTAACATATGGAACTACACACATTTTGATGTGTCTGTTTTGATAAAGTGTTGCAGTTACTAAGATAATATGTGATGTCCTGTGCATCAAATAGTTGGCCCATTCAATTTAATGTTGTATCAGATCATCTGCATTGTGATGCACTTGTCGAGTTATGTTGTTGTTCTGTTGTTGCACGTCAGATGGAATATTCAACTTTGCACACTTTCACTTATGTTCTTATACATCAGCTAGACATCCGCGCAATATCTGTTAAACATTGGTTTTGTATCTGCGCTTCTATATTTAAGACATCTGTGACTATCGACATGTTGATTGCATTACTGTCCTTTCAGATATCCAACACTTGCGCATTCTTCAGTATGTCTTCCTTTCGGTGTTTGCGCAATTGTCACAGATCTACAACATCATTATGTGCACCATCAAAACTTCATTCTGCTGCATGTGCACATTCGGCTCTTCACTAGATCATATGTTCTGTCCACAAGCCCTTTGATGCCTTGAAAAACAACTGAAAATTTTACACAAAAACCTTTGTGTTCTTTCTTCCAAGCTATCTTCAAATCTTCAACTTGCATCTCTATTTATACATGTCGTTCACGGATTGTATGTTTGCAAGTTGGTCGTGGTGTCCCTTCTTCCATACTTTACGGATTGTGAATATGCCACGTGTCATCATCTGTGTTATTGATGTGTCATCTTAGATGTATCAAATGCCCTCAAGGTCCACAACTCAATGGAATCCTACACCTTTATTGCGCTATCGATGTACCATTGCCATATGGTGTGTGTGCAATCTTCTACTTCGTCTTGGTGTGACCATGACTTGTGCTATACCAACCCTTGTGGGTAATGCGCCCTTGTGATATCAATACTTTACGTAATATGTGCATTCTCCAGTTTCTTCTTAGTGAGATTATGACCCATGCTTCATCATTGCATTTGGGTGATGCACCCATGGTGTATAGATACTTTACAGAACATGCGCATACTCCGACTTCTATTTGGTAGGACTTTCAATTTTGCCTTGTCATCACTTGTCGGACTTGAGCACTTGATGTTCGTCAGTTTTGGAATTTGCACTATATTAAATTCAACCATTGTACCATTCTAGGAGTTTATGCGCATTCACTTACCGAAGGCATTGGCTATGCTTGCGTCAAGGGAAAAGCACACCGCACAATTAAAAATTAATTGCGCAATAATCAATTCTTTTCTTTCACAAAAGATATTAACGGAAACCCCAACTATTTAACTTTGCGGAGTAAGCTTCCCTTAATTAACTTTGCGGAACTTTTACTTCACAACACTTGACTTCGCACTAAAATTTGTTTCGCAGTAAATTTAGTTCGCACTTATGCGAAGTTCACACTTATGCGAAAGTCTTTAACTTTGCGAAAGCCTATACTTCATGGACATCAAGAAGATACCATTTTTACTCCACGTCACTTCGTAACCTTGAGGACTACTTGACTTCGACAAACCTATTCTTAAGCAAACATTTTAGTAAAGTATTTCTTGCTAAACATAAGAACTGAAGTATGAAGGTTATGTCGAAGTTACTCTGGGTTAAACTAGAACTTTATCACCGTGAAATACATATGAAAATCTTGATATCTTTTACAGACAGTAAATGTAAGCAACATTTACACAGGTGAATATGAAAAAGATGTGTGGCATTGCATTAACCAACATTATTGAGAATGAACACAAATAACTATTGACTTATATATTACCGCAGTAAGACAAACAATATTGCCGCACTTACAGAGAGATGAGTTTTACTTCAATCTTTCACCATTTTATAGAGCTTGGGCTCGTAATACATTTCATGACCAATTTCTTCTTCTTCTTTCACTCCTACATCTCTACTTGATTCTATGAGATTGATTTTCATTTATACACAAACTTAAGATCGCTTCGCCTGGAAGCTATTGAACTCCATTAAAGACTGTAATTAATTTCTACCTAAGAATTTGACTTGCGGAATGCAAACGTAGTTGTTTAAATACAATGACGTGTGCATGAAGCCTTCTAACAGACTGTCTATCTGACTGACATATCTGTGACTTCTGCGGACTGACAAAATGTCTAACAGAGCCGACGCGATCTAGATGTGCATTCAACTTGTAATTGCATTTCTCCAACACTCCCCCTTAATTATGAGCGGATGGGGATCATACAACAAAAATAAAATTTTACAAAATGTTTCAGAGCTGAACCATGCTCTGTTCATGATGAAGTTCACTGCGCAAAACTTGTCACTCCCAAACAACTTCGCAAAAATTGGAATGGGTCCTTTGCCAATGGTTTTGTAAAGATGTCTGCAACTTGATCTTCAGACCTGCAAAATTCTAAACAGATTTCCTTGTTATTTATCAATTCTCTGATGAAGTGATATCTTGTGTCGATGTGCTTGGTTCTCTTGTGGTACACATGATTCTTTGACAGTGTGATAGTTGAATTGTTGTCGCAGTAAATGACTGTGGGTTCTTGCTGGTTCTGTGACAGATCACTTAACATCCTCCACATCCAAACGGCTTGACATGCAGCGCTTGTAGCTGCGACATACTCTGCTTCTGCTGAAGAAAGAGTTACTATGGACTGTTTCTTTGAAGCCCATGATACAACACTTGTTCCTACATGAAATGTATTACCAGATGTACTTTTTCTGTCATCTATGCTGCCTCCATTGTCGCTGTCAGTGTATCCAATGAGTTTGAAATTTTCTAAGATTGAATACAAAATACCAAAGTCTCTTGTTCCACTTACATACCTCAGAATTCTTTTACCTGCTTGCCAATGAGATTCTTTTGGTGAGTCCATGAATCTTGAGATTAAGCTGACTCCATACATGATATCTGGCCTTGTTGCTGTAAGATACATAAGGCTACCAACAAGCCTTTTAAACAGCGTAGGATCTACATTGGATCCATCATCATCCTTGTTCAATTTCAAACCTGTTATCACTGGTGTTGGAGCTGTCTTACAGTTTAACATCTTAAATCTGTTCAAGACATCACTTGCATACTTTGACTGAGATATAAATATGCATTTTTCATATTGTTGGACTTCAATGCCCAGAAAATACTTCATAAGCCCCAAATTAGTCATTTCAAATTCACTTTCCATGACTGGTCTAAATTCTTCTATGCCAAAATCACCAGTAAATATTAAATCATCTACATACAGGCAGACAATCAACTTATTACCTTGTTTGTTGATTTTTGTGTACAGCATTGGCTCACATTCACTTCTGTGAAATCCATTCTGAATGAGGTATGAGTCAATGTGACTGTACCAGGCTCTAGGAGCTTGCTTCAAACCATAAAGTGCCTTCTTCAATTTGTATACTCAGTGTCCTTGTCCTGGAACTTCATAGCCTTATGGCTGCTCCACATATACTTATTCCTTCAAATAACCATTTAAAAATGCAGACTTGACATCCATTTGATAAACATACCATTTATTTTGTGCTGTGATGGCCAAAACTGTCTGATAGTGTCCATTCGTGCTATAGGTGCAAAAGTTTCATTGAAGTCTATGCCAGGTTGTTGTGTGAATCCTCTCGCTACCAATCTTGCCTTGTGCTTCTGCACATTTCCATCAGCATCTTGCTTGGTCTTATAAATCCATTTGACGCTTATCACATCCTTGTCGATAGGAACATCGACTAATTCCCATGTTTGATTTTTCTCAATGCATTCTATTTCTTCATCCATGGCTTGTGCCCAGACTTTCTCTTCTACAGCTTCTTCAAATGTTAGCGGATCATTAACTTAAGAAAATAATGCAAAGACTGAGAATGAATTGGGTGTACCAGTCTCATATCTCTCACACAGACTTCTTGTCTTTATCAGAGTTGCTGGTGTCGAACTGCGTGAACTGCTTGATGGAGTTTGTTGTGCACTTGGTGTGTTTGTTGGAGTTGCTTGTGCTGCGACTGGTGTTGGAGTACCTTGTACTGAAACATTTCGCGTTGTCTTGGGAGTAGACAGAGCTGCGACATTCTGATTTACATGCGGAGTCTCAACCACATCTTCTACGATGTCATCATGATCAACATGTGACATGATTTTCACATTCTTTTCCACAATTCCATCCCATGCTTCATTTTTGACAAACTGAACATCGCGACTGATGATAACTTTTCTTGCAACAGGATCATACAACTTGTATGTTTTTTTGTCTTCAGAATACCCAATAAAAATGCATTTCTGTCATTTATTGTCTAATTTCCTTCTTAGCTCATCCGGAACATGTGCGTATGCTATACAACCAAAAACTTTTAAATGCGAAACACTATGTTTCATACATGTTCATGCTTTTTGCGGAACTTTGTTCTTCACGCTCTTCATCGGACATCGATTCATGATGTATACAGCAGTTTCCACTGCTTCAACCCAGTGTTCATTTGACATATGCATGGCTGCCAACATACTGCGTGCCATCTCCATAATGGTTATGTTCTTCCTCTCTGCGATACCATTCTGCTGTGATGTATACCACGCAGTGAATTTCTTTTGTATGCCATGATTTTTGCAAAAAATTAAGAAATAATTTGAAACATACTCACCACCTTTGTCTGTTCTTAATATCTTGATGTTGTAACCACTCTGCTTCTCCACAAGTGCCTTGAACTGCTGAAAACAACTAATTGCATCAGATTTATGATTTAGAAATTAGAACCATGTTTTTCTTGTGAAATCATCAATAAAAGTGAGAAGATAAGTGCATCCTCCCATGGATGGTGTTTGCATTGGTCCACAGATATTAGAGTGCACAATTTCAAGTGGTGTGCGAGCTCTATATGACTTTCCGACTGGAAAAGACTCTTTGTGCCGTTTTCCAAAAATGTAGCCTTCACAAATTCTCTCTGGCTTTTCAATTAGTGGCAATCCTTCACCATATCCTTCATGTGTAGTAGCTTCAGCCCACCAAAATTCAGATGTCCAAACCTGAAGTTCCATAACCAGGATTCATCCCTTATTTCTGTCTGAAATGCAGCTTGCATTGCACTGTCTTTTTCTTCCTTATCATGGTGAATGTCTGCTCCTTTGCTTTTTGCTTTAAACGCAGATCCAGAATTTTCATTCTAACTTTCATGAACAACTTGAGTTGTCTTTCCTTTTATGATGGGTCTTATCCTCAAAGGAAATAAGCGATTGCTTGTCATCTGCACTTCGGCTATCAACTGATTGCTTGGATATATGTCTTTGATCAGACAACGCTTTCCTATCATATGGATTCTGTAACATTTTTCCATTAGTTGTCCAGTGCTCATCAAATTATGCTTCAAACCTTGAACATAATAAACATCAGACATATATTTCTGCTCCCTTTGTTTGGTTAGAATATCAACAATACCCTTACCCAAAACAGTGACTTGAAAATTATTTTCAAGTGTGATATCAGTTTGAATTGATTTATCTAGACTAGAAAATAGATTTAATTTACCAGTCATATGATTGCTACAGCCTGAGTCTAAATACCATATGTCATTTGTACTTTCTTGGACAACATTGCATTCCAGTGGAGATGCACATGCTAAGAATAGTGAGTTGTTCGAAGTGTTGTTGTTGCTTAACTGTGTTTGGCCTTGCTTTCCTTGGTCATACTGCTTCTTTATGCATTCATATGCAAAGTGTCCATACTTCTTACAGTAATGACATTGAATTTTTGATTTATCATACCTTTTCCCACTTGGATGACTGGGGCTCTGATTCTGACCTCTTCCCGCGACATGTGCAGGGCTGCTGCTGCGACCTCCTCTGAAAGAACTTCTTCCTTTGCCTCTAGAGTTTGATCTTCCTCTGCCTCTTCCACGACTTATGGATGATTGTGTTGTGAATGCACCTTCCAGCGATGTATCTGAACCGTTGATTCTATGTTCATGATTGAGAAATGAGGCTTGCAATTCATCAATGGTAAATGTGGACAGATCTTTTTTTCCTCTAGGGTCACAACTAAAGATTCAAATTTCTTTGGAAGAACTCTAAGAACTTTTTCAACAACTCTTTGGTCACCTAGAGTTTCTCCATGAGACTTTATTTGATTAACCAGACCAATAACACGAGTATAGAATGAGTCTACCGACTCTGTATCTTTCATTGATAGAGATTCAAAATCTCTTCTAAGAATTTGAAGTTTCGTAGTTTTTACCTTGTTCAAACCTTGATATGAAGTTTTCAGTGTGTCCCACGCTTCTTTAGCTAACTGCGCTGCTGCTACTCTTGGGAGTATGGATTCATGTGTCGCTTGATATATGTGGAACAACGCCTTTCCATATTTCTTCCTATGTTCTCTCAAGACATTCTTCTCAGCTTGTGTGATATTGTTGTATGTTGCAAGATCTGCTGGTTCTACATAACCATGCTGGACTATTTCCCACACATCTTGACCTCTAAACAAGGCTTTCATAGTTAGAGACCAATATTCATAATTTTTACCAGAAAAGATTGCAGTTTACAAATTATCAGAAGTGGAAGCCATCGCTTTTCCCTTATGAATAGAATTTTCTTTCTCCGTAAACCTGGGCTCTGATACCAGATCAAGGGAAAAGCACACCGCACAATTAAAAATTAACTATGCAGTAAACAATTCTTTTCTTTTGCAAAAGATATTAAAGAATGCCCAACTATTTAAGTTTGCGGAGTAAGCTTTGCTTAATTAACTTCGCGAAACTTTTACTTTTCACCACACTTGACTTCGCACCAAATTTTACTTCGCACTTATGTGAAGTATTTCTTGCTAAAACATAAGAACTGAAGTATGAAGGTTATGTCGCTGGGTTAAACTAAAACTTTACCGCCGTGAAATATATATGAAAATCTTTATATCTTTTACAGACAGTAAATGTAAGCAACATTTACACAGGTGAATATGAAAAAAAATGTGTAGCATTATATTAACCAACATTCTTGAGAATGAACGCAAATAATTATTGACTTATATATTATCGCAGTAAGACAAACAATATTGCGGCACTTACGCACTTACCAGAGAGATGAGTTTTACTTCAATCTTTCACCATTTTGTAGAGCTTGGGCTCGTAATACATTTGATGACCAATTTCTTCTTCTTCTTTCACTCTTACATGTACTTGATTCTATGAGATTAATTTTCATTTATACACAAACTTAAGATTGTCCGACCATCTGTTGCTTCCCCACTATTCTTACCGTTTTCATTTCCAATAGAGGAATTAGGTTTACCATATCCTCCCTCAAGGCGAACCTCTTGCCTAGCGTTATCATAAATTTTCCAGGCTTTATAACCCAGCGTTATTATCAATTGCCAGGCGTTATTGTGATACCACTTTCCCAGCGTTACATTTGGTATCACTTTTCAAGCGTTACATTCGGTATCATAAATTTTCCAAGCGTTACATTCGGTTACATTTGGTATCACTTTTCCAGCGTTACATTGCGTTACATCGCGTTACATCGTTGTTTGGGGGACTTGGAATAGCATCTGTAACTTTTGCCAGCGATTCCTCTATTGAAAAAAAACAAGTCGAACTGCATGGTAACTGGTAATTGATGCAGACAAGATATATGCTTCCTTTGCCGATTAATTCATTCTCAATAACGATAGGCAACGGGTAGTGGGAGCAAGTCGAACTCCTTTGTTACAATAATTGTGTTGAATCGCTCGATGCCAATAATCGTTTATAATAAAAAAAGAAACATTTTTCTTTGCTTTTGGGTGTAGCTACTAGTGTTTGCTAGTATATGCATGGAATGGCAGCCGTTGATGAAACGTATTCTTTGCTTTGGGCAACATTTAACATTCTTAGGAGAGAATGTATTGAATATATTTTTTTGGAGGGAAGTGATTAGAATCTCCGAATATCGTTGTCCTATGCTTTCAACTTAGTGTTTAGCATTATTGAGGATGTATGGAACCTCTGTTTTTTTATGGCAGTCATTAGTCATTAGCATCTTTGGGAAGGTATTGAATCTATGTGGTATGCATCGAGCAACAATGGTATATCGGAGATAGAAACTATATTCTTATTTTCCAGTGTAGGCATCACTGGCAATTGAGAGTATGCTTTTAATCACTACATGTAAGTAGCGATGAGCATCATGAAAGGCATAGCAGTGATATATGTAGCAAAACCGGTGAGTTCGAGCCAAGGTAAAGCAAATCCAGAACCAAAACCAATTTGTCAGAGTCAAGGGTGGAATGCCAAGCTTGTGAAATGTTATATTGCATGTAATATGACATCAGAGGAAGCTCAGTTCCCGGTTCAGCATATTGAAGAGTCTTTGTTTAAGGGCCCTGGAGCTCCAAGCAAGCCACTTTTTCCATCTCGGCATTATTATCCTGTTGAGGGCCTAAGTGAAAGGAATGAGAATTCAAGTGCAAATCATTACTATCCTGTTGAGGGCCTAAGTGAAAAGAATGAGAATTCTGCACCACTCCATTACATTCAACTCGAACAAGATGACTCCAAGATGAATGTTCAACTAGAGCTTTTTGTTCTCTGTGCCAAGCAAGCAGCATTTAATCACCTTAGATCTATCGAGCAGCTTGGATATATCGTTCAACTGGCAACACGAAATGATTCTGGAGTTCGAGGAGCAGAATTAATTATTCAATCCACTGTCAAGGACCCTGCACAGCTTGATCTGAGAGTGGAGGCATTTCTTAAAATGTTTGAGAGTAAACTGCATGCTAGGTCAGATGACGATTTTAAGGTAAAGGTGTTCATCTATAACAACTATCTACTCTTTTCAAATCCAATTAAAAGAACAACAAAGGAAGATACACTCATCATTTTTTTTTCAGAAGGCTCTAGCATATAGTTTCATAACGAATTCTGCTAGTATTCATGGACTATGAATGCACTCTCTAGTATCTCTACATAACCAAAGTTTGATCAGTTTTGGACCCTGGTTAAATATGAGGTAAAAATAAATCTTTTTTATATGAATTTAATAAATACTTCAGAAATTTGATTTTAGGATACGATTATTGCACGACTTTCAACTTGTACACAGCTTAGCTTCAATTTTAATGTACAAACTAATAAGATATCATTCATCAGTTTGTATTGATTTTCATTTTTTTTTAAATGGATTGAATTTTGAATATTTGAAAGGGTAAATATTTATGGTTAAGTGTATATTTCTAGTAAAACTGAAATGATATCTCTTATATATTTATGAGCTTCAAAATTTCGTGTAACTCAATGAAGTCACTTTTTTTCTCTCAAGGGATTTTTCTCACTTGCACCCACAGCAAAGAGATCTAAAGAAAGTACTAACTCATTCAGAAAATACTAATATAATAATATTCTAACACTAAATAATAATATTCTAAGTTAAGATAAAACTACATTTTAAAATTTATAAAATTATAGAAAGTTTTATTTTATTATTAGAAAAAGTTTATTTTATTAAGTTTTTAAACAAAATTTAAGTTCCTTGAGTTGATTCGGCCATAAGAGTGTACTATTACATATTGACCAAGTCAAAAAACACAAGTATAAACCATTATGAACAAACATCATTCCTCAAATTATGTGTGTCTGTGTAGATTAGAGAAGACAATAATAAAGCAAGTGGCATTTGGTTTTGGATGGTGCAAAAACATTTGCAAAGACATTTCAAGAAGAACCATTACACTTAGCTATATATATATATATATATATATATATGATCCAAAAATAGAATCTAAGGAGTTGGGGAATTCTTCTTTATATATTTAATGAGAAATCATCATCATAAATCTAATTGTCAAAGTCAATGAACTATATATATATACTGGGGATAAGCATAAAAGATGCATATGCCTTTGCATTAATATGCTACATAATGAGGGCATTGGCCATGCCTTTGAATTTTTTCAATCTAAGTATATGGAAACACGAAATAAATGAACCTGTCCATCCCAAAGAGCATACCCATAAATATTTTTTCATCACGGTGCTTGCATAAACAACAACGTAGTTACTAAAAGCAACATTATAATCTTTATTTGCATTAATGGATAATTTGTGATACTAAAGAATCATTATTCCAATAGTGCTATTTCTTCCGATAGTGCTATGTGTTCAATGCTTTTAGCCTAGATGACAGACATTGCCACCTCGTGTCTCTTATTATTTCTATAACTAATATCTTTTTAATGAATCCAACAATAATTATTTACATTTTAGACATAATTATAAGTAAGAAGCCTACCAAAGGGGCCATTGGTCTTATATGCAAACTTACATAATATAGTTGTTGTCAAAAATGCCTACAAATACTAACACCATGAGTACCACAACTTCCTAGGAGTAGAAAAAGCCTTGGTAACTCCCAAAAGTGAAAGTAGCTATCGAAGAGCAGATGGACAAGAAGCTGTTACGCTCTAGTATTAAACACTAAAGTAGTTGACAAGCATTATTTCTCAATCTGTGTATATGGTTAAAGAACCATCCTTAAGATCTTCAAAAGGAAATTTTCTCCTTGCCCACGTAAGTTATTCAATTCATTTATCAAATGCAACATGTAACAATTAATTTAAGACGTCAAGGGAATCATATCATAACAAGAGCAGCTGCTAAATGAAGCAAGTCCCTGCCTTAAGAATCTTTGGGTTTGAGAATTCGAATCTTTGTACTTGCAATGGACTTGAATTAAAGCATCACCTTCTATATTAAATTAAAATATAAACTCTACGTTTACAGGACATCAATCTAAAAAACGCATTTGTGTGAATCGATTACTTGGAATATAAACTCTACGTTTACATGACATCAGATTACTTGGAGTCTGCCAAATGGCTGGCTAACTCTAAATGTGCCTCTTATTTTGGATAAGTGACAAGAAGTCAATTGATGAATATGGTAAACTTTCAACGTGAGTTCTACACAAGTTTGTTGTGTAGGTGTACATTTAACATTGATTATAAATAAAATAATTAATATATGTAATGTTAGAAAAAAAATAAGTGAGTCCAACATAAGTCTGGTGCATAGTGTAAATTTAACATTGATTAAAAATAAAATGATTACAAATAAAATAATTATGCGTAATGTTTAAAAAGAAAAATATGACTGTTAAGAGCCTCAAGGTTGGCAAATAGTTATATGGAGATTAGATACTAAACAACTTAACGTTTATATTATATTTTGTATATATATATAAAGAAGCTTCTAATTACTCTTATTTCACATTTCTTTATAAACATACATACATAAATTCACAATTTTCTCCAAATTGAATAGCTCATAACGCTGACTTATATATATATATATACATGTTTTAAATATTACGTATATATAATTATATACCTATCTTAAATACATACATATTAATATGTATTCATAATGTATCTCAAAAGTGACTTTCCTTAAATATTACACGTGTAATCCACATACAAGACATGTTTTAGCAATTAAATTGCTAGACGTAGAGTGCTCTTATCTCGAAATAGGAGAAAGTGTTCTACTCCATGCTGAGGAGCAGCTGGAAAATAAGCAACAACTTCTTCCTGAGCCTAAGACTGATTGTGGATATGGGTAGCGAGAGGATGCATGATCTGATCATTTTGTTTCCTTCCTTCTTGCCGAATAGACGAACGTGAAATAAACTGCTGAGATGAAAAATCGTGGACGGTTCAAATTAAGAGAGCCACAACCTATAAAGAAATTGCAGACGAAGAATCAGAGTTCAAGACGGTGAGGTAAGGATGTGAAGGTCGCCATGGACCAGAGTTGTTAGCTCTGTTAGCTACTACATGAGCCTGCCTGACCCTGTATGCATGTGTTTGTGTTTAGTAATATATGCCTGCAAGTATGTGTGTTCTGTAACCTTCATAGTATTTGTGAAGGGGCTTATCAGTTTACAGGAGGTAGTGGTCACCAACCTGCATTGCATGCTTTCCATCTGTCACAACAATCACGTTTACGTGGAGTGTCCTAGCACCCGGGGTTGATATGTTGCATTAGGCGTTCATATGTTGCATTGAATGTATACTATAGCCAAGAAAAGACCAAGACTAGCATGTGCTTCGAAAAGAAGCTAAATAAAGCCTACAATCTGTTCATTAGTCAGAGCAGAAACATCATTAATATACTTAGGAAATAATGTGTTGGCAATTGTGCCAAGTTAATAGCATAAAAATTTCGATTTCAAGAGTCCCTTGCCAAGGCAGGGACTAATAATAGGTAGCAAAAGAAACTGAACTTTTCCATGTGAATAGGTTTTGAACACTTCAAAACTTTAATGTCAATAATTGTATTACATAGATCTCAAGTTTCTATTCCACTGGTGTATTATTAGGATTTACAATTGAAGGAAAAAGAAACAACTTTTTTACCATACTATATTGTCTAATGCCACATAGTTTTGAGCAACTAAATCGATATTTGGAGCAATTGGATGCCGAAGAGCATAAAATTACTCACTTTTTATTAAAATAGCCAATGTTCAATTAACAACATACACCATACAATGGTTATGTTAATAGCTTTATGGTAATAAGTCATTAGTTCCAAGACTATGGTTATGTTAATAGCTTTATGGTAATAAGCTATTAGTTCCAAGACTATTATAACTTAGGTGAACTAGGAGTAAACATTTAGTCGGAAAATTTATAATTTAGCAAAGCAATGTAGGGTCATTGGGGCCAACATAGTCAAAAATCAAGGCATAGATTAGTAGTGGTGTGAGCATTGTTGATGAATTCCTTGCAATCACAAAACAATTTGACAAGTTTATCGAGAAGAATCAAACATTATTGGGCCTTATATGGAAAAAGTTTGCATGCAATCATGTGACCCATTTTGGTTTACAAGCCTTTTCCTAGAAAATGCATTTTTTCCCTTGAAAAATGGAATCAATACACGCACAAAGACACTTGAAAGAAACACTTTGTATAATATGAGGCTTTGTAAGGGCTTGTTTGGAGATCTTTGTCTTAAAATTAACTTCACTTTCTCACCTAATGAATTAATTATGTGGGATAAAATAATAAGTGGGATGGATTTTTAGAGAGGCGTCTTCTATCTTTTGGGGCTACTTCATTCTCCCTAGTTTCTGTGTGTGTGTGTACATGTGTGAGTGGGTGTAGGACATACTTTAGAGAGTAGTGTCTTTTCCTTTTGGGGGATACTTTGGTCTCCTTGGTTTCTTTGTGTGTGTGTTGGGGCTACTTTGGTCTACCTAATTTCTGTGAGTGTGTGTATGTACTTCGGTCTCCCTAGTTTCTATCTATGTGTGTTGGGGATACTTTGGTCTCCCTAGTTTCTCTTTGTATGTGTATGTGTGGGCAAAATAAATAATATGTATATGCTGTGTGTGTGTGTATTCAAACAAATCTTTGCTTAAAATGCATTCCAAGAAGGTTAGATAATGTGCAAAGGTTCAGGTAATGTTGTAGCCATAAATCCAATGTGATGAGCATTAGACCAAAAATAAATACTTTCCAATGATAATAACTCACAAATCTACTACAAAAGGCATTAAACCAAAAATATATACTTGCCAATTATAGTAGCTCATGAATCTACTGCAAAAGGAATTAAGCCAAAAAAGGAATACTTGCCCATGATAGTAGCTCGCAAACCATACATCGCATTATCCTTGGAGAAGAATAATGGGTATCAAGGAGCCACAATGGAGTGCAAAAGCAAAGGGGCATGACACAGTGTTGCAAATTATCAAGGACCAAAGGAAATATATAGGGAAACAACGAAAGACAAAGCAATTATGCATATGATTTGTCATGGGTTTTTCAATTTTGTAACTAATATGTACAAAATTGTAATGGATATGTATATGCATTGGAGTTCTCGAATAAGTTGATGTGAGAGTCAAGTGCAATCATAAGTATTTTTTCTATCGATCTATGCTAAATTCTTTGTCAAATCTTAATAGAAAATCCAATGGTTGTATTTGTAATCTAGTAAATTCATTATAATGTATGCATGATGTATTTTGACAACGGATGGTATTTTACTATTTATTTTCCATAAGGCATTTGTAATGAATGTATAGATATGTTTGGTGCTTACTTTGAGGGAGTTAGATTATATTATCTACTTAGAGTCAAATAGTCATGACTTTACACTTTGTAGTCAATTACTTATTGTTTGAGGAAAAGACCCAACATGGGTATCAAACTTTCCTCGTGAATTTATACTTTCAATGTTGTCCAAGTACTTATTATTTGGAAGACATAAAAATGGAATGAAACCTTCTTCCTTCTTTCAAATGCCATCACAGAATATTTTACAAATTGGAAAGGAACTTATATAAAAAATGGAGTGGATTGAATTATAAGATCAAATCTTTTGGAAACCTTAAAGGACTAGTTTTGTCATGAATTCCTAATGAGCCCTTTCAATTTGTGTTTTATACATTTCATGGCAATGCCACACAATTAGTAACTATTTCATCCTTAAAAAAGGTGATTGTCTCTAGGCAAACCAGAATTCAAAGCACAAAAAAATGTTGAACAAGACCTTTATCCACCTTGAGATGGATCTTCTCCAAAAGTAGTACTCCGCTAGTTGGAAGAGAGAATAAACAAACAATATGATTAAAGATAAATGTAAATCCTTATATTTATGAACACAATAAACTAGCTTGAGTAGTTGAGTGCTTTGAGATTCATGTAGGAGGTTTCAGGGTTGACCACCCTAGTTGGTTTCCTATGTTGTATGCCTCATTCGATGTTCCTATTAAGTAAGGGATCGTAATTAGTGTTGTTGAGTTTACATTTGGTATTGTCCATGAAATGCAGGGAAGTGCTCAAGAGTTTTCTTATGAGACTTTCTTTGAAAAAATATATATTTATTTTTTACCAAAAGTATATAGATTGACTTCAAAATTGATATGGAAATACAAGTTGATAAATTTAAGTTATTGTGATGAGCATCACAAGAGGGTATAAGCCCATAGAATACTTAATGAGGCTTATAAAGAATTTGTAAATGTTCTCTTGTTTATTTTCAAGTTGTTGGCAAGAAGAAAGTTGAAACACAAATAGCTAATTATCCTTTCTAAAATTATTAGGATCACTATGTAGGATTTGATTGATTTTACTTAATCATAGTTTTTTTTATACCACTTTCTTGGGATTCTAACAACTTGATTTATTAAATGTGATATGTGTTACGTATTTAGGTTTTATTAAGGTGATCAATTTGATTTATTTTTCTTTTATTATTTGCAGGTGATGGATTTTGATGTCAAAGCTAAATATTCTCATGTGTTTCCACCAAAACGAAAAACATGATTTGCATCATAGTCCATAGCATGTTTATACTTGGAAGAGATTATGAAAAGTAAAGAATTGAAGCTTTGAACCAAAGTATTAAGAATTTTTTACATTTGTTTGTAGTAAAACAATCTTTCCTTAAATCTGATAGGAATGATGTTAGAGTTTATTCTATGGGCCTATGTTGTAAAGGCCATTAAATTATGCATGTGTTGGATTTTCAATTTAATATCGATGGATTTTCCCTGAAAAATTATTTTACTCGAGTTTTCATGTTGATTTTTCAAATGTTCAATACAATGAGTTTGTTGTTATCTTTTTTTTAATACAAATATTGTGCTAATCTCAATTAGGCTCCCACCATTATGAAATGGCATTCTAAAACTTGTAATCTATGTCTAATCCAAGTCGTGCTTCATTTATTCGTGGGAAATCCTTTACTTTAGATAATGCTCAAGGTTATTAGTGTGAAAATCATGTGTCTATTTTTTCTAAGTCCAAGAGAGACACTTAATCATTAGTGTCCTCCAAAATACCAGCCTTGATATTGCATGGAAACAAATTAGCAATGTCAAGTAAGCAACCCAATTCGTAGGTTCCCTTGCATAATCATACTATGAATGTTCAAAAAAAAAAGTAAAGACCTTAATCATACTTCATTAAAATTATACGTTCATTTTGTTTTACGAGTAAAATATCTAGATATGTTGTTCCCAATATTTTCAAGTTATAGCTTGTCTCTTCGCATAACAGAGCCCTTGTCCCTTCACCTGATCATTAATTCCCATCAAATATTCATCCAATTTGGTGGACTTGCATCAAATTCAAGTGCCCACAAATTTGTCTAGTCTTCTTCCTTCTAACATTATTTCATGTCTTATCTTCATGTCATCCATAATTCATCAACCCACATCCTCTTGGCCCTTTTGAATAGAAATTTAAATACTCATAACTTATTTGACTTAATCATTCATTTCTAGGTAAAATCATGAATCTGGGTGTCCATTTTATGGGGTTAAGAATATAAAAGTTTTTCACAAGTTCAACTTTTGGCAAACAAAGGTTATTTTTGTGTTTATAATTTCACTTTTCAGTAAAAACAAAACTTGTGAAGGATTTTGTTAGCTTTATATTCATTATTTTCCCTATTTTTTGGTTGAGTTTTGATATGTCAATTTAGCAATTGTTTGACAGTATGTTCTTATAAAATGAAAGGATTGATAAATGGTCATATTTTAAGACTTCCATTTATTCATTTTTTAACTTTTGTTTACTAAAACCAGAATATAATATGACATTCTAGATAGACTGTATTAACCTATGGCTATACTTGTGTATCCAATAGCTGAATACATTAATTATTTAATTTTTTTGAATTGGATCAATGCGAAAAAACTGCATAGTACAAACATGTTTATTTAGACTCAACATCTTCCCTGATTTCCAGTTAAAAATTAAAAATCTAAAAGTACCATTTTGAGAGACACTCCAACATTTCTAGTTAAAAATAAAAAATCTAAAAGTACCATTTTGAAGGAGACACTCCAACGCTCTATACCATCATTTTTTTTTTTTATCATGTTTTTTTGAAGTTATTGATTTTTCATTTCACTAAATTTTAATAATAATTAAAAAATACTTAAACATAAAATTAATTAAAATTAGCATGTAACAACCAAATTCAACAAAATTTTCATGTATTGAAAGTAAATTCAATTATGAAAGTAATGATATTAGTTCCAAAAATAGATGTTTATTTTTTGACATAGTCCTCTCATTCCGAAGTTGGAGAAGCTGAAGAGAAAAGATGGTCTACCATTTGCTGAAAACATTAATATTTTCAGTAGAAAGTTAAATATTTTCAACTGAATGTTAGATTTAATGGAGAAAAAAAAAAGGTCGAAAACATCTTTTCGGCCGAAAACATGATATTTACAAAAATATGTTGGTTGGAATAGAAAGGGATCACTTTTAATAAATGAAATTCTTATTTATACATTTCTCCGAATACATAAATTTGCATTTTTCAAAACATAACACAATTTCATAGTGGCTTTTACAAATAAAGGTTTTTACAAGCAAATTTTTTTTTCTTGATCAATTATTTTTATAGTGAAAATATTTTATTCTTGACATTTTTATTAATTTTAAATTTTAAAAAATATTTATTGTACATGAATTTGACTTTAACATGTACATTAATTTTTTATTTACCTACATAAATTTTTAACACCACAAGTTTCTTTGGCATATTGGAATCCAAGATGTAGATAGATCAATTCCATAGGATGCTAACATCATACATGGGACTAGATTTACTCAATTAGAAAAAAATCCTTCCAGAATGTGTTTGCATTTAATAGTATAAAGCAATCATGGTTTTGTCCAATTTGCATAGAGGACATTGAATCCACATAGGTTTGTGAAAATATAATGAACTATTATGTTAAACCTTGGAAACATACATAAATTAAAATCAAAGGGGAAAAATATCGCTCACAAGCTCAGAGGAGTTAAAATCAGAGAACATTGTAGTATCAGTTCATGGTGATAGAATTTCATATATTGTTAGAGAAGGTAACAATAAAAATGTCCAAAAATATTGTTTATTTATTTATTTTTAAACATTGTTCATTGTATATCATATATATATAGTAAATTGTGCATTGATAATGGACTACTCGTTAACAAAGATGAATTTGGAAAATGGCCTTGAATGCAGGAGATGTCTTCATTGTGGTTGCACCCCATAAACAACAAAGAAAAACTTAAGTATTATTTGATATGATGCACTGAGAGAAAGATGAAGTTATTGGAGGACTATAATGATAAAGAATTTATATATGAGAGAGGATCCATTATATTGAAAGGTTATTCTTTTCAAGAAATCCATCAAACTAAAAGTTATATCCACGTTCAAGACTATCAATCCAATGTTATATATTGTAAATATAATCATTTGATATGAGCAACTTGGATAAGATTAATAGAAGTTCCATCAAAGAAAAAATTGAAAGCTAGAAGATGTAAAACGACGAAAGTTGATCATGAATTAATAGTTGAAGGCGACATTCCATTGCGATGTTGTTTCTAAACAACATTTCAATATTTTATATCCGCATTAGATATATATGTATATGTAGTGTTCTATCTTGATTGGTTTTGTAATGCGACACCCAAACATAGTGATTTTCGATGGATTGTTGTATTGTTGATTTTTTATGTGCATTGTTGTGGGAGTGTTGATTGATTGTTGGATTGTTGACTAGCCTCTCTCTTGAAACATTTTTTGTCCATACTTTGATTGGTTATATTTGGTTATGGTACATTATGATATGAATAATAATTTTTTAAAAGAAAAAATGTCATCAATTCTAGTGTACAATAATCTACTAACCTGGGTTTTTTAATGAAATCTTTATTTTATTAGAATAAAATTGGTGTATGTAATTATTAAGTCTCAAAATAGAGAAAAAAATTAACGATAGCATACTTTTTATCATCTTGTTTGTAAGTTTAACATTATTATTCGTGCTAGTTGATCATTTAATTAACTATGTTCATTACATCCCTTTGAATACCAACTTTACAACTTCATAATCGTTGAATCATGCAATTGTACACATGAATATCGATTTAGATTATTGAACTATGTTGTTGTACACATGAGAACATGCTCTTTTTGTGTTAATTGATCTAATATAGTGAATTTACAATTTAATTTTGATCAATCCTTTTGAAATTATAAAAGAAACTAACAATCTATGAGAAAAGCTAAATATTTAATTTTAATAAATTCTTAGAAACTCGTAAAAAAAATATACCAATTTGTCACCATACATGTCATAAAACCAAATAAAAAAAAAGTGAAAGTAAACATTATTAATTCATAAACCAAAACCAAAGCAAAGTAATGCAAAAATTAGAAGTGAACATTGTTAATTCATAAACTTTAACCATTTAAGCCTTTGTTAAAAAAACAAAAAACAATCTTTAAATGAACAAATCTAAATTCTGTAATGCCGTGGTCATAAAACACACAGGGGTTGTAATTTTTTTATTTTTTTTTTAACTTTTTCCTAAACTTCCTATCCAATGCGATTTCGTATCAAAGGTTTAAGGCATAAACTTCTAGAATCAATCCATATTCAAATAGTAATTCTCAAGGATGTACAACTGAAAAATTTACTAACTCGTTTAATATAACTTCACTTTCCCATTCATTAACTAACACTTAAATACAAATTGTTATTTCTAGCCCAATCTAGCTATAACCCTATGTAAGAATTAGACGTTCACCCCAGCTTTAATACAACGTTTAATAACAAGATCTAGTATTAATTACATAATCTGAAATGTAACATTTCAAACATAACATGAGTTACAATGTCCTTTTACTTTATGGTAGACATATCATATTACGACAACTTAAATATAACGGAATTTCTTTTACTTTGTGGAAATCATGACATGCCTATATAACATCTTCAACATAATACATCTTAGATATCACGAAACCCTTTTTTATTTATTGTGACATAATCATGTTATAACAACTTAATTATAATAGGACTTCTTTCCTTACGGTACACACATATATCTATATTACATCTTCCTCATCATATATCTTAACATAAAAGCACTATTTTCATTTATTGGAAATGTAACACACACATATATCTATATTACATCTTCCTCATCATATATCTTAACATAAAAGCACTATTTTCATTTATTGGAAATATAACATGTTTGTAAAACCAATTCAACACAATATATCTTAAATGTAACTAAAGTTCATTGCATACATAGCTCGAACTCAAGGGCGTCACAATCTAAACTAGGATAAAATGGAATTTCTTCTTCATAAATCATCTTCGTATAAATACCATATATCTAAACACTAGAAGTAATAAATACCATATATTTCTTTCTTTCATAGTAGCCATATATATAAATAAACTTCCAATAAAACAGTCATAACAAAGAATCGGTATAACTAAATAACTATACATATCCATCCGGATGTTTGATGCAACCATTGATGAAGACGGCGAATTCGTTGATTCCAATACATTCCATGCTTTGACAAATTACCAAAATACCCCTCTGTTGACCTCCCTACCACACTAGAAGTAATACTCTTCTTTCCAGTCCCCCGGGCAAATAGGGGCCGCAATAACATACAAGCCTCAACCCTCAGATGAGATCTCCTAATCCCCATAGTAGTTTTCAACCAAACTCCTATGGACCACACTTAATATCAAACTTACGTTACGAATTCCATCCAGCATTAGGGAGCAAGAGATCATTTTCTCTTCATTCTCTCTTTCTTAAATACAAACGTTTTAGATGACATGTGTCGTCTCATGCAAAAATAATTTTAATTTATTAATTCTCTAATATTCATTCTCATGCAACAAGTGCCACTCTCACATACTAGTGCACATAAGTTCCTTAATTCTCTCTTAGTTGTCTCCCTAGTCTAAAATTCCAATCCCTAGATCAGTGGGTGCATGTGGAGTTGATCTCTAGATATTTTCTAATCTAGATTTTTCTCCAAAATCAATTATTTATAATACTATTTACATTTGATTTTAATCTAATGTGTATCTATCCTCAATTAATGGGTGTACAAAATCTCTACCACAAATATCCCCTTTTCTAAATATCTTAATTTAAAAGTCTCTTTCATTCAATTATTCTCAATTTAATATTTCCATATGCAACATTTAACATATATGCCTAAATGTTTTAATGCAAGAATGTAAATATTTCCCTTTTCCTGTTGTTGTCTAGGTACCACTTCTATGGGTCTTTCTGACAACTTCCTTGTCCTTGTGTGGTGAGTACTATGTAGCGATCAGGATTCGTTACTGTGATATTTTGACTACATTTCCATGGAAACTAATGGCGATTGAGGAATAATATCTTCCTTATTGCATGCCCCTCAACACATCGTATGCAACCAAATCATTGTGGCCTCGCCCATACGGCACGCACTTCCCCGGGTGAGTTGATATAGCTTCTGACCCGTGCGTGGAATGTTATTTTAGGGTCAACAGTTTGTCGTCATACCCCTATGTATATCTATCATTCTTATGACCCCTTTTATTCCATTGAGAGTCAGTTGGTAATTCATTTTACCTGCTATTTCACACACTCAAAGCGTACATTAGTAGAACTGCACCATATAAATCATATCACCATGCATTTTTATCTCTATTAAATTCTATTTAAGTCAATATCATCCATTCACATATATGGAATCAAAAGCATATATTCTTTCTTTCATTCATGTATAACATCATCATATTCCTTAGTCAATCGAGCATATACATCACTCACTTTCCAATCAGCAATTTCCATTCAATAAAAATTAAAGCATAACACATTGTTCAAGTTTATTTAACCGGGTCACTTCAATATCAGTTCCCTCAATAGTCTTTTCAATCAAATGTATCAAGGCAGGCGTTACAAATTCATAATTAATTTATATATATAACCAACCCTTATCATAACTAACCTTCCATTGTCTTGCAACATGCATACCCATGCATTTCAAGGGTAATATTAATAAAAGTTTCACAAGTTTAACACATTCAAAATATTCAGTCTCCTATGCTTTCTAATACCAAGTTAGTTAACTCATAACAACTTAAAAAATATAATATACAATCCATGTTCAACTACCCTTAACTATGCATTTTTCCAACACCATTGCTAGGGAAAATTTTAGGGCTGAAATTTAGTCCATGAGCTAATTTTCGAGGTTTTTTTCTAAAAATATATTTGCCATTTCCATTTTTTTCTAATATGATTCACCCAAATTCCATTGGATTCAATTTTTTTACACTAAAAATCCCCAAAATTGTCCAAAAACTATATAAAACCCTTGTAAATTTGAATATTTTTAAAAAAATATCACTAAACATTTTATGGTTGGAAATTTGAGAATTAGTAAGATTCACCAAAGTTTCTACACTTAAAAAAATTATGGATCCTTCAAATTTTCCCTGACCATTACTAGTTCTAACATTCAACCAACCACATTAGCATACATTTTCCTTCATCATTTGAAAACTATATTTACATTTACACACATCTGAGTAGACTAGTGAAATATGCATAACATAATTTAAATCAAAATGTTGTGTTTAACAAATTTGATATCGACCTAGGCTAAAGGTCATAAGGTTAGATTAAGGGAATGGACTTGAAACTCTTAACTAATGCGATAAAACCATTGGAATGCTATGAAATCATAATTGCATAGGCACAATGAACTAATGAAGGGATATTGTGGAAGTAATTTGGCATTGAGAAAAAAAAAATCACCGAAAATCTATTTACATATATGCATTGTAGTTGTCGTGCCACGTCATTTGGAAATTCTTCGTTCTTTTTGTGACATAGTACAACTTACGCTACCCTTCAACTATTTTTCTACCTTGCCACCCTTAATTGATGCTATACAACCATTGGAATGTTATGAAAGCATAATTGCATAAACACAATGAACTAATGCAAGGATATTGTGAAAGTAATTTGGCATTGATCTCCTAAGATGATATTCGAATTATGATGTATATATTCATGTGCATATAATGTATTATGATTTCACCTATCTCAATCATGCATGAGTATGGAAGACATTCAAGTTTGGCATCTAACAATAAGACTTGTTGAGAAGAACTTGTCATGAAATGAAACATTTTTATTTAGATTAAATGTCATGCATATTTCAATATAAGTACAAAGTAGATAAACATTATAGATTCATAACATGCATTATCATATAAACATAGCAATCAGATAAACATCATAACATGCATTCTCATCATTAGATAGCAATTACACATAGCATACATGTATGCATCCGTATACATTTCTACAGAGAAACGTCACTTCATAACATCCTGACATGCATTCTCATATAAACATAACAATCATAGAAATCATATAAACATAATAACATGCTTTCTTTCATTGCATACCAATTACACATAGCATGTGTGTATGCATTCATCATCACATTTCTATATACACAATGTCTGCATAAAATTCATTAATTTTTTAACCATAAATAATCAAATAAACTACTGAAACTTAATAAATCCTTTCAAACTTATAAAAGATATTAGATATACCAATTTGTCACTACGCATGTCATAATACCAAAACCAAACCAAAGTAAAACAGAAATTTAAAGTTAACATTATTGATTCATCAACATTGAAACTAACTGGGAACAACTTGCATTTTCCGGGATGAAGCAACTAAACAAAGTGCAAATCAAATTATACGAAAATTCCTTATTTATGCCTGGGAATTTGCTCTTGTGTGCACCCATGAGTGCTAGGCAAACTAATGTTTCCATGTTAACCATACTTCAATATATTGTTGTTGATTTGAGAAAGTTAAAAGTTGTTTATGTTGCACCTATGAAGGAATTGGTCACAGAGATGGTTGGAAAATTGTCTAACCAGATACAATCTTATGGACTATATGTTAAATAACTTACAACAAATCAATCAATGTCTCACCAACATATAGATTTAATCCAAATAATTGTCACCGGTCCTAAAAATGAGATATTATTACCAAAAAGTCTAGGGATGGGACATATACCCAATTTGTGAAACTTTTGATCATTGATGAGATTCATCTTTTACAAGATAATGGAGGACTACTGTTGGAAACCATTGTTTATAGGATGGTTAGGAAAATCGATACTACTAAGAAATAAATCGATTGGTGGGATTATCTACAATGTTTGAAAGCTATGAGCTTTTGATCATTAGAGAGATTAATCTTTTACATGATAATGGAGGACCAATGTTAGAAAGCACTGTTTCTAGGACTGTTAGGCGAAATAGAGACTACTCAAAAAATTATTCTATTGGTGGGTTTATCTGCAACACTTCCAAACTCTGAGCTTTTGATCATTGATGAGATTCATCTTTTACATGATAATAAAGGACTGGTGCTAGAAAGAATTATGTCCAAGATGATTAGGGAAATAGAAACTTCTCAAGAAATGATACTATCGGTGGGACTATTTGCAACACTTCCAAGCTATTAGGATGTTTCCTGATTTTGAGGGTTAAGTTAGATGGGAGACTTGAGCATGTTTGTCGAAGAAAACTAAAAAATCCATGTATAAAATATCAGACAAAAAATAGCAGTAAGTAGTTCTAACAGGAGGTTTCTTTGCTATAAGTTCTTAAGGTTTACTCCTAACAAAATTAAACTATACTATTAATCTTGTCAAATGTTTTTTTGAACTGAAACATTTTGATTTGGAGTAAATGTAATACATATTTCACTAATCTACTAGATGTGTATGAATAAAAAAAACATCATATATCCATAACATCATAACATGCATTCTCATATAAACATAGCAATCAGATAAACATCATAACATGCATTTTCATCATTAGATACCAATTACACATAGCTTAATTGTATGCATTTGTACACATTTATATAGATAAACATCATTTCATAACATATTAACATGCATTCTCATATAAACATAACATTCATAGAAATCAAATAAACATCATAACATGCTTCCTTAGCATTGGATGACAATTACACATAGCATACACATATGCATTCATCATCACATTTATATATGCACAATGTCTACATAAAAGTCGTTAATTTTTTAACCATAAACAATACAAATCATCAAAATAAGCCATTGAAATTTAATAAATCCTTTCAAACTTATAAAAGATATTATATACCAAATTTTCACTACCCATGTCATAAAACCAAAAACAAAGCAAAGTAAAACAGAAATTCAAACTGAACATTATTAATTCATAAACATTAAAACTGACTAGGCACATCCTGCATTTTCTAGGATGAAGCAACTAAACATACTGCAAAACAAATTATATGAAATTTCTCTATTTACGCCTGACCATTTGCTATTGTGTGTACCAATAAGTGTTGAGCGGGCTAATGTTTCCATGTTAAGCATATTTCAACATATTGTTGTTGATTTGAGAAAGTTCAAAGTTTTTTATGTTGCACCTATGAAAGAATCGGTTGTAAAGATGTTTGGGAACTTTTCTAACCAGCTGTAGTATTATGGACTATCTATTAAAGAACTTACAACAGATCAATTAATGTCTTGACAACATATAGAGTTAACCCACATAATTGTCACCACTCCTAAAAATGGGATATTATTGTTAGAAATCCTAGGGATAAAACATATACCCATCTTGTGAATATTTTGATCATTGATGAGATTCATCTTTTACATGATAATGGAGGACCAATGATGGAAAGCATTATTTCTAGAATGGTTAGGGAAATCGATAATGCTCAAGAAATGATTCGATTAGTGGGATTATATGAAACACTTCCAAACTACGAGCTTTTGATCATTTATGATATTCATCTTTTACATGATAATCGAGGACCAGTGCTGGAAAGCATTGTTTCTAGGACAGTTAGGGAAATCGAGGCTACTCAAGAAACTATTCTAATGGTGGGATTGTCAGCAACACTTCTAATCTATGAGGATGTTGCCCTATTTTGAGGGTTAAGTTAAATGGGAGTCTCTAACATGTTTTCTAAAGAAAACTGCAAAATCCATGTATAAAAGATCACACACAAAAAAACAATAAGTAGTTCTAATAGGAAGTTTCTTTGTTATAAGTTCTTAAGATCTACTCCTAACAAAATTAAAATGTACTATTAATCTAAGATTGGCTAGCATCATAAAATGTAATCTTAAAACACACATTAATAGGCATCATGCAAATTATGATAGGAATATCATACAAATTTATTAATCTAGTCCAAAAATAAAGTTCCCATCCAAAAATTACTCAACTATGTACTCAATACATGTAAATACATAAGTTGAAATGACCAATTTAAATTTCTAATCCAATCATTACCAAAGACATGTATGAAACTCTATGTAAAATCAACTATATGAACCTCATCCGACACTCTCTCCTCCTCCTCAAGGTTGGCCTGTAACATATTTCCACGCATATATAAATGAAAATATTAAACTAAAAATAATTACAATTTTAAACTTGATTCTAATAATAAAATAAACTTATAAAAATAAAATTCAAAACAACAATAAATTACAAATCATTACCTGGGTAGTGACCCCCATACCTAAAGTGGTCAAAGATTGAAGACTACCCCCACCAACCTAAAATTTAAATTTTTTAATTAAATAAAACATTCCATATATAAAATTAACTAACACTTCAAATCATAACTAAAATGTTTGAAACGTGCAATTTACTTGTGAAGTCTCAATATCTAGACATATGGAATATCTTTGAAGATGAACTAGGAGAGGTGCCCCCTACCCATAGTGTTAGGAGAGGGAAATGGAATATGTGAACAAAACCAATTTCAATTTTAGAAAATGTGGTCACATTAATGACGGGATATAAATTTGTTCAATTAAACATTGAACAAGGTCGAGCAATACAATTAAATCATAAATATGGATATTTAAGCACATGTACCTCTTTTAATCCTTCCAAATTTACACTACATGACTCTCTAAAATATTGTTCGTACAACATTCGAGAGAACTACAATTAATGAACATTTAAAATATCCATTGTTATATGATTTGAAAATGACAGGATCCTTATAACCATTATTTGCATGTGAATGTTTAAATGCTAAAATCCATTAAAGAGGCTTAAATGATAAAATTAAAGAGCATATTTGAAGCACATAAACACATAAAAGAGATGCAAACCATGAAATTTGTAGAAAATAACTGATAACGGAGTTCACCCTCCTTGGGCTACATCTGTGGGCCACTTCTAATGAAAAGGTCGATCATTTAGTCTTCAAAAGCTTACAAATATGAGTTTCTGGAAACACTTTTGTTTTCTGTCAATCAAACTTAGAAACAGACTGCACCACTGTGTTCTTCTCAAATAAACTCGACTATCTTTGATTGAAAACTCCTCTGGAACGCATAATGAGACAATCCTCTTCTGCACCTGTAGGGATCCGTACCTTCCTGTACTCTGTTTTCCTTGGGATCTGTGCATAGGATGGATGTTGCACTCTGAAACGTTGTTGGAAATCGTGGCTCCTTTTATAGTTTTGGCGCTGCAATCTTTTACGACATTCACGTTGATATGCACTCAACGGGTGGGGCGGTGCGCCAGTGGTAAAGCACATTGTTATGTGGGGAGTGGTCTAGGGGTCAAGCTCGCGGGAGTCTCCTCCTTCCATGCTCCTTTGAACGTTGGTGCATATTGTATTAACACGTTGTTATTTCTGTTAAAATGTGGCATTTGATATATAGTCCATGCTATGGTTTGTTGTATGGTTTGATATCATTTAACATATGGCTTGTTCATTATAATATGGTTCAATGGTATGACTTGGTATGGTTCCATGTTGATAGGATAAGGTTCCACCGCTATGGTTTAATCATTTGATATATAGTCCATGCTATGGTTTGTTGTATGGTTTGATATCATTTAACATATGGCTTGTTCATTATAATATGGTTCGATGGTATGACTTGGTATGGTTCCATGTTGATAGGATAAGGTTCCACCGCTATGGTTTAATCATTGTATTGTTCTAAATACATGTGGGAGTATCGGTGTTGACATGGGGTCGACATTTCAACGTTAAATAAGATTTAAACCATAGGCTTTATTAAGTGGCATCGGTGGGGAGTTGGATAGTGGAGCTTTGTCCAGACTTTGGTGGGTTACGTGGGTGTAGGGTTTAATTCCCATAGAAGCCAACCCCTTTTACCATTTGACATATAAACCCATTTGTTTAGCCTTTTTTAACCATTTTTTACCATGTTTAACCATCCTTAACGAAACTTCAAATGCTGACAACGTCTTCATATGGAAGTCGTTTTGCATGAAACAAGCATTGACGGAAAGCTGTCAATGAGCTCTTTACCACGATTACCTTTGTTCTGCATTTTGAAGACTTTAAAACTAATAGATCCTCCTGGATCACTTTATGTCTATACTTGTAAAAACATGGATCTACTAACAAAAAATTAGCATAATATATGAAACAATTATCAATTAAATATAACACAGACCTCTCCCCTACCTTCTCCCTCATGAATGAGGAGGTCAACCACACATAATGGTATATCTTGGCATAATCCCTGGCATCTTCAAGGCTTGAATAATCTACCTCTTCATCTATTCTATAAACAAATATTTCATGAGAACTAGCTCATGATCTCTCTTGGCTCAAACCAACATTAATCCCTACAACAGTCGATGTTAAGCTATCCGCTATGACATCCCTCACTTTTTGACCAACCTGATATCTATCCTCCATATCTGATCTTAAAGTGACAAGCATTTGAGGACGAGATACCAAAGGAGGTGGAGGTTGAGGCAATGTCGCATCCCAAAAGGCATCTTTCTAATTATATGTTCAACATTTTCCAACCCCATAATATTTGTATGGAAGGTCCATATAATCTGGCTTCATGTTCTCAAAAAAAATCCATAAACCAATCTAGCAAAATAATGGGGTACCTCATCATTCCATGACAATATACCATAGGCCAGGAGGAACTTATCATAGAGATGATGCACAATGTGAGGGTGCTTGAAATATTGCACCTTCAACATTGGTTGCTTTGGTCCTTCTTTAAAATTAAACATTGAAATTGCTTGTTGTTTTGTTACCCTTTTCTCTATCTTAGGACACTCGTCAGAACCTATATGATCTCTTCCTTCAGCCTCTAAATCAATTCAATGAAAGCATCTGTAGATGGCCCAAGACTTTCATATACATCAATGCATTTTCCTAAAGAGTGCAAAACTATCTCCAAGCTTTGTCTACTCTTGGTAGGAAATTCCAAACTAGAAATATCACCCTTTAATTTTTCATGGTGGGGTGTGCAATGTTGAAGGGTCAATTTATAAACATCATTTTCCCAAGTAATATTCGAGGAATAAGTAGTTATGGGTGTACAACCATCCTCTTGTTCAACAGTGACCCTCCTCACTTGACCTTAACCCCCTTCCTGAGCATTGGAAACATGTTCATCTCAACCCTTTGTCTCATTATAGCCCTCAACAAAACCTTGATCTTCTATAGACATGTACACAATTGTGTATAAAGATACACACACAAACATATATACATGTGCATCTACAATTGATTTATACAAACATAAATACATTATACACACAATTTTACCAACAAAAGGTGGTCGATGTAATGGATGTTGTGCATAGGATGACATGGGAGAATTCTCCGTGTTCAAATCATTATCCCTTTCCCTTGAATGGAAATCATATGTACACAACTAATCACCCGATGAATTAGATCTCCTCTTACCAGATGCAGATGCATGAGCACACTCATGAGACGATCTATTCGAATATATCTTTGAAAATAGAGAAATATTAAGTTAAAAATTTCAATGTTTGATCAAGTATATTTAGTTATAATAATTGTTTGGTTAGTTGTGTTTGTATATCCATTTATAATGCATGACATGTTTTACTTTACTATGTATTATTTAAATTTGATTGTTGGTTTATAATTCTATGTTTGTTGCTTAAATATATTACATTTGTATGTTTTGTTATAGTGTATTATTGTTTTTGTGTGTTTATATGTTTGGTTAGAGTAGATTAGAATGCATTGTTTGTCCATTTGTATAGTATATTTATGAAGGTTGATTGTATAGTTGTAAGTGTATTGTTTGGTTTGTTAATTGTCTTTTAAAAATTATCGATGTAAAAGTGATTATTTATTATGTATTTTCAAAGTTAATGTTGGTTTAAATTGTATTGATTTATTTTCTTTTCATGTAATTTTGGTTGTTATTTTATTATTTTAAAGTTATTTAATTTATGTTGTTTTCTTTGTGAATTCATATAATCAAAATTTTTACAATTTTATGGTTTGTCATAACTCTAACTTTGTATTTACTTTTGTTTCTAATTGTATTTTTTATTTGTTTATTTTTTTAATTTAATTTGTATAATTTTGCAATTGCAATGGTTTAGAATTATGATATTCTCAAATTGTACTTTATACTACTATGTTAATGACTTCTAAATGACATCATTGTATGAACTTGTTTTAAAACATATTTAGCTTTTGTTTGTGATAATGTATTTGAATTTCATATTGTAAGTGCATATTGTTTGTACATATAGATATGTTATTTGTGTTTTCTCTTTGTAAATTCATATAACTGGATTCTTTATAAAATCTCTTTACAATTTTATAGTTTGTCATAATTATAACTTTGTATTTATTTTTGTTTTTTATTTCATTTCTTATTTTTTGTTTTGTTTTGTTTTTTTTTTTAATTTTATGTCTATAATTTTGTAATTGCATTGGTTTTGAATCATTGCATTAAAGTTGGGTTAGGATAGTATAGGGTATGTTTTGATCAATGAGGATCGAGAGGATTATCACTTAGTCGGTTATGTGAAGAAAGGTGAGTTTAGGGTAGTGTATTAATATATAGATTAGATTAAGTGAGGATGACCATAATATCAATCAATCTCAATTTTGTTAATTTTTTTATTTTTAATTCGGAAATGCAATAGTACTTGAAATCAAATAACAATCATACACATAATAAATCACATTAGACACGTGAATTTACCATGGGAAACCCTCTATGACTTGAGGGACAAAACCCAACAAAACCTTCCTTAGTATATTGATTGATAACAGAGAATGTATTTTACATCAAGCACCCCTTGTGTAATTACAGAGCAAGATAAAGATAAAGAACAGGGACTCAGAGTAACATCCTGCACAAAGAGAAGCACATTGCCTTCAAGGGAGAAGAGAATCCACTTCACGTTGAATTCATCAATCCTATATAACATATTTATATATTCTTCACATGCATCAGCTTCTTTTTTTTATCTTCTGACTTTAGGATGAACTCGCCCTTCATCTAGATGCATCAATCTTGCATGAAGAAGTGTGCCCCACTTCTCATGCAATGCATTAACTCACTGAATTGACTCTTAGGATGAACTTGCCCTTAACTAAAATCTTTCCCACTTAGTTAGGTGGCTAAATTAAGTGTCATCATGTAAGTTCCACAAGTCAAGTGTCATCTTTTCATTTAGCATTAGTGTCTCCATGCAATAACACTTAGTTAAATATATCGTCTTTAGTATCGCTTAGTTAAATCTCTTAACTGATTCTTTCTTATTAACATTAGTGTAGTTATCATTTTGAGTTCTCTTTTTATTTACTGAAGTCTTCATTGAAGTTTAACAATTTGAATTCTCTCTTAATTAATTCTTTTATTTGCAATTCAAATTCTATCATATCTTATCACATCTTATATTTATCTCTTGTTTTATCTGCATGGTCCACATGTGCCATCTTAATTATCATATCAAATATACTAAGTAGATTTTCCCAATGATATGATCATATTTTCCTAGTATCATTCCAAGTGGTTATATGCTATAGTACAATTTACTCTAGGGATGTCCAGTCCCTAGGGGAGACTTAACAGCTCAACCATGGTTAGTAGTACATCACACACCATACATGATTGGACATGCAAAGAATCACCTCGACACATGAGGCACCACCTAAACACATGAGGATGTTTCTTGACACGCAAGACCTTAGCCTTGACTAGCAATACTATACAACATCATCACTTTGGCATACAAAGTACTTGCTTCAACACATGAAGCTCATCCATTATTGAGTCCAGCTCAAGATTCTTCTCCATGTTTCATGAGTCCAACTTGGGATCCTATAAGGAATTACCTTGACGCACGAGGCTCAATCTTGACATATAATATTGACTTGGAATTACTCATTATGTTGTAACTTTAACACTCCCTCTCATCGAGGGAGGCATTCTCTACCATGCCAAGCTTGTCTCGAAAGTACCTATACTTCTTCACAGGGATAGGCGTAGTCAACATATCTACTATCTACTCACCAATAGCAATGTACTAAATTCTTATGGAACCTCTCTGGACCATGTATCTCATGTAATGATACTTCATCTCAATGTGTTTTGATCTGTAGTGAAACATAGGGTTTTCTGAGAGCTTTATACAATTCTGATTGTCATAGTGAATGAATGTAGTATTAAGCTTCTCACCAAACAACCGAACAAGTAGCTTCCTAGTCAACACAGCTTCTCAGTAGGCGGTACTAGTTGCGATATACTCTTCTTCTGTAGTACTCTGGGTTATGGAACCCTACTTCCTACTGGATCAAAATATCATAGCTGATCCCAAGCTAAAATAAAATATGGATGTAATCTTTTTATCCACAATACTACCACCCAAGTCAGATTCAACATATCCATGTAAGATCACTCCACCACTGAGTCTATAAGAAATAGTACCTCGAAGGTATCTAAGCACATGCTTGGCATCAAACCAATGTCTATGTCTTGGCTCAGACATGACTAACTCAAGATACTCACTGCATAACATATGTCTGGTATACTATGTATCAAATACATCAAGGAACGAATGATTTGTCTATACATGGTAGGATCCACTAGATTCGATCTGGAATGTGGCTCATGTAGCTTCTTTAGATTAGACACCATTGGAGTAGACATGGACTTACAGTCCATCATACCAAATCTCTACAATACATAAACTATTTACTTTCCTTGTGAAAGAAAGATCTCATATTTCCTTTTCCAAACTTCTAAACCAAGAAAATAGTGCATAATACCTAAGTATTTCATTTCGAAATCATAAGTGAGCTCCCTCTTGCACCAGTCCATCTGTTTCTCCTCTCCATTAAGGAACAAGTCATCAACATAGAGAACCAAGATCAATGGTTGGTTCTTCAAAACCTTGAAGTACAGGTTGGGGTTAGCTTCTCTTTTGGATAATCTCAAGCTCAGAAGATAGTTTCTAATCCTCGAATACTAAGTCCCTGGGGCTTGCTTAAGTCCATACAAGCCGTTGTTATGTTTGCATACAAGGGACTCATTCCCATGGACTACAAACCCCTCAGGTTGATGTATGTAAACCTCTTCCTCAACTTCACCATTGAGAAAAGTAGCCTTCACATCCATCTGGTGAAGTGTCCAACCCAAAACTAAAGCAAGGGAAGTTATGGTTCAAATAGTAGTGTACCTGGACATAAGAGAGAATGTATCATCGTAGTTTATCCCTTCTTTATGTGTGTAACATCTCCACAATAAGCGAGTTAGTATTTAGGTAAAAATTTAAAGTTTTCTTCCATTAGATATCCTCACAATAGCAATATCTATGATCGAGTTCAATGAAAAAGATAACATTTATTTTAGTTCTTATTCCTACACCTGACAATCTTATAATAGTCCATTTACTGTTGTTATGAAATATTACCATTACAACTCCATGGATCTCTTCTGAGACCATTATATATATAAAGGAACTATACAGCTGCATGCTATCATAACAAAAGTCTTCTCAAAATCATTTCCATACCCATTCTGTGAATAAACATTTAGTTAAGACTTATTTACAAGACCTAACCATTAAGACATAAACATGCGAAACATGACATAATCATTAAGACATAACATGAATTACTGACAAGACATCCACAATAGAATCATACACATGGGAACACAAAATGTACGTGGTTCACCCAATCACATTGGGCTACGTCCACCAAAGGAGAGTCGCATCTTGTATTTATTATCAAAAGGAGTTTACAACCAGCAACACCAAAGTTACTATCCTTACATCCAGCTTTTTCCATGCCTCTTTTATCGAGCGCATTTTGAAGACTTTGACCTTAATGTCCACCTAAACAAATAGATCGATGATCTATGTTAGCATCCTTACAAATATCACATAACTGATAGAGGTCTTAATGAATCTATATAAGTTAAAAACACTCCACGATAAATATACTTGTTATATCCAAGACTATGGTTCGCACTGGAATTTAACCCTTGCGAGAATTGGCAAACATTAGTTACCATAAGGGTATGAGCTATCTTCATTTGTAAAATACCACTATATCCAATTTAATATTATAAAACTTTACTTATACAATAAGGAAGGATTGTCAATAATCCAACGTTTATATAAATATATGAACTTCACACACAAAATGACATATTTTGAGCGTGATTACTAGTTGGTCCATACTACCCACGCTGCTCTAAACAACCTCCTAGAAAAATACATAGGCAGCCTCTTTACCAGTTTGCAAGGGACCAATATATAATTATAACATAGAGATTTTAAACCGATAGATAACGAGATCACGGGGTCCTTGGTCTACTCTGGCAGCAAGGTATAACATAATCTAACAGGATTCATCACCACAATCAGAGTTAAGAACCATAACCAAGATGGATCATCTAAAACAATCGCCTTAATCACATAAGACAGTATAATTTTAAACATGTACTATTAGGGGGTTCCTATTAAGAAATATTCGTTGCTACTCTACTAAAACCGAAGCAGAGGTTACTAGTATTGTAATACCATGAATACCACAAAAATAGAAGGGGTCATGAGTCAGATTTCTCGACAAGGGATCTCCCAATCTTAAGCATACCTTAATGTATGACCAACACAGTTAAAGCTGAAAGGAATCATACTGCTATAGAATCGTCTCATCACATACGAGCTCACAATAAAAGCAAATGCTGGGTTTACTAAAATCTGACTACGAGAGGATCAATATAAAAGCATGGGGTTGTTGCACTTAAAGAATACTATCCTGCCAGGACAACTCGGTCAAGTAATGGTGATCAGGAATTACAGAGACCGGAGTTAAAAACGCAAATCGGGTGATTTTATTTATGTTTTCTCGGTCGTGATCCGTGCAGGGATCGAGATCTCCAGGATGGAGGTTTTTTTTTAATTTAAACAAAGCACAAGGCTATATTTAATCACTCAATATAGAGTTTTACCTCTGTTGATTATGGAATGAAACGAAGGTATCGCTCAGCATATCAATCCAACAAAAATATATCTAACTATAAATCCTACGTCAGTACTGAAATAATAATGTACGGAGGTTAAAGCCCTAATCTCCACAGCCAGAGATTTGAAATTACATATAAAAACCACTCTAATCACAAAAGCCAGAGTTTTAGGTAGAGGATACTTATCAAAATCGTCTTCATGCCAGATTGAGCAAAACTATGTCAACAGACAATCACCGAGATCATAACTCCAAATCGTAGGCATTATAATATATATTAATATACATTTCCGTTCTGTCTCAGGTCGCAAGTAGCTGAATGGATGTACAAAGGTTAACGCCCTAGCCTCATTCGCATTAGCCCTATGAGAGAGATCCCCTCGTAGGTAAATGCCACCATGGCCGTTTTTCCAAAATTGTTCTCTCCTTTCTCCCTATCAAATGCCCATCCTAGAGATCCTTTCATCTACCGAGCATTCATAGAGATCTCATTCCCCAGTCATAGAGATTTTTTTTTTTAAACTGGCTAGATCCCCCTGCCCAATACAAAGAGAATCTATATTAACAAAATTGCAGAGATCTCGTTAGCCAATTCCACAGAGATCTATTTCCAAAAACGCCGAGCATTCCTCTACGGATTGCGCAGAGATCTACATTCACCCACTGCCGAGATCTATTTCCAACCCCCCGATATCAATGTAAAAATCTCTCTAAATCAGGTGCCACCACCCACACAACTCGGTACCACCGAATGGGAAAGAGCCTCCGTCAAAGATTCAACGCAACCCCATGAGGGCAGATGGCAACTCATCCAGTTAGAGCTCCTCCTTAAGAGACAAATGGCGTGTAAGTAAGATTAGTGTGTTGTTTTAGTGGCAGATGGCAAAGGTAGGATTTGGGTGTTCCATTAAGGAGACCACCCTCCTACAATCTCTCTTAGTGGTTCAACCCACACGACGTACTCTTCAACTAACTCTTCGATTTTTTTGGTTAAGAGTTTAGGTCTAATTTTAACCTTCCTTTGTATTACAAATATATTATATAGATGTATAATATAATCTATATTTACGTCATGTGTTTTTTTTTTAACTAATGTATACTTGTAGTTACTTATAACAAATATACCAAACCTTAATCAAACAAACTGAGTTTTACCAAAGTTAAGCTTACCAAATAACTCTAATAAGTTAAGCTTCCTAAGTAATATATTTCCAATTAATAAGCTAAGCTCCTTTAGCTTTACTAATGTTCTCACCCAACCTTTCCTAGGAATAGGGTATACATCTCCTTATGTACATATATGGATATATATATATATTTAATTAATCATTTTTGTATAATATACTTCACAAGGATACCTTATGAAGCTCCTCTGAGGCTATTTACCACTCATAACCTATTTATTTGGTATTTAAATGCCATACTAGGAACTCGAGGACATCCATGGGGATTCCCCCTAAAAGCTCCCAGTATTAGTTGAACACATGGTTAACCATCCAGGATGACATCAGTTGTCGGTTCATGGCCTACCTGTCGTGAGGATTTCCCTTAGTGGCTCAATTTCAAATTGTTTTAGTTGAGTCACCATCATTTAGTCTCCTAGGTTTACAATGACATTTACAGCTTCAAGAAATAGCATAACATCACTTTCATGGTCCACTGGTGGGGCCTTGGCCTTGAGATCCTCACCAGGGCCACATACATAGTTACAATAAACTTTTATATTTACGAAAGATTAGGGTATGCAAGGAGGATATCACATCCCCTCCCCCTTAAAAATAACACCGTCCTCGGTGTTCATGCCCTTTAGCAATTTTCTTCCTCGCTTGAGTTATCCTTTATTTGCTTCGTCTTCTCTATTGTGACCTTTTCCAAACTTTCCTGATTTTCGCACGTCGCTAGTGTTCATAACCTGTATTTTCGACTACAAAACCAGGTTTCGAGGAAAACGAAAAATAATAATAAAAACTTTATCATCAACTTCATAATCAAACTCAGAATCATAGTTCATGAGTTCTTTACTGTACATATCACTTGCAATATATGGAATAAATCTAGCGCTCCATGATTGTATACTGTTGACTAAATCAACAAACAACATTCACTTGATCCAGAAATTCTTGTCTAACACCCGAGTGCTCACACGACAATCCTTTCGAAATTCTTGCCTAACACTTCAGTGCTCACACAGCAATTATTTCACAGATTTCTTGCCTAACACCGCAGTGCTCACGCAGCAATACTTTCTCTCATGCATACTAAGCAGCGTCCTGCCTCCCGCATATGCATTCTCTTATAGTTTGCCTAGGTCTTTACAGCTTGCTGATTCCTTCAAGAATCCTAGCGGCTGTCAACTCCCTGATTTTCTCGGGAGTGTTTTAGTGCCCTTAACGCACTTTTACATAATTCCCCTCAAGCCTTCTCGCTTGAGTCCAAGAATCTATTCCCCTCAAGCCTCCTCGCTTGAGTCTAGGAAAATATCATGCAACTTCATCAATTATTTCGTTATATTACATTTTATAACCATACAATTTCGCTGACCAATTTGGTCTAGTTCTTTATTCAACAATAATTAACAATAATAAAAGCTGCAATATGGATCTTTCATCCTCACCCCTTTATTGTACCATGCATAATATATTAAGCTTTTGTCCACCGAGTTTTGGCCATCTACCAATTCAATTGTTAGTAACACTTTCTATAACAAAATCAAATATTTGTAAATAAGAAAATCATTCATTCTTCATACTACCCTATCCATACTTGATCATCTGAAGTAAATGTTAGGATTACATAATTCTTGAACACGAAATAATATTCTTCCTATGATGACCCGTGGACACTATGATTTCTTAACCTCGAATGTTATCCTTCACCATTCAAACACACTTCCTATTTTAGTTATACAACTTCTCTTTTGTATATACTAATATCACATAGGAATAACCAATTTTCTAAAACATACTTGCATACCTTATAATGATAACCATATACCTTTGCAAAGGCGACCGCATAGCTCACCTTCATCTACCGAGGGTCCAGTTTACCTCGATTACTGTCTCAAAGATCACTTCCGATCTACCCTGCAAATTTCCATGTCAGCAATGTTTCCTTAACACATAATAAATAAAAACAGTCATTCCTTGTGGCAACATAAGGACGTCAGAAGATTACCGCATCCTACTAACCTGTATTTATTTCATGTTGGTTCTAGGTTTCCAATAATCTATCCGTTTTAACAAAATAATCAATTTGAGAAAACATATAACTGTACATGAATAGCAAGTCGGCATAATTATTGAGCAAAAATAAAAGTATCACTATTACTCATTGTTTCCCACGTCTATCTTAGTAGAAATTACTGAAGTAAGAGGTATATATAAAAGGTACTCATGCATTCTTTAACGGATTTTCAAGTATCCATACATATAACACAAAGCTTTGACCACATGAAGGTATAATCCTTCTGTCAACCACTCCCAGTATCCCAACATTCCTAGTAAGGATTCCTCTTGCTGATTCTTTGGAACATAAATCCTTTGTTTGCGTCTTATCGATGGAGTTCCCTTGACCAGCTTATATTATCTCCTCAACTGAGCCCAACTATGCCCGAGTGTTTGCAACCTCGCTCTGATACCATATGTAACATCTCCACAATAAGCGAGTTAGTATTTAGGTAAAAATTTAAAGTTTTCTTCCATTAGATATCCTCACAATAGCAATATCTATGATCGAGTTCAATGAAAAAGATAACATTTATTTTAGTTCTTATTCCTACACCTGACAATCTTATAATAGTCCATTTACTGTTGTTATGAAATATTACCATTACAACTCCATGGATCTCTTCTGAGACCATTATATATATAAAGGAACTATACAGCTGCATGCTATCATAACAAAAGTCTTCTCAAAATCATTTCCATACCCATTCTGTGAATAAACATTTAGTTAAGACTTATTTACAAGACCTAACCATTAAGACATAAACATGCGAAACATGACATAATCATTAAGACATAACATGAATTACTGACAAGACATCCACAATAGAATCATACACATGGGAACACAAAATGTACGTGGTTCACCCAATCACATTGGGCTACGTCCACCAAAGGAGAGTCGCATCTTGTATTTATTATCAAAAGGAGTTTACAACCAGCAACACCAAAGTTACTATCCTTACATCCAGCTTTTTCCATGCCTCTTTTATCGAGCGCATTTTGAAGACTTTGACCTTAATGTCCACCTAAACAAATAGATCGATGATCTATGTTAGCATCCTTACAAATATCACATAACTGATAGAGGTCTTAATGAATCTATATAAGTTAAAAACACTCCACGATAAATATACTTGTTATATCCAAGACTATGGTTCGCACTGGAATTTAACCCTTGCGAGAATTGGCAAACATTAGTTACCATAAGGGTATGAGCTATCTTCATTTGTAAAATACCACTATATCCAATTTAATATTATAAAACTTTACTTATACAATAAGGAAGGATTGTCAATAATCCAACGTTTATATAAATATATGAACTTCACACACAAAATGACATATTTTGAGCGTGATTACTAGTTGGTCCATACTACCCACGCTGCTCTAAACAACCTCCTAGAAAAATACATAGGCAACCTCTTTACCAGTTTGCAAGGGACCAATATATAATTATAACATAGAGATTTTAAACCGATAGATAACGAGATCACGGGGTCCTTGGTCTACTCTGGCAGCAAGGTATAACATAATCTAACAGGATTCATCACCACAATCAGAGTTAAGAACCATAACCAAGATGGATCATCTAAAAAAATCGCCTTAATCACATAAGACAGTATAATTTTAAACATGTACTATTAGGGGGTTCCTATTAAGAAATATTCGTTGCTACTCTACTAAAACCGAAGCAGAGGTTACTAGTATTGTAATACCATGAATACCACAAAAATAGAAGGGGTCATGAGTCAGATTTCTCGACAAGGGATCTCCCAATCTTAAGCATACCTTAATGTATGACCAACACAGTTAAAGCTGAAAGGAATCATACTGCTATAGAATCGTCTCATCACATACGAGCTCACAATAAAAGCAAATGTTGGGTTTACTAAAATCTGACTGTGAGAGGATCGATATAAAAGCATGGGGTTGTTGCACTTAAAGAATACTATCCTGCCAGGACAACTCGGTCAAGTAATGGTGATCAGGAATTACAGAGACCGGAGTTAAGAACACAAATCGGGTGATTTTATTTATGTTTTCTCGGTCGTGATCCGTGCAGGGATCGAGATCTCCAGGATGGAGGTTTTTTTTAATTTAAACAAAGCACAAGGCTATATTTAATCACTCAATATAGAGTTTTACCTCTGTTGATTATGGAATGAAACGAAGGTATCGCTCAACATATCAATCCAACAAAAATATATCTAACTATAAATCCTACGTCAGTACTGAAATAATAATGTACGGAGGTTAAAGCCCTAATCTCCACAGCCAGAGATTTGAAATTACATATAAAAACCACTCTAATCACAAAAGCCAGAGTTTTAGGTAGAGGATACTTATCAAAATCGTCTTCATGCCAGATTGAGCAAAACTATGTCAACAGACAATCACCGAGATCATAACTCCAAATCGCAGGCATTATAATATATATTAATATACATTTCCGTTCTGTCTCAGGTCGCAAGTAGCTGAATGGATGTACAAAGGTTAACGCCCTAGCCTCATTCGCATTAGCCCTGTGAGAGAGATCCCCTCGTAGGTAAATGCCACCATGGCCGTTTTTCCAAAATTGTTCTCTCCTTTCTCCCTATCAAATGCCCATCCCAGAGATCCTTTCATCTACCGAGCATTCATAGAGATCTCATTCCCCAGTCATAGAGATTTTTTTTTTAAAACCGGCTAGATCCCCCTGCCCAATACAAAGAGAATCTATATTAACAAAATTGCAGAGATCTCGTTAGCCAATTCCACAGAGATCTATTTCCAAAAACGCCGAGCATTCCTCTACGGATTGCGCAGAGATCTACATTCACCCACTGCCGAGATCTATTTCCAACCCCCCGATATCAATGTAAAAATCTCTCTAAATCAGGTGCCACCACCCACACAACTCGGTACCACCGAATGGGAAAGAGCCTCCGTCAAAGATTCAACGCAACCCTATGAGGGCAGATGGCAACTTGTCCAGTTAGAGCTCCTCCTTAAGAGACAAATGGCGTGTAAGTAAGATTAGTGTGTTGTTTTAGTGGCAGATGGCAAAGGTAGGATTTGGGTGTTCCATTAAGGAGACCACCCTCCTACGATCTCTCTTAGTGGTTCAACCCACACGACGTACTCTTCAACTAACTCTTCGATTTTTTTGGTTAAGAGTTTAGGTCTAATTTTAACCTTCCTTTGTATTACAAATATATTATATAGATGTATAATATAATCTATATTTACGTCATGTGTTTTTTTTTTAACTAATGTATACTTTTAGTTACTTATAACAAATATACCAAACCTTAATCAAACAAACTGAGTTGTACCAAAGTTAAGCTTACCAAATAACTCTAATAAGTTAAGCTTCCTAAGTAATATATTTCCAATTAATAAGCTAAGCTCCTTTAGCTTTACTAATGTTCTCACCCAACCTTTCCTAGGAATAGGGTATACATCTCCTTATGTACATATATGGATATATATATATATATATTTAATTAATCATTTTTGTATAATATACTTCACAAGGATACCTTATGAAGCTCCTCTGAGGCTATTTACCACTCATAACCTATTTATTTGGTATTTAAATGCCATACTAGGAACTCGAGGACATCCATGGGGATTCCCCCTAAAAGCTCCCAGTATTAGTTGAACACATGGTTAACCATCCAGGATGACATCAGTTGTCGGTTCATGGCCTACCTGTCGTGAGGCTTTCCCTTAGTGGCTCAATTTCAAATTGTTTTAGTTGAGTCACCATCATTTAGTCTCCTAGGTTTACAATGACATTTACAGCTTCAAGAAATAGCATAACATCACTTTCATGGTCCACTGGTGGGGCCTTGGCCTTGAGCTCCTCACCAGGGCCACATACATAGTTACAATAAACTTTTATATTTACGAAAGATTAGGGTATGCAAGGAGGATATCACATCCCCTCCCCCTTAAAAATAACACCGTCCTCGGTGTTCATGCCCTTTAGCAATTTTCTTCCTCGCTTGAGTTATCCTTTATTTGCTTCGTCTTCTCTATTGTGACCTTTTCCAAACTTTCCTGATTTTCGCACGTCGCTAGTGTTCATAACCTGTATTTTCGACTACAAAACCAGGTTTCGAGGAAAACGAAAAATAATAATAAAAACTTTATCATCAACTTCATAATCAAACTCAGAATCATAGTTCATGAGTTCTTTACTGTACATATCACTTGCAATATATGGAATAAATCTAGCGCTCCATGATTGTATACTGTTGACTAAATCAACAAACAACATTCACTTGATCCAGAAATTCTTGTCTAACACCCGAGTGCTCACACGACAATCCTTTCGAAATTCTTGCCTAACACTTCAGTGCTCACACAGCAATTATTTCACAGATATTTCTATCAGTGCCTAAGAGATATTTCTATCATATCTTCTGTCTCTTTAGGATCCAGTAGATATATGGAATCATCTAGATTATCCATCTCACCATCTGAAAGGGGAGAATTAAAAACTAGATCCTCCATCATAGGGGTATCATGATCCTCCATATCTAAATCACACTAAAGTTATTTGGAGCACTTGAAGTAAGCCTTTTCATTAAATGTTACATCTCTGATGACTTCAATGTTTATTTGTCTTGGAACATAGATTCCGTATACTTTGGAGGAGTCACTATATCCAACAAATGTTCCTTTCTTTCTGGATGGATCTATATTTGTCCTCTTCTATTTTGGTATGTGAATGTAAACAGGACAATAAAAAATATTCAAGTGTCCAATATCTGGTTTTTCACCAGTGAAACCTCTCCAGGAGTCTTTTCTCCCAAGATAGCATGAGGGATTTTGTTTTGAATATAAAAAATAGTGTTGGAGGATTCAACCCATAAGGATGTGGGAAAATCCTAATCACACGTTAGGGATTTTGCAGCCCCACATATTGTTATGTTCTTTCTTTCAGCAACCCCATTTTGTTGGGTGTTGTAGGGTACATTCATCTATAATTTTATTCCTGCATATCTACAAAATTCATTGAAGTCATGGGACTTAAACTCTCCTCCATTATAGGACCTCAAAGCACGAATGTGATTCCTAGTTTGATTCTCAACCAATGCTTTAAACCCTTAAAACATGTTGAAAGTTTCACTCTTTTCTTTAAAAAAAAAATCCCATGACTTGCGAGAGAAGTCATACATGAAAAGAACATAATACACATAACCACTCAAAGAGGGTACAGACATAGGACCACATAGATTAGAATTAATCAAGTCAAGGATCCCCTTATATCTTTTGGTACTACTTGGAAAAATATTCTTAATTTCCTTTCCAAGAGAGAAACCTCTACAAACACTATAAAAATCAAATTTAAACATAGCCATACCTTTCACCATCTTTTGGAATCTAGGTAGTGCTTTGAAATGGAGATGACCAACCCTTTTATGCCACAGATCACAAGGAATGATTGTGTTATGGATCATGGATTGAATGAGTTTTCCAGGAACTTTGTAGATAGCTTCCTCTCTAAAACCAATCACTGATGCGAAGTTCAAGTCTTCATGCTTAGGTCACATTAGTGCTTTGTTCTCCATAAATTTAACTATGAATCCTTTATCTTCTAGAACCAAAAAATACATGGGGTTCTTCTTCAATTTGGGGATAAAAAAAAATTCATCCACATGTAGTACATCTCTTGAATCCAACTAAAAAGAAGTGGATCCAATGCCTTTGATCGAATAGGTGGTATTGCCTCCAAGATCCACCTTACAGGAAAACTTCTTTTCCTTCAAATTTGTGATGGCACTCCTATATCCAGTTGTGTTCTTGGATGCACCATCATCTACCAGCCATGCCTCAGCATTGGTGCTAATGGATCCAGAAAGGGTTGACACAAGATAGTACTATTTCTTTGTCTCTTGATCATCGGATGAATTCTTTCTTGTAGGTTCATCTTCTGTAGCAATAGAAGCATGAAACCTACCCTTGAAATTTCCTCTTTGCTTTACATGGAATTTTGTTGCATAATGTCCCTTCTTATTGCAATTGAAACATTTAAATTTATACTTAGAAAAGTTCTTGAAATCATTCTCCTTTTGATGAGAGAAGTTCTTGTGATATTTATTGCCTCTTTTCATCTATTCCACAAGAGAGAAGATCTCTTATTTGGAGGTAGTATACTTGCTCTATATTCCCCCTTCTTATTGTATAAAATCATGCCACAGTCTCTCAAAGTTAGGTTGCACTTATCGACCATTTACTACATCAAAGAATGTCTCCCATGAATATTGAAGACCATCAATAGCAGTTTGAATGATGTCATAATCATCGATCATCGCACCAATTCTCATGAATTCATCTCTTACTTGAGAGATCTTTGTGAAGAAGGAAGCCACAACTTCATCCTTTTCCATCATCATATTTTGAAGCTTGTTCTTCAATACCCTTTTCTGACTGGGAACCCTCTTCTCATAAATATTTTTCAAAGTGTTGAAGCATTCCTTTGTAGTCTTCAATGGAGTAATCACAGGCATCAAGTTGTCTTTCACGGAATCATAAATAATCCTCTTTGTCTTGGCTTGATTCTTATTGAAGTTGGTGTGTGCTGCATTAGTAGTAGGATATTCAATAACACTAGATACATATCCAACCAAATCATTCTCTTCTAGGATATTCAGGATCCTAGCCTTCCAAGTATTGAAGTTCAAATTTCCTTCAAGGCAGTCTTCCAATATTACTGAGATTGAATCCATAATCCTTCAAGTATTGTGCACACTTAAGATCTACATAGTCTCAAGCTTGATTGTTGAACTTAGCTCTTTCACGCCCCGAGCTCTGATACCATGATAAATTTTTATCTTTAATTCGGAAATGCCATAGTATTTGGAATCAAATAACAATAATACTCATAAGCAATCACATTCGACACATGAATTTACCTTGGGGAAACCCTCTATGACTTCAGAGAGAAAACCCCATCAAAACCTTCCTTGGTATATTGATAGATAGAAGATAATGACTTTTACATCAAGCACCCCTAGTGTAATTACAAAGCAAGAGAAAGATAAATAAGAGAGACTCATAATAATATCTTGCATAAAGAGAAGCGCATTGCCTTCAAGGGAGAAGATAATTTTCTTCACATTGAATTCTTCAATCCTGTATACAATATTTACATATTCTTCACATGCACTGGTTTCTATTTTTATCTTCTGACTTCCGGATGAACTCCCCCTCCATATGGATGCATCAATCTTGCATGAAGAAGTGCACCCTACTTCTATGCAGTGCGTTAACTCATTGAACTAACTCTTAGGATGAACTCACCCCTTAATTGAAATCTTTCCCACTTAGTTAGGTGGATAACTTAAGTGTCGTCGTGCAAGTGTCGTCTTTTAGTTTAACATAAGCGTCGCCATGCAATAACACTTAGTTAACTAGATATTCTTTGTTATCACTTAGTTAACTCTCTTAAGTGAGTCTTTCTTGTTAACATCACTATAGTGATCAATTTGAGTTATCTTTTGATTTAATGTTCAGTCTTCACTGAAGTTTAACAATTCTAATTATCTCATATCTTATCACATCTTATCTTTATATATTGTCTTACCTACATGGTCCACATGGGACAACTTAATTATCATATCAAATATACTAAGGATATTTTCTCAATGATGTGATCATATTTCCCTACTATTGTTCCAAGTGGTTATATGATAAAGTAATTCACTAGGGGATACTTAGTATATCAACCATGGTTGGTAGCACATCACACACCATACATGCTTCAACATGAAAAGCATCACCACAACACATGAGGATCTGTCTTGACACATAAGACCTTAGCCTTGATTAGAAACACTTTACAACAACATCACTTTGACATACAAAGTGCTTGGTTCAACACATGAAGCTTATCCATTCTTGAGTCCAACTCAAGATTCTTCTCCAAGTTTCCTAAGTCCAACTCACGCTCCTATAAGGAACTACCTCGACATATGAGGCTCAATCTTGAAACACAAGATTGACTTGGAGAATGACTCATGATGCTGTAACTTTTACAAATTTAAGGTATGAAAGTTTAGGATATGTCATGGTAGGGTATGTGTGTAAAGTAAGTTGAGCTTTCTTAGGATGAAAAAAATGATAATATTAATTTATGTTAAGAACATTTAGGTTTTGCCAAGATAGGGTATGTTAGGTCTTTCCTAGAATAAACATAATGCTAGTCTCAAGTTAGGGTAAGAAAGTTTTGGCTATGTCAAGGTAGGGCATTTTTATAGTGCTAGTTTTGTCAAAGGAAGGCTAGGTTAGGTCATTATAGAGAAGGCTAAGTTAGGGAGTGGTTATGAAATTGGTGAGGTAGGTCTATGAGAGGAGTTGAGGTTAGGTGAAGGGTTTCGTTATGAGAGGAGCTGAGGTTAGGTTAGGCTATAGGATAGGTTTATGTGGGATTTAGTAGGCATGGGAGGGAAATCTTGGTAGCATAGTCATTGGTAGCATTGGTAAGGTAGGCTAGGGAGTATACTCTTGGGAAAAATTAGTAAGCTATTCACAAATATAGCTTAGAATGATTTAGTCCTAGGTGGGCTAGAGTAGGGTTGGGTAAATTAGGTTTGGATGAAGTAATTCATGTTAGGAAATGGTAGGTTGAGGGAGGGTATGTGGGTAGCTAGGATGGATTTTGTATAGGTTATGATTATCAAAGGTAGGTTTTTTTCTAATCCAGGTTAGAGTTTGGGAATATTGGTACGGTAGGTGACATATTTCAATGTAATCTTGGTTGGTTAACGTAGGAGGGTTGTAATCATAGTTAATTATAGGATAGAATAGTAAAAATATAGGAAAGGATAAGGAAAGATATGCTAGGCTTTGTATGGTAAGTTAGGTAAGTTAAGATGATCTTGTAGGGTTTTAATTTATTTAAGTTAGGATTTCCTTGGAGGGTTGGATAAGGTAGATTAGGGTAGTATAGTCTTAGGTAGGCTTGGTACGATGTACTTAAAGGTAGGTTATTAGAGTCTATACTAGCCAAGGGTAGGTTAGAGTAGGGTTCAATGAGGTATGTTAGGATAGATATGTTAAGGTAGTCTAGTAGTGTATGTGTTAGTTAAAGTAGGTTAGGGTAGTCTAGGTGAGCCTTGGGTAGGGTTGGTTAAGGTAGGCTATGATTTTGTGGTTAGGGTTAGGTTCGGATAAGGTAGTTTAAGTTATGGAAGGCTATGTTAGGTTCTTGTATGTTTCAATATGCTAGATTGGTATACGCGATACAAGTTAGGCTACTATAGGGTAGGTTAGGTTAGTTTAAGGTATTTCAGGTTAGAGTACATTGGTAAGGGAAAGGTTTATTAATATTGGTAGGTTTGGTTAGATGCGGTAGGATAGGATTGTAGGGTAGGTTAGTTATGTTAGGGTAGAACTATAGGATAAGGGTTGGTTATAGTAGGTTGTAGTAGTCTATTATTGGGTAGGGTTAGTAAGGTGTAGCTGAAGGTAGGTTATGATAACATATCCTAGTCTTAGGTAGGGTTGGTTAAGTTTTCTTATAGTTAGGTGAGGTAGGATAGGTTAGAGTACCTGTAATAGGATAAGATAATGTAGGTTTGGTTAAGTTATGGAGGTAGTGGGTTAGATTAAGTCATGGTAGATGTAGGTTGACATATTTTAGGTTATGGTATTGTGGTGAAAGCAAGGTTTCTAAGGTTAGATATCTTAGGGTAAGTTAGTATAGTGAATTCTAGGAGGCTAGGGCAGGGAACTATAAGGAAGGATTTATGTTATGGAATTTTGTGCCTGGTAGGGTAGGTTAGGTAAGTTAGGGTGGGATTGGTATTTTAGGTTAGGGTATTATGGTTTGAGAAAGGATGCTTATGTTAGATCAATTACAATGGGTTAGTATAGTGAAGTATAGGTTATGGTAGGGAAGGATAAGGAAGAATATTATATGTTTGGTAAGTTTGTGCTTGGTAGATTAGGTTAAGGTAGGTTATAGTAGTTTAGTCAAGGGAAAGCTTGGTAGGGTATATGTAAAGGTAGGTTAGGATAGTTTAGCCTAGTATTGGGTAGGGTTGGATAAGTTAGGTTAGGATTATGTAGCTTAAGGTACAATTAGAGAGGTTAGTTATGTTAGTGAAGGGTAGACTAGATTAATGGAGGAAAGAGAGGTCAGGGTAGTCTGAGTTAATTGTGGATAGTTTAGTTTTGGGAATATTCAACTTTGTAGGATACATTATTCAAGTTAGGATAGGCTTGCAAGGTAATTTGTTAATTTATGTTAGACTAGTATTAGCATGGGTATGATTGTGTAAATTAGTTTTAGGTAGTCTCAACATGATTATGGTTCATTTATTTTGGTTAGGTTAGGTGATGCCTAGGATAGGGCATGTTAGGGTTAGTTAATATAGGGACAATAAGGTAAGTTAGGTTTGATGGAACTATAATAGGGTATATTAATGCAATATAAGGTAGGTTAGGATAAATAGTGAAATATATGTTATACTAGGGTAGGCTAGCTTAAGGACAAGTTAGGTAGAAGCTTGGTAGGGTAGGGTAATGTTAAGTAACTTAGGCAGGATAGGATATGTAAGTAGTTTGAGGATTAATATTTGACTAGGCAAGGTATTTTAGGAATGTTTACGTCAAGGAAGGTTAGGATTATCTAATGTAGGGAAGGTAAGGTAAGTAAGGTTAGAGAATGCTTATTTTTTTGGTGTGGGGTGATTTAAGGTAACCTTAACATGGAATAGAGAAGGCCAGTATAGATCAGGCTAACATAGTATTTATTTTTAGGGTAAGTTAGATAAGATTGTGTAGGATTGTTAATGTGTCAAGTAGGTTCAATAGTTTAGGATCATGTAGCACTAGTTAAAATAGGATGGGATTGCCAACACAGGCTAAGCTTGCGTAGGATTAGAAGGGTAGGTTATTAAAGGTGAGGTAGGAAACCCAGTATACAATATATAATAGAACGATAACTATGTACAAAGAATGGGAACTCTAGCCACAAAAATTCATATTTTTGCATAAAAAACACCAAGAAACAACCCCACAACGGTTTTTTGGGGGTGATTCTAAAATTACAACCTTTTGATAATCACGAGTGGTTTCGCTGCAATCAAAACCCTAAATCAACCTCTAGATTAAAAACTAGACTTCCTAAAATTATCATAATTTGTATTAAAGATTAAAATTAAAAAACAAATACTTAAAAAAAAAATTAAAAATTGAAAAATTAAAAAATTAAAAATTTATAAAACAAATTCAATAAATTCAAAAACAATCTACAACATAGAAAATTTATAATTTCTTTTTTTAAAATAAAAGAATAAAACAATTGTAAAAAAATTCAAAATGAAACAATTTTTTTTATCTACAAGTTTTTTAAAAAAATTAACATTTAAAAATATTTTAAAAAAATGAATTAAAAAAACTACAATTTTTAAACATTATAAAAGAAAATGATGAAAAAAACAAAAAAAAACAAATTAAAATAAAAGGTATAATAAAAAAATTAATTTGAATTTAAAAGAATAATGTTATGAATATTTAATGATTGATATTATATTGTGAAAAGTATTTAGAATATATTGTTAAATTGAATTAACAAAATATTATTAAATTTTTTTTATGTCTATATAATAACATATTCTTATACGAAGGTATGCATATGATAATGGGAAGGATAAGATATTTGGAATGTATTTGATATGTATTTTCACAATATTATATTTATTACTTGGTATATTGTATTTATCATAATATTGGATTACATTTATTGATATAACCAACATAGATTTATCTTAAACCCGTATCTGTCAAGTACCGAGAGGGATCCAATTTTTTGAGGTGTATTTCTTTTTTTAAATTTAAACTCAATAAATTTGATCTCTCTTGATTGATAGATTCGGGTTTAAGTTTTAAGTTTTAAGTTTTTATTTTATAAACGAACATCTATTTTTTAATTACTTTTCATAATATTTTTTTTTTCAGCGAACTTTTCATAATATTTTATTTTATGAACCAACATGGATTTTTTTTAAATACTTTCCATAATTTTTTATTTTATGAGACGACATGAATTTTTTTAATTATTGCATAATTTATGGCCGACAATATCGACAAACACTCGACTTACAAGATCTCCTTCATACAAATGTTATTTATGGCCGACAATATCGACAAACACTCGACTAACAAGATCTCCCTCATACTGGGCTGTAGAGCACCTCTTGGCACAATAAAAATTCATTTAACTACCAAAAAAAAAAAAAAAATTATTGAATTCACAAAATTTATATTCATTTGAAAGACACTTATAAAGGAAACTGGTTATAAATTGTACTTATATAACATTTCAAATTTTACCTTAAAAATGATCATTAACATTTTGAATTTTATTTTAAAAAAAATGTATTTGCAAAAGTATTTTTATATGTACCAAGATCCGCTTGATAGTTGCCTTACAACCTGCGTTTTTGTGGAAAATGGTCAAAACAACATTTTCTGGGGGTTTTCTGGAGATGTTTTGGTCTCCAAAATTGTTCCTAAGGTTCTTACCTATCAAATGGGCCATGAATTAGGTAATTCCATCCACATAAATTTTCAAATATGGATCTTCCATCCACAAATGTCCTTTTGTGTGACTCAGTAATCTCATGAAGTGTCATCATGCGACCAAAAGATGTAAGTGTCGTCACGGACGGAGAAGTACTAATTTTTTCTATAACAGATGCCCCCTAATGTATGAGTTCATAGGGAAAGACGATGGCTTAAATTCATTATAAATAATAAAGTATTAATTCCTAGAGTCGGAGAAACCATAGAAACCAAGAATCGTAGGCTCAAATGAAGTACCTGAAAGAAAGGAAATGTCAGACAAACTCATCCCTGGGATAAATGTCCATGTTTAAATATTTGAACATGACCTGCAGGAGGATACAATAATGATCCAATATTGATGCATATATCATGGCCACTATAATACAAGAGTGGATCCATGAGAAACATAAGTGTAAACATAGCCACAAAAATACAAAGGTGGATCTATGTCTCATCAAGAGCAAAAATTAGTGTGGCAATAACAAAATATGACAAATGTTTCCATCAGCCCAAGTTCTTCAATCCAAACTATATCAAAGTACAAATCCTAACCATGCGAATAAATGAGTTGACGTCAAACATGGAGGACACTGTTTGATTATCGGTCATTGATGTGAACCATTAACAAATGTGAGGGAATCCCACCGATAATGAAACTGGGCCCCAAGGTACCTAGTACATTCTAACAAGTGTGAATAGATATTCTTGAAGTCGAACACCTGAAGAATCCATCAAGTAAGGGACATTAATGTATTCCCATAACTCAATGACGAGGGAAATTGCCACTGATGACTGCAATCCCCAAAGTACTACCGAAAACTCTAAAATCCGTTCCCAGAGAAAGAGGAGTTGAATTCGATGGGAAGAACTCCACTGGAAGGGAGGCCTTAAGGAATCCTCCATCATCCAACACGAGGAACAATCAAAGTTTGATCTGATCTGGAGTAGGACTGAATACATGATGAAACATACTAACACCAAGGAAGGGTCGACACATGAGGTAAAGGAAACTACATAATGGACGACACAGGTTGTATCCTTGAATAGTGAGCACGGCACTAGAGTGGCTTACGCATATTTGAACACAAAGGGACCATGATATAAATATGCAATGTAGGAGACATTAACAGATTCTCCATATGATTGGAAGAGTAACCAACCGGAGGAGTAAAAAATCTGAGATCAGGTTTATCCTAAGGCAAAACTAGAACCCAACTTGTTTAATAGACTAAAAAAGGTGCTTTGTTCAAGGACATAATTGACTTGCTTCCATTATATTGAAATTTATTTAACACTCTTCCCTTTCCTTTCTCTTTTTAGATACCTTTTTCATTTTTTAACAAGCTTGACAAAGAACTAAAGCATGCTTGATAAGGGTCCAACCATGTGTAATTTTATGATTCCATGGAAGGGAAACTCAAGACTTTCTTCTTAGTTTTATGAGTTTGAAGAAAATATAGACTAATACTCGATAAGATATTGATATATGGATTTTAATTTCGAGCCCAGATTTTTTCGTGAAAGCTGATGTTTTCATATTTAAAGAGTCTCAAAAAATTAAACAAGAACTCTATACACCCTCCCATGGATTTCACATCGAGCCCGAGTTGGTAGATGCTTGTTGGTGTTTTCATATTTTGAGAGTCTAAAAATCCTAAAGAAGACTCCAAAAGGTCCTTTTTTCGAAAATTTAGTCTCCTCGCCTGAAAAAGGTTAAAACAATGTGAGAGAGAACTCTTCTAGCCAAGTATGACTAGAGTTTTCCTTTTTCGTAAATAATCCACAAATGTTCGGAAAAGGGTTAAACTTATACCTAGGTGGATGTCCTTTCGATTCCTTTAGCGAGTTTTAAGGGAACAAGTATACTTGGCGATCTTGTCAATTTTAAGGATTCTAACAAGAGCTTAGAGAAAAATCCATAAAAATATTTCCCGTATAGGATTAACAAGCACGAAAAAGTAAACTCGTGACCTCCTTATTGTTTTGAACGAGCTTAAAGGACAAATGGAAGAATGCTCGTAGCCTCCTTAAATTTTTTAACGAGCTCGAAGAAAAGGTGGAAGAATGCTTGTAAAGGGAGGAGACGAGTGTCAATGACATGCAACACTAGTTCCAAGTGCATGGAACAAAGTTATGTGTAATGCAAGAAACATAATCAATATAAGGACACTCAAGGTGTGTCTTCCCCAGGTAAGGGATGTGAAATCACAAAGGAAAAGTGATACATAGCTTAACGGAAATGAGATCCGATATGGAGGCTTATATAACGCGCTAAAAGCATGGAAGCCATCATCAATCTCATTAGCGCAAGTGGGATAAAAATAAATGCACATGCAACTTAAACACAAAAATGGGAGCCTTATAAGGAATGGCCAGAAATATATGAGGAAGAAAGACATGAGTCTTCTTCTCAAAGTCATGGTAAATCTAGAAAGGATCCCGAGCCTAAAATAAAAAATCAACATGGGCACCAAAATGGCATAAGGGTGCTGACTACGGTGACCCATGTTAGGTAGGCTCTGATGTCAGACTGGTGCATAATTCATATAGAGATGGTTAACACACCAAGTTCCAACAGGTTCGAACTTATGGTGAATTCGGATGGAAAAAGGTTCAAATGCATCATAATAGTAGGGAGGCCTAAACCTATATGAAAGGTTCTGAATATGCCTGACATGATCAAACAAAGGGTCGAAAAGGACCAGTAATCAAGTATAAGTTCAGCTAAGAATACTGTCTCCAAGAAAAATTAGTACCAGAATCATATCTAAAACATATGTAAAGAAATATATGATACAAGTCACTGTGGTAGAAATCCTTTCAACTTCACTATCATCAACAACAAGCATAATGCATGCAGAGTTGACCAATGAAGACTCTATAGTACCAAATCTTGAGGGATTGCAATCAAAATGATCAACTTCATGATGAAGATCAAATTTGAAGGAAGTGATGGAATATGCGGGAACAAATTCATCATCATGGGAGTTGAAAATTCTATAAGCAGAATCAAACTCAGTAGGAACATTGATTTGCGAGTCTATGGGAGAGTCCAAAAACTCAATAGTAGGAAGATGAGACTCTAAGGGAAAACTGGGGTTGGACATAAATACAACTATATCAACATCAAAATGAATGGAATAATTCATTATAGACTCTAGGAAAAATTCATTAGAAGGAAGTATATCATCCCATATATAACACATATCTAAGCATTTAGATGGAGGTATCACCTGGTCAACTGCCAGGACCCAGTCTTAAGAAGGTAAGCATGAATTCAGAAGCTTCTTCTCAGTAGAAATTGTACTCAAGGAACAATATGCCACATAAGTCTCTTGTGACATGGTCGTGCCTATTGACAAGGCATATACTTGGTCTACAATTGGGTAATAAGAGGGATCAACAAATGCAAGTTGATCAATAGTGACAATGCTTTCGTTGTGAGGAAAATGCATCCTACAAAAGAGAGTAGACACCACATCATCCATAGCATATACGTAATCACACCCTAGGATCATATAACAGTCCATAGGGTCCTTTAAAGCCATAAAATCAACTAAGACTGTTTTTGCACCCAAAGTAATAGGTACCCGATGGAGGAATCCCACCAGTTCACTAGGTATTCCATCGAAAGTCAATGACCAATTAACATCTGGAAAAAGGTTAGGGAAACCTAAATATCTCCAAGAATAAGGGGATAAGATACTAACAGAGTCTCCTTCATCTACAATACATCGATAAATCGTATGGTTTCCAATATCAACCCTTATCTGGAAAGGTGTAGACGAAGGAAGACAAGGCCCAACTAGACTATTCCAATCTAAGGAAATGATCCTAGAGCTTGGTAGGGGTTCACTCAGCACAGATGAAGTGCCCCCTTTTTTAGAAACATAAGAACTGGTAATGTAGAAAAATTCAGGGGTAGGTGCATCAGGGTCCGAAGGACTGATGAGATCGGTCGAATATTGCATCGATTAGATCACTTCAGTCTCTGAACGGAGAGTGGGGTTGACCAAAGAGTGTTTTGGTTCAACCACTTTATCAACCAAAGGTTGACCAGGTTGTTGGAATCTATAGACAATTCAGGAGAAGAGGATCCTTCATACATAGACCGCACTCTCTGCACCTATGTAATAGCAGGGCACATGTGAGTAAGGTGATTTCCATTACAAAGTTTACAAGGAACTTTGGCTTGCGTCCTATAAGCTTAGACTCCTTTACAACATAAGTACTCTTAACATGACTAGCATTGGTTGACAACTTTCCCCTGGCATGACTTGCAGTGGTTGGTTTCTCAGAAGCATAATACTTTTGAACTACATACCACGCTTTTTGCACTTCTAGAAGTACAAGGCACAAATAAGTCAAGTGGTATCCTTGGAAAAACTTAGAAGGTAACTTAAACTTCTGTTTATTAGGTTTGTCGAAAATGTAAACTTTCTCCAGTATGACTCACAGTAACTAGTGACTTGTTATTAATATGACCAATAGTGATCAATGACACATCCTCAACATGACCAACAGTGGGTGAATACATACTTTTAGTATGATTTGTAGTGACTGAAAGTTTGCTCCAATCATGACTTACAAAGGCTGGTTGCATAGGTTCACTATGATTTACAGTGATTGAATGAGTTCCCCCAACATGAAATCCAGAGGCTGGTTAGGTTCCCCCATCATTACCTCCATAGGTTAGGTGGGTTTCCCCAGCATGACCTCCACAGGCTCGGTGGTTTCCCCCTTTCTTTGGCATCTTCCTCCTATTCTTCCTTCGTTTATTACTTTTCGACTACTGGTTACTAGTGTTACTACTTTCACCACATGAGGTGGAAGGAGGATGATAATATGTTACTGGTGAAAAAGGAATAGGGTTATGATGCTCTTGATTTGAGGTGCTTACTTGAGAAGCATCAGGAGAATGTAAGGAGTTTAGAGTGGAAAAAACCAAACCGGTCGCCCTATAGTGAATCGTAGAAAATTCAAGGTAGCCATTAGGGGATTAGCAACATTCCCAATGAATTGAAAAGTACAAGGATCCCCTTGAACAAGGGTCCCTTGATTTGTGCTCATAGGAATGCTAGCCATAGTTCCCAAATCAACGAGCAATAAATATCTAAGGCCAACTAAGAACAAGTAGCACAAAGAGCATACCACTAGAAAGGTCCTAGGTAATCCAAACCAGGAAAACAAATACCTTCTGGAGGGAAGTCTGGGATGGTTAGGGCCCAGAACAAACTAGTGAAGGATGAAGAACAGTTACCTTGGGTCCACAATACAGAGTATTCGGGTTCAAGTGTTTGAATCACCAACCTCCCTCCCAAATAATTACAAGGGATTTCCTCCCACATCTGGCCTAAATACAGTGGAAATAGCTGTCCACCATCAACTGTGTATAAATTCTAGAGTCTAGATACTAAGGATACCAACCTTGCAGAGAGGGTCTGGGGGGACAGTCGCAGGTCAAATCAATGCGCATGGGAAGGGTAACAAAGCTCGAAACTCAAAAACACCAAAAGGTACTAATAATTCCCCGTACGCGCATTGATTCTGGTAGATGCTCAATTGAATATCAGAGGGGTATCTCCTCTACTCAATCTTGCATGACCTCGTGCTTGACTTTGGTGTGAGTGGAGCTTCCTAGTTCACCTTCTACAAAGATGGATTTTCTCCCTAAAAGAATGACACCTATGTTTTGACAAGTCTGAGTGATCATGAAGGAGTTAACTCACAACTCCCTACCTCCACAATCCTACTTAAGCTATTAGGTGTGTTTCTAAACTAGAAGAAAACCTAATATCCTATCCAAGTTACTGATTGTTTGATTTAAAATGTACTCCAAAAACTTTCAGAATAAGTAAAACGAGTGCAACTAAAGAAATATATCCTTTAACTGAAACACTAAGCACTTAATCACCACAAATATTCACTCACCCACTCTCCATTTATTTTCAATGCAAGTCCTAAAAATATAATCTCGAATGCATATGAAAAAATTTTGTATCTAAAGCAATTTTTTGTCTTTTCGAAGGAAAAAGGTAAAAATTTAAAGTCTAACATGCAAAATAAAACTTAAAACCTAAGCATGCAACTACTCAAACAAATAGCTATGCAAAATCAAATTTCTTGTTTTTTGATGCAAAGCACTCTTAAATCCTTTAAGTGACTTGTAGAGTATTCTACCAATACTAACTTATAAAATGAACCAAATTTTTATTATTTTTCAAGGTGAGAATAAAACTGAAATTCAAAAGTAACACACTACCAAAGAAAATGCAAAAGCTTTCAGATCTCCTTATTAAATAGTGAAAGCATCCATAAACCCTCATATTCTTATCATGTAAGAATGCCAAAAAGGGGAAAATGATATACCAAATACTTTTATACCCAATCAAAGCAAATCAACTACTAAGAAATATGGTTTGGTAAAGCTAGTTCTGCACACAAACAGTGCAATCAAGGTCCTAAACAACAAAAAAGACACTTGAGCTTTCACTACAAAAGAAAAACCAAAAGCATAAGGAAGGACAATAAACCAATTTAAAGAGGAAAATGACTCAAATAGATACAAATAGGGTCAAATAGACTCAAAAGGTTCCAATCCAGTAAAATTGGAGCAAGTAGATTCCAATAGACTCGAATTAAGGTAAAAAACACCAAACTAGTTCACAAACCCCCAACTTGGGTCAACACACGCGGGCTTCACTAGGGGGCCAATATAATATCACATTCGTTCATATTGGGGGTATTAAATAAATATGAAAACCCAAATATTATATTGCTTATATATTAAGGGGCACTAGGGTTTTTTATTTAATACAACAATACCCAAATACTTTGAGGTATATTTTATATGGGCGGGCTGCCAAATATCCCCCGAAATGTCAATGAGAGTAATGGGAGTTGCAGGGAAATCGCGTTGAGGCTAGGGTGTGAAGAGGCAAGGGATTGCAGGGAAATCACGTCGAGGGAGAGAAACGCAAAGCGAGGACAGGAAGAGATCTTTGAAATCGCATCGAGGGAGAGAAACGCACAGCAAGGACAGGAAGAGATCTCTGAAAGAGTCGCTCTTCTACATTTATATCATTTGTGCTTTTAGTGTTATGGAACTTCAAAGCGTAGAAACTAGCTAGTGGAATCCAGCGCAAAGTCAAGGAAGATATTATTTATAAGGTACATTTTCGTCTTAGACATTGAAATATTGTCAGATTTTTATTAAATATTGTTGGATGCCGCCACGGAAGTTTTTTGATCTTTTGAAAAAATGGAAGAGGTTATGAAACATTATAAACCTTAGTCACAACTATGGATAGGTTAAGCTTGGTCACAGATTAACCTTATGGATAGGCTAAGCTTGACATCCAGGATGGCTTGTTATGGTTTAGAATGTGATCAAATAAAAAACTGGAATTTCATGTTAAAGAGAAATTGTGTTTTGTGTGCCTGGACCTTAGGTATGTTCGATTACCTTGAATTTCTTGATCATCGATTTTTATTGCAAATGAAAATTGTGGGTGGATGCAGATGAGCTAACGCCACCAATGATTTGATTCCCTTGCATTCTTTTTCTTTATGAGAATGTGTATACGGGACTTTTGCTCAGCATCTATAAGAAAATGCTGATATTACTAATGATCCAACAATCTAAGGTTTAAGGTGTGTTTAGTAGGAATGATCTTTAGCACTTTTGTGTAGATTCTATATTAAGCACTTTCTATAAACAATGTGGTTGGACAGTCTTCGAGGTTGAGAAAGATGCATTGTATGAGAAGAAACAGGGGTGTGGAATTGAGATTTGGTAGTTACAAATCTTATCTCTACTTGTACAGATCATTCCTTTCTTCTGTCTCAAATTTTGGAGACTTCTGTCTTTTTTATGTTTTATAGACATTGCAGCAGCTTTGTTCCCGAAACACATAGCTCTAGCTTTTGGAATCAACTTTTGGCAATCTTTATCCTCGTGGGTTTTTTTTTGGCATTGAAATCATGTGGTTGGTAGTATGATGTACATAGCCTTCTTGCTGAATGGATTTCTCAAGAAACTTAAATAGATTCAACAAGATATGGAGATAGGTTAACAGTAATGCATATTTACCTATTCTGTTGCAAACAAAGCATCGGGTGGCTTGACACAGAAAATCACCCAAAGGCTTTGCAACCTATTCCATTCCACCTCACATGGGTATGGAAAGGTGAACTCAACCCTTTAGGGCAGTAAAGTGTATCATAAGGGTTAACGTATCAAACATCATACTGTAAGAAAACATTGGGATTAAATTTGCAAATCCATGGGCCTCTGGTGGTCACTTTAATCAAGACTATATGGAAGTGAATTGAAAGAGTAGGTATCCTGGTTTGAGATGGAATTTAGAGAAAACCGGGGATGATTTTAAGGGACAAATTAGAGGGGTCTCAAACATATGGTGGGCGAATTTTTAATATGAAAAGAGTGTTTTTAAATTTAATAATTTAGCCCCAAATTTATTTGAGCCACATTAATGGGAATCGAATACCAAGGCCAGATAGGCGCATGAGAGAGGCAAAATTGAATGTCGCCCTGCCAAATATGGTTGAAACTGGTAATTCGCCCCATATTTTGGGTATGAAGGCCACATAATATTGAATTTGCCTGGATTTTTCAGTATTGTAGCCACCAAATGGTGAGTTAGCCCTGATTGGAGGATGATGCAGCTGGTTCGTGGTTGATATATGGACTCTATCGGCTAATACGCCCTCGATTTGAGTTGGGAAATGGGAATTCTCACCAAATAAGTTACCACGCCCTGAATTTCAGGTTGAGCAATGGGTAGTCTCTTCGAGTCCACAAATCAGTTAACACGCCCTGGATTTGAGGTTCGAAAATCTCGTCGAATCGCTCATCGATTTTTGTTGGTTCCAAGTGGAGGTTTCTATAATGGTATTGGTTACTAGTTTCAGCCCCCAATGTTTTTTCGGTGAAGGGTTTTTAACTCCAAGTCCAAATTGGTCCATATCTGAGTAAAACATAGTAGAGCCATGCAACTTGCAAGGAGTTTATCCCTATATAATGTGGAAAGAGTTAATAGAAACCCACATCATCAGAGTTCAAAGTTTCTTGGGGTTTGCAGTTTTCAAAGAGGTTAGTTTTCATAGAACCAAATACTGTGCAATGGACATTATAATTATGTGTTTGTAATTCAAGAATCAAATTTAAGTTTCTCTTGCAATTCAAATTCATGTTAGCCAGGTTGTTGAATATTTTTCAATTCCAACCATGTTTTTTTGCTTGATCATGAACATATGGGCTTAGCCATGCTGCTACGTAGGACCATGGAAAGAATGACCACAGTGAGAACACCGATGTGTCTTTGTTCCAATCGAACTAGATGGCCCTGCCTGGGTTCCATCTGTACCTGGAATGTCCCAACCAACACCCATAATCCGTGCGGCTGTGTGTGTCTCATCGATGTCCTCTTGGCTCTATAAAGACATAGCCACAAATGTGGTATGTCTAATCAATTGATGTGTGGCACATCTATCTGAGTCATCAATCTCATCTAGGCCGCTACCAAACCCCGGTGGTTGAGGAGGGGGGTTTGTCTCTCTCCTGGGCGTAGGAAGTCCTCTGAGTGGGTTGCGGTGGGCCTTAGGTCAATCTTGGGTAGAACCAAGACTAACACCCTGAAACACAGTGATGTAAAAAAAAATGACATGGTAGCCTAGCTCAAACTCAGCCCACAATTTCCTAAGAAAATACTGTGGGACCTCCAAATTATTGCATGGGGGCCTGTCAAACACCATAAACCATATCTTTCTCCAATTATCTCTCCACGGCTAGTAAATACACTAGTCCATGCAAACCTGTCTCTTCCTCACATCTAGAGGTTGTCCTGTCCTGGGATCTATGAATTTGTTGTACAACTGTGCTTTCATGATGTTGAGGTCTTTAATTTTTTCTTTGGATATCCCAGTGGAATAGTGCTCCCTCATTTGAGCCCTGTATTGGCTCATATTTGTGATCTCACCATGGACAATGTTGATGGATTCAATGATGTTTTGCAATGATGAAGCCAGGGAAACCCGAGAGGGTTCCTTGGTGCTCTTCAATTCATCGCTTAATACCCTTAATTCATTTAAATATTGGTGTAATTGATCCTTGGGGTTTTGAGATGGTTCAACACCAGGCTCATTGTCCATTCCAATGTTGATGTTATCTTTTGATGGTTCGGTTTCATTGGTTTCCTCTGATGGTTGTGGTGTGTTTGTCATTTTGTTAGGTGTATTTAATCTGCAATGACAATTTGTTGGTTTTTTAATTGATTGTAAAAAAAAAAAAAAAAATTGCAATGGAAAACAAAACAAAAAAAAATAAAATTGATTTGTTGAGCATCTACCTGGAGGCAATAGCGGCAACGGAGTGGAGGTTCGGATTGATGCTGAGTAGGAGGTTTTGGGTGCTCCAACACACCCTCGCGGGGTCTTTTTTTCGCCACTCCACGCTCGCGGATTTGTTATTGTGATAACAAACCCGTGCCCTATTTTTTTTTATAAAAAAAACAGGTGTGTGCACGCGTTGATGATGCATGCGCGCATATGTTTGTGTACGGGTTAATAACGCCTGTGCGCACATTTTTTCCATGTCAACTAAACAACATGGACGTTCGGCATTGTCGAAGCAGAGGCGAGTACGCGTGTTTGAATGCGCGTGCACGCCCTTGTTTTTTTTCTGCTCGCGCGCTTCTATTGCGACCTTTTTGGGTACCAACTTCATGCGAGTACCCTGATATCATAATGTTCTTGTAAATATTTAAAAGATAAATCCAAATTATTATAACTAATTGCTATAAAAGTTTTTTATTTTTATGGAAAAAACCATATATCAAATATTCACAAAAATTATGAATAGAATTTTTTTTTTTTTAAAGAAAAAAACTTTACTTATATTTTTTATATTAAAGTATGTTTAAATTGTTTTTAAATGATCATAGTATGTCAAACAAAAGCTCCAATAAACAAAACACCGAGCTTCAAATATACCAGATATACAAGATCCATGAACTTTTCAATTATGTTGGTCTTTACAAGTGTGTTTTATATTACAAATGCTTGTATCAGTTTTGGAGAACATTTTGTATATGATCTTATTATAGAATTGGTTATGGATGAGTATCTCCATGAATGAAGAGGGATTTATTTTGTCTCCATGAAGTATGGTTATTACTTTTTTATATTGGTTTTCTTTGTAAGGATGATTATAATTTGTGAATTTTTATATTTCTTTTAAAAAGAATATAAGGAAGTATATGTAGAAAGCATTTTATTTTAATTAATAAAAATATAATTTTTTACCAGAAAAATAATTAACATTAAATATGTTATATTATTAATAATAAAAAAATATTTTTTACTCTACCTTTCATAATTATAATGTTATACATATTATCAATAATAGTTGGAAAACATTTTTATACTACCTGTTATATTGTAATTGATTGTTAATCAGTTATGTTTAACTTTATATTATTTATATAAATAAAATTTCATTTCTAATATTTAATTTTATAATTTGGAAAATAATAATTATTAATTATTTAAAATAACTATTTATCTACTTTCTGATTGGTTTATCACATGATTTGATTGTCATATGACTATTTTTCATGTTAAATTTGTCCACATAAGAATTCTAAAAAACATAAAAATGTTTAATTACATTATGGATTTGTACATGGATATGATCAGGCTTACGTTGATGAACTCTATCATTTCGCATATAATCGATGAGGCTTACGTTGATTCATTAAAACTCTGTCAATTCAATGCCATTCAAACGATGTCTCCGCACTGAGAATGTTTTGTTTTGTTTTTTTTTTTAACAAGGGGAACCTCTCCAAACCGTCCAGTGAGCGTTGTCACTAAACCACTTGGATATCAAACCCCACGGGCCGGGGCCAGCCTTAATATTAAACAGGTTACCAGCAGAAGTACGGTCACCATCGCGGTCGTACAGACTTTTTCTGGGATGCAGATTTTTCCGCCGTACCTCCCCCGCAGGAATCAATACCGGACTTCCAACGAGACAGCCATCAGACCCCACCACTGGCTCCTACTCTCAGCCCCTGAGAATGTTAATCACGTGTGTCTTTACAAACTCCACACAACGTGAACTCAACTGGTTTTACCTTTTTTTTTATAATCAATCAAACTTGACCTTTACTTTTATATAAAACTTTGATAATATAAACATATACATTTAATGAGGGACTCCGTTAACCATGGCCACATTTTATAAAATTTAAATATTAAATATTATTTTAAATTTACAAATTAATAATGAAATAAATTTATTTATAATTTACAACACTTAATTAAATTATTTATAATATTCATTATTAAAATTTTAAAATATTTTAATTTTGATTATTTTTAATTAACAAACAATATTATTTGCATTAAGTGGGAATATGAATATATATATATATATATATATATATATATATATTTTGCTAAAAAAATTATTGACATTTTTTTTTATATTTTGAAATGTAAATTTGTTTTAAAAATATTTGAAAACTTGGAATTGCACTTGTTGTGTGTTTATTTTTTTTACAATAATTGTTAATTTATAAGTCTCTTTAATCTCTAAGTATTCTTAATTCTATTTCCATTTTTAAGTATATATAGTAAATATTATATAGTTATTTATATAACAAAATTCATCAACTCTTTTTTTAAATTAAATTAAATGATCCTCATGTTCCTAATTCATCTTATCTCAAGAGGTACAAAGTAGCTTTGCTACTCATTCCACTTGTTTACTATTAATATATCACAGGGATATAATTATTTAAGTATTTGAGATTATGATTAAAATTAAGATACTGGGAGAATTATCTAGGCGTTAGTATACAATATTATGGTGTTGGAAGGGATAGTGATGCAAGCTGAGGAAAAGTGGAAGTTTAATTATCTTGAGGTGAATATATTTTGGGTTCTTGTTGTAGATATATGGAGGATGGTGCCTCGACAAAAGATGTGTTGTTGTAGAGGGGGTAGAGGAAGGGGAGAATGAGGTGTGGCAGATGATAAGCTAGAGAGGAAGTACATGGAGGGAGTCCCCTCTCATATTGATGAAGCTATCTCAAAGATGGAGGATGAGGAAATGTAGGGGAATATGGAAAACCAGGGCCAAGAAGCGGTTATCAGCCCTTACTGGGTGATGAGAAAGATTTTGGCAAAGACCATGATGGTAAGGGATATTTTGGGGGACCTGGTGGCTCAGATTCTTGGCCATCTGAAGGAAGAATTGTTGTGGAACATCGTGGATATGGAAGGGGTGCAGGAACTAGAGAAAGATCCCTTCAAGGTGAACAAGGAGCAAGGGCACTCTCCTCTCAGAGGGACTCATTTCATATGTCTCGGGCTCACATGACGACTGTCCTAAAGGAGAAGGATCACCCAGAGGCTGGTCCAGATTAGCTCTTGCTTTTCTGTTTGTGTTTATTCTGCTTTGTTTTTTGATAATGGCCTTATGTATGTTCAACGATGGCTTCGAGCCACGGGTGATGAACCTTTGAGGAAGGGGGGTATATTTTGATATTATGTTGTTTCAAAATTTTGTACCAGTGCTTAGTTGGGGATGGGGGACCCTCGGGATAACAATGTTAGGTATTTTCAGGTGGATGATTTTTTTGTTATTATATTGGGAAGGGTAGTAATGGCTTCTTTATGGGATCTATCGTTGATATGGTCCCCGCTCTGGATGGACCAAGTTTGTAATACTATGTACATTTACTTTTTATGAACTGTTAATTGAAGGGTTTTCTCCTCTTACTAAAAAAAAAGATTAAAATTAATATCCTCAGATGCGGGTGTGGATGAGAGGAGGGTTGATGAGGAGGAGGTGCAACGTTTCAAATGCAGGATGAGACGCACATCCTAAACGAGAAATAATGCAACAAGGAAGCGATTACTCCATGGGTATGGAAGTCATTAAATGGGAATATTTCCCTAGTGCGGAGGGTACGATACAAAGGTAGTTATTAAGTGATGATACGGGAAGAAGGATAGTTCATAGATGGGAACAACCAGGATTTATGATGGAAACTGGTGCAAAGTCAGGAAGAAATACAGAATCAAGGGAGCATGTCAAGTCGATAAATATGGGGGTCTCTCTCTACGTGCCCCTTGAAATCGTATTCCCCTCTAATTTCGTTTCTAAATGACGAAGGGAGTCATGGGTATGAGTTAAGAAAGGTGGTGGTTTGGGGTTGTTACTTGTTATCAAGAGTGCAATCTTTTCATTTGGGATGGCATCCATTAGGATTGATTCAAAAGGGAAGACAGCGGACTATGTGAGGAAACAAAAAAAGCGAGTGAACAAGGAGTAGTTACATGCTACTCAAGACACATGGCTCTATAGGGATTCCATCCCCCCATCAATTCAAGCTGATAAAGAGGTGATGGAGCAGGATATGTGGAGTGAGCTAGAGGAAGCTCAACCAATGGCGAAGTTTGTTGTAACATCGCTCCCTTACCCCTACTCCTTGTAGTTGAAAATATGTATTGTTCTGGTGAGGAGCTCAAGGCCAAGGGCCCACCAGTAAACATTGTAGGTGTTGTTATTTATTTCCTAAGTTGTAATGGTTGATTATAGACTTAGGAGAGTGAATGTTTATTACTCAATAAACAACGGGGCAAAGACTCTAGTAGGGGAGAGAGACTAATGGGATAAGAAGCCATGAGGACCTAATATTTTGATGACGGTTATCATCTTGGTGCCAATAGGCACTTGAAGAAACAAATGACGTTTTAAGTTATGCTAACCTAAGTTAATGGTCCATCCTAGTAGTATTTTCAAGGAAATATTAACTCACCACAAATCTTCTAGTAAAGTAGTAAGATTTATCTTTTAAGTATGAATATAGTTGTCCCTAAATAATCCTATAAAAGCTAAGAGATATTTTTATACACATTACTACATCCTCAACAAGGATGCAAGTAACCTAAAGGTAGTAAAAGTTTCCTTCTACCTTGAGAGAAAGAATAACAACTTCTTAGACATATATAAGAAGAATGCTTTTATATATATATATTTATAATATATATATATAATAACAAAGTTAAGTTATTATAATAATCAAATATATATATATATATATATATTTGAAAGAAATGGGCAAACATCATAGTAATGCTATGCGTATTAAAGAAAGAATGACTTTGAAATAAAGAAAGTATTACTTTAATATATAGTAAAATTATTCACAAAACATATGTAAGAATTTTATTTGAGCATATTTTCGCTACATATATGAACTCCTACTCGACAAAGGTTGTCATCATCGTTAACTACCGCCAGTCAATCAAACCTAATTTCGAGGGATGTTTTCAGCCTCTCTCTCAAAGAGAAAAGGCCTAGCCATCATGGGAGGAAACTTACAAGCTACCACTTGGAATGCTTCGACCTCCAAATGGTAGAGGGGATATCTTTCCTTACCTGGGCATTTTCTCCAAAGTTAAAGAGGAAATCTTAAGTATTATTTATAGGAAATCACAACAAAAGGGAGGATAGTTTGCCACAGTCGACTCTGCTTATATTTTTCCATTGATTTCAACTTGAGGTATGTCGCTTGGTCAGGTTGCTACATCTGTGTGGATAGAATCAATTGTTAAAATTTTCTACTAGTATGCTGAATGAAGTTGGAAAGGTAATTTCTAAGTGATAGAGATAGAATCCGTGGAACCCTTTGACAGCAAGGAAGGTATGAATTTCTATTCACATAGTTGTATATTTATTTCGATCAAATTTTTATCCCTACTTCTTTAATAGTATTGTTGAAAACAGAGACAAACGATCTCTGAGGAATCACTATAATTCTTGTTAAAACCCTATATTTTCATATTTTTGGAACAGAGACAAATGATCTTTGTTGAATGTAATATTTGCATTATTGCTTGGTAGAAGCATTTATCGACCCATGTAATTGTTTTGTTATCACCATTCTATTCATTATCTATTGTTCTAAGAATAGAGCGATTTCAATTGGGGATTGATCTAGTGGTTAGTTTACTCCTTACCGATCATGCAAAGGAAGGGCATCCTTTACATAACAGATTCAACCCTAATGTTGTTTATCTACTCCCTGATTTGGTTAAGTAAAATATAAACCATACCATCACCATGGTTAGACTCCTCTTTGTCCGAAATCCTAAAAGTAACAATGGACTTAGTGAGTTTCCTAGTGTTTTTCCTCACCCTAGTGGACTCATTACCATATCAGGGGTGGCCTCTCAGTGGGATGAAAATACACCGAACATAGTGCTAGAAGGTTGGGAGGAAAATCACAGTCAAATCTTTAGTCGCATGAGTCTTTTTTACTAGATAAGTACCTCTCAATTGTTCTACTACTTTATAAGATTGTGAGTTTATGAATATGTACCTTTTGTCATGACTTGCGTTGTTAGACGACTTTGATTCAATGTATAAATGTTGTCATTGTTATATTGTTTTGATGATGTCGATTTGTAAACAAATATATAGTCATCATGAGTGTCTTGATGGATTCATTTACATATGTAGAAATTTGACATGTTGATTATGTATGATAAATGGCAACATTTTTAGATTTAACTAGCTTATGAGTTATGTGTATGATTTACCTTATGAAGGATATACATTTATAGTCATGCCATTAACTTGATGATTGAGTAGGGGTTATATATTTGTTGTATTTTGTATGATGATATTGATGAACTTAAACTGACATGATTATGTAGGATTGATCATAATAAGTTGTGGGAAATATTTATAAACATGTAGTTGTTGGGTGCAGCCCAAGTGGAGCAGTTTTGGTTGAACGAGGCTCAAGGACAGTAACTTTGATGGAGGAAGCACATATTAGGTGAGGCCTAGTATTGGCCTATTTTGGTAGAATCAACTCCACAAATCCCAGGAGCAGGGTTTGGAGTAATGCGAGGATGGTGGATAAGGACCTCTCGCCTGAGTAAAGACAAAGTACTAAGGACGGTCGGGGTAGTTGGAGCAGTTATGGAAGGAGCGGTGGACTAACAGCTACAGGAACAACGGTAAAGAGGTGGAATGGTGTAAAGGATGCACCATGGTACAATCAGAGCTGCATAGTCAGAACTACGACTGTCAGAAGAAGCGACAGAACTAGGGAAGTAGCGCAAAAGGACGGTCGAGGACAAGTGAAGTAGCTGAGAAGTTATGACAAAGCTTGGTTAGAAAGAGAACTACGCCATTTTGGGTGAAGGGTACTATGGGGTTTTGGCCCATAACTATTATAAAGATGTGACCTTCAGGAACAATCTATAAAAAGGGAAATTTTGTATAGGGAAGAGTTGATCTTGGGATAGCTATTGTGAGTTTTGTAAGAGATCAAAGGGAGAAGGAGGCTCTGTAGCTGTGTGTGCAGAGACCCATTGTAGAGAAGAGTCTGCAACTGTGTGCACAGATTGGAACTATTAACCCTTCCCGTTAATATAAACAACAGTTCCTGTGGACGTAGCTCCCACCTGGGGGGTGAACCACGTAAACATCTATGTTGTGTGACTCGATTTATGAGTTATTCTATGTTTATGTATGCTTATGCTTTTATGTGTATTTCCATGTGAATGTTGATGCGAATAATAAGATAAGTAGTGAACACACACATATCTCAATATGTGAAGTTATAAGGAATGTGATAAATGCGTAGTTGCATAGATAACACTAAATCAATGGAGTCTGTATTGTGGTCACTGGGAAGTGTGCAGTCACATAAGTACGTTGTGGTATTTGAATTATACACGAATTTGGAGTGACTTCTCTAGAGGATCTTGTTAGGAACCCATGTCAACCCTTCTATTTACTTTGCTAGTATATTGTTGTTGGACGCATATGCTTTGTAAGTCGTCCCGTAGTATTTGTTGATCCATAGTTGTGTTATTGTTGTTTGGCGCATATGCTTTGTAAGTTGCCCATAGTATTGTTGATCCATAGTTTGTATTGGCCCATGGTTTGACCCATAGTATTGGCGCCTAGACTTAGTATATAAGTGTGTGTTGAGGCCTATGAAGGCACCGTGAAGTTATTTGTATTGAGTTTGCTCAAAGGAGGTTTTCCCCTCGAAGTGGCCTGCGATCAATATAAAAGTGATTCTAAGTTCTGTCATTTCTGTTATTTCGCATATTCTTATTAATTAATTGTTGCAGGTTGTCCACATCTGGTATCAGAGCACTTTCTTGGGCTCGTTGGGTGAAATTTCTGCCAAAAATAATTTTTCGCATCTGTTGCAGCTTTGGATCTGGGAATAATCCCTATCCGCTTAACTGTGGGAAGTACTTGGGCATAAGCCCCAAAACTCATTGTGAGGACTACCACAGGAACCCCAAAGTAGCTGGCCCATTGAGAGGACTTGCCAGCGAAAAGGGCAACGACCCCTACCTGATTGACTAGTTCCCACCCGTGAGGTAAACCAAGAGCTGTCATTTGTGGCAAAGCGGTTATCAGTTTTACCTGAGCCGTGGAGTGAGGGGTACTGCCCCAATACGCAAGCCGTCAGATAGCATTGGTGGCCGCGTGAAACCCATGAACTGCTAGGAAGCCGCACATACCTGGGGTCCATATCTATTTTCAGCTGAACTGTTGCTGCGTCGTTTCAGATCCATTCTGAAAGTCGTTCTAGATCCATCCATTTCAAATCTATTTCAGATCCATCCGTTTTCGATCCAGTCGGCGCCGTTTCAGATCCCTCTGTTTCAGATCACTTATGTGCCATTGCAGATCTATCTATTTGAGATCCCTTCTGCGCCGTTGCAGATCCATTCCTAAAAAAAAAGTATAAATTTTATTTTTTGGCCATATCTCCCTTGTTTTCACTCTGTTTTCCCTTAAACTTCACTGACACCCCTGCAATCCCATTCTGCATATTTCATTTCTGAGGACCCTATCCCAAATTCTACTTCCCAAAGCCCGAAATCCCACATTTGTCTATTTTTAGGGTTTTCCATAACTTCTTCGGATTTTACCCAATTGCCTTCAAAATTTTCCACCGAGTTCCTTTCTTAATTCTGCTTCTTTGTCCCTCTTTGCCAAATTTTCTCATTCTTTCACCTCGCTTCTAAAATCCCCATTTTTTGCTTCCCTATCCATCAGAAAATGTCCAAAACCTAGTCAAACCCCAATTACCCCTCCGAGTTTTTCCCAAATCCAAATTTCCCTTTACTAAATAAGCTTTTGTTTGTGTTTTTCTATCCATTCCCCCCCCCAAAAAAAACCTGGTTATGGTTGTCACCTGCGCCGGAGCAAAAACCATGGAGGAAGCACTTGTAGCCATCCAAACCAACCTCCAAGATCTGGACGAAAAATTTCTCAGCCTCCATCTTCAGCATTCAGCCATGAACAATAATCGACAGCAAGAATCTTCTACAGCCACTGGGTTCTCTTCTTCCAGCCATTTCCATGGTCCGAAGCTTGAATTTCCTCGCTTCAATGGTACTGATCCGACTGGATGGGTCTGTCATGCAGAACAGTATTTCAGTCTGCATAATACTTTTGATGTCCAAAAAGTTCCACTTGCATCCTTTCATTTGGAATAGGAATCCCTTCAATGGTACCGTTGGTACATCAAGGCTCATAACGAGCCAAAATGGACAGATTTTTGCCAACTCCTTTTGCAACGATTTGGTCCCAGCGCTTTTGATGACTTCACCGTAGCACTCACTAAACTCCGTCAAAGTGGCACTGTGAGAGAGTATCAGACCGAATTTGAGAAACTAGCCAATCACATAAAAGGCTTGTCTGATAAATTCTACAGGAGTTGTTTTATCAGTGGTCTTAAGGATGAAATCTAGTCAGAGGTTAAAATGTTCTGTCCCAACACAATGATGGAAGTCCTAGGGTTAGCTAAGTTAACAGAAGACAAGATTGCATCCCAACAGCACTCCAAACCCACTTTTGTTCTCTGCCAAAATATGGGTTCTCAACGACCTCCCATTCCGCAAGCAACTCGACCAACTCCTATCAAGCATTTGTCTGAAACAGAGATGCAGGCATGCAGAGAAAAAGGGCTTTGTTATAATTGTGATGAGAAATTCACTCAGGGACATAGATGTGTTCAACAAAAGCTCTATCTCTTGGATATGGGTTCTCCGCCTGCCTCTAAATTGGTGAAGAAGCTCCAGATCCAATGGATGCTCAGGTCGACATTCAGGAGCCTCCTATTGACCCCGCATCTCAGGATGAACAACCATAGATATATCTCCATGCTTTATCCGGCGTCACCACCCCCCAAACAATGCGGGTCAGGGGTTATTTCAAGAAGCTTCCTCTTATAATACTCATTGATTCTGGTAGCACTCATAACTTCATTGACCCCCGGATCGCCAAACAGGTTGATTATTTTGTCCATCCTTGCTCCAACTTTGAAGTCATGGTTGCTAATGGAGGCACCTTACCTTGCAAGGGAAAGTGTCACAATGTGCGTATCTCTCTAGAAGATTATAACCTGTGCTCTGACATGTTTTCCTTATCCTTAGGCGGATGTGATGTGGTTTTGGGCATTCAATGGTTACGCACACTTGGCCCCATCTTATCGGATTTTGCTGAACTTTGGATGCAGTTTTTAGTCAATGGGACACAACACAAATTTACAAGCTTACAACCAGGGTCTCTCTGCATCATCAGTTCACATCGCCTAGAAAAGATCCTTAAGAAGAATTCACATGGTATCATCGCTCAATTCCATTCCATTCAGATGCACCCATCAACGGCCTCCACTACTTCCTTGGATAGATATGCAGGTGTCTTTGCTGCACCAGTGGGCTTTCCGCCTTCAAGATACCTTTCTGGTAAGCATTTAGCCGTGTCTACATCTCAGCAGGAAATGATGGTTATTTTGCATGCAGTACCGACGTGGCAGCCATCCCTATTAGGGAATTATTTCTGCATCAAGATTGATCTAAAGTTTGAAAAATTTCCTGGAACAATGGGTCTCCTCCCCAGCACACCTAAAATGGGTTATCCACCTCATGGGTTATGACTATGTGATCACTTACAATAAGGGTAAGGACAATATGGTGGCAGAAGCTCCTTCTTGCACATTTGATGACCTAGTTTCTCTTACCGCTATTTCTCTACTTGTTCCAAACTGGTTGCAATATGTTCAACAGGGCTATCTCTTCTATGAAATCTATGCTTCTTCATCGGAAGGGCACTCTGGGTTCCTCCAAAAGTATGACCGGGAACAATGTAACTTCTTTTGGCAGGGACTGAAACTGCCAATTCAACAGATGGTGGTTGACTATGATACTTGCCAAGTCAACAAGGGTGAAACAACACTTCTTTCGGGACTACTCGAACCATTTCCCATCCCTACACAGATTTGGACAACTATTTCTATGGATTTCCTAGAAGCGCTCCAGTGGTACAATACCACGTCTACAAGGACACCATATGAAGCAGTCTATGGACAGGCACCACTAGTTCTTCTTCCATACACCCTCAGTAGCTCCCTAGTTCAGGAAATTGACTCGGTTCTTCGAAACCACGATCAGATTCTTCTCATTCTGCAGGACAATCTTCACATGGCAAGAATTTGACTGAAACAACAAGCCGCTCAGCACCATTCAGAGTGCACTTTTCATGTAGCTGATATGGTTATTCTTCAGCATTCCAAGCAATCCTCCTGAACCTCAAAAGGCTTTAGTGGCCCGGAATGTAACCCGAAGATGCTACAGGGAAACCACTCCATCCAATTCTGCATCAATTTCCACATCTAAAGTTTTGAGGACGAAGCTTTTTCTAAGGGAGAGGGGATGTTAGGAACCCATGTCAACCCTTCTCTTTACTTTGTTAGTATATTGTTGTTGGACGCATATGCTTTGTAAGTTGTCCCGTAGTATTTGTTGATCCATAGTTGTGTTATTGTTGTTTAGCACATATGCTTTGTAAGTCGCCCATAGTATTGTTGATCCATCGTTTGTATTGGCCCATGGTTTTGACCCATAGTATTGGCGCCTAGACTTAGTATATAAGTGTGTGTTGAGGCCTATGAAGGCATCGTGAAGTTATTTGTATTGAGTTTGCTCAAAGGAGGTTGCCCCCTCGAAGTGGCCTGCGATCAATATAAAAGTGATTCTGAGTTATGTCATTTCTGCTATTTCACATATTCTTATTAATTAATTGTTGCAGGTTCTCCATAGATCTATTCCATATTTGCGCATCACCAAGGTTACAGAAACCTGCTTCTGTAATCACCCCATAACTTCACCTCGGGTGAGACCCCATCCTGTTTGCAGGTTGTTGCCGAAAGGGCCGGTGAAAAGGGTTTTTATTGGGTCTCTAATTACACAGAACCGGGTCCAGCTTACGAGAAAGAAAGTAGGCGAACAAATGGTTCTGTTTCTGCGCTTGAATTGGTGATGTGCTATGATAATTGGAATCCTGAGAGAACAGAGATAGAGAACTAGGTAATTTATAAAAAAGGGAGTTTGCGAAGAAGGAGAAAAAACATCCACGTTTGTCTATGGAATAATGGTTACAGAAATATCTATTTTCTAAATTGCACGTAGCTTTCTTCATATTTTTCGCTAACGAGCTACACGGGTGGATATCAAGACTTGCAGAACGGAAAAAAAAAATTCCAAGGTGGAGAAACTACAGCTTGGACTCTAGAGTTGATTAAGAGGCTTAAAGAAGTTGATAACCCAATTTCAAGAGCAGTGGAATTTTGGGTGGATAGCATACTAGAGAGCTACGTTATAGAATTTTTTGTGGACACTCTGAAGTCTTACAGCGTAGCAGAAGGAGATTTATTCAAAGGATTTAGAGGTAAGTAACTAAAAAAGCTCAGTTTATACATTAAAATGTTGTTAGCATAAAAATGTGTTTTAAGAATGCAGTCAGAGTCCTAGGATTTGAGTATGTAATGTTCAGTAACACACATAGTGACACATATGAAGACATTGGTATTTTAAGAAGTGGCAAAAGATATAAACTTAGAACTAGAAAGAGGTATCATGAATCCCAACCTCGCACATTCCTAGAAACTGAGTTAGGAAGTGATAAAAACTCATATCAGGTTGAGTCTGAGAGTGAAACAGAGCCTAGAAAGATTGGGTATCAGCCTATCACTCCACAGAAACCTCCAGATGACAAGAGAGATATTGCTAGTTTGCAGAACACTAGTAGCAGTAACACCGCAGGAGTAAATAATCAGAATTTTCCAAGTAGTAGTATAACTTCTTCATCACAGAATACTACACTTCCTTGAAGAAGAATGATAGATGATATTAAGATACCTATTTTTGAAGGAACTAGTCTAGAAGACCCAGAGAAACATTGGTTTCTCTGTGAAGCTATTTGGAATGTTAAGAAAGTACATGATGATGCTGTAAAACAAGCTCATCCAGTTACTACATTCAGAGATAGAGATTTGACATGGTTCATGAAATATTCTAGGGGACAGAATAGGACACTAGAAGAGATCGGAACTGCGCTGATTAGAGAATTTAAGAAACCTAAGTCGGAATCTCAGTGCATTACAAAGCTAAAAGAAATCAAACAAACACATAACGAGAATGTATGGGAATTTGATCAAAAATTCAAAGCACTGTTAGATCAAGTAAATCTTGATATAGCCCCACAACAACACTAGGAGTGGTTCATAGCTACGTTGTTTCCACACATTAGATTACCACTGATGCAACAGAAGGTTGCTTCGCAGACATGGACTTTAGAAATTGCGATGAAACTAGAGGCTTCTCCCATTGGAGAAACTAGTGCAGGAATGGTTCAGATACAGACACAACTAGCAAACTTGACATTACAGTTACAAGATATGGAGAAAGGAAAAGAAGCCAAAGAAGAGTTTTGGTGTACTAAATGTAAAGGAGAAGGACATTCCAAGGAACACTACCCTGTATTCAGATATTACGTCACTAGTGGAGCACCAAATCCATTGAATCAACATCAAGGACCATGGTGTGAGATTTGTCGATGAAGAGGACATTACCCAGAGGACTATTACCTACTTCAGAAATATGTGCAAACACCAAAGAATCTGCACTGCACATTCTGTAAGTCAATTGGCCATGATGATAGCAACTGTAGAGCATATGATCTCATGATAGAAAGAAAACATGATATCTACATAGTTCAAGGAGAAACGCAGAATAATAATGAAAATGCGCAGTATGATCAAGGCACATACAGAGGATGTGGTGGATTCAGAGGAAGAAGACGAAACACTGGCCAAGGAAGAGGAATAGGTTAGATTTTATGTTATAACTGTGCTCAGCCATGACACTTAGCCCGAGGTCGAGACTATTAGAATCCTTGTATTACTTGTAAATATTGTAAGTCATTTGACCATGTCATTGAGGCATGTCCCATTTTGCAAGGAAAAATGCAAGAGAGAAGACCAGAAGCGAAGAATCAGAACATACAGATGATCACATCAGAAGAATGAAACAAAGATCGCAACATTCATATTGTGATGCGAAGTGGAGCCACGACAGGAAAATACCAGAAAAGTGAATCTTCAACTTTTGAAGACCATATAGCTAGACAAAATCCTACTAAAGGGGCCTGGATAAGAAAAGCAGTTGGAAAAATTCATGCCTTCAATCTTAACAAAGAAAAAGCAGCCTTCATGGAAGCAAGAGAAACCTTAAAGGGTCCAGAACCTTCGACTATAAGAATACCACTGCGAAGTGAAACACCACCTATGATTGATATGCCAACTTCGTATGATGGATCGCGAATTTCACTAGAACATACTAGTCATGTTACGCATTTCCTACAGAGCTGTATGAAGTTGTTAAGACATGAAAATGCCTTAGGAGAATAATAGAACCTATTAGGACATTACGAGCGGTGTAATATAGTAAATAATGCAGATAACGCAGTTCATCATATCAAGAGCCATAGGAGGACTGGAAGATAAATGAGATTAAGTGTGTAGATTGGAGGTTTTCAAATGGACCAGATCATTCTTGACTTAGGCTCAAAGGTGAATGTCTTGAAAAAGAAAACATGGGAACAGATGGGAAAGCCGAAGTTATCATGGTCACCGATACAGTTGAGACTAGCAAATCAGCAAAAGGTTTTACCTTTTGGGAGATTATCAAATTTCCTTGTTGACATTGATGGTGTGCGAAGTAAAGCATACTTAAAAGGTTATTGAGATCATAGATGATAGCAATCTGTATCCTGCACTATTGGGGATTTATTAGGAAACTGATAGCGTCACAATCATCAACTTGAAGAAGAAACAAATGATATTTGAAGGACCGGATATCAGGGTCATCGCACCCTTGGATCCTTTACAAGGGCCTAGATATGTTGAACCAGTATGAGAAGAATGCAGAACTCAATATCTCGATAATATATATAAGATGACAGTGAATCAAGAAAATTACATTAACCCTACAAATTATGGAACATTGAATTGGAGATGTGGCAGTTCTTGCATATTAGAATCAAATGAAGGATAGGAGAACTCGCAGAAAAAAAATGCACGAAGTATCAGCCAGACAATGTGTGCAGATAACAAAGTCACTACACTGGATTGGAATAGAGGTAAGTTCAATTCTTGCTTATGATGGGTTGAGTAATATCCACACATTTCTTTAAGAATATCTCGTATCAGTTTTAGATGAACATAAGTCAACATAATTCAATATAGCACTGCGGGCTACACATGCGAGATGGTGGGATGCACATAAGCAAAACCTGACCACATGGGAAGAATGTAAGCACATGATGGAGATCATATTTACAGAACAAACTGAGATTGTAAAATTAAAATACAATGGACAGACTGATCCTAGAGATCATATAGAATTTAGTTCGAAAGCATGGACAAACATACCACAAGTAGAGTGGGTCCATCTATTTGTGCACACATTGGAGCAAATTCCAAAGAAATGGTACATGGAAACAAAACTCCGCAGAGGAATGACATAATGGTCCATTATGAAAAGAACTTCCAAACAACTTTCAGCTTTGAAGATGATTGTCCAAGTATCAATGAGGCTTTGCGGATCATTAAAGAGAAGATATTTGATGATGCATCGTTACTTATGTATAAACAACCAGATTGGGAAATACAGTTGGAACATGCACTAGAATGTTACAACTTCTCATTAAACGAAGATGAATATTAAGACCCACGCAATGTAAACATACCAGATTCTGAAGGAAAATGCGATGTAGAAGTGTTAGTAAAACAGGATCGCAGAGCAATAAACAATAAAAAAGATGCAAATACAATCACACAAACATATTACAAGAGAGACACCAATATATTGTGGTTCAACCAAGATGGGCTACGTCCACACTGAAATTTCCAGTCTTTATTATTAAACCATCTAGCAAATGAAGGGATACAACCTGCAGCACATCCGCTGCACTTCCTCTTCATTGTCTCATAGTCTCTCTTTTCCGATCTCAGATATCTTTACAATGCATAATACCTAATACATCACCCCTACTCGTATTACAATGTCTTTATTATAAATAGGAATACCATGGGAAAATACCACGGGTTACCCAAAACCATGGGCCCGTAAAAAAACCACAAAAATTTCCTTCAAGGGTGAAGCCCCCGAACCCCCGCTGGCCCCCGGACCCCAGTGGGGCAAGGCTTCGCCCCCCCTCATTGGGGTGAGTGTACAGTCCTTTTGCATATCATATAAAGTTGGGGTATAAACACGGCTAAATAATAATATCTCTGAATTTGGGAGATCAGGCTCCACAACCAACAAGAAGGACCTGATTTAGAAATTCTAGATCTAAGTAATCCTGTAAAAACCAAAAAAATCAATATTGGTACCAATGAAGATTCGAAGTTCACTTCTATTGGGAATTATTGGGATGAAGAAACGGTAGAATAGATAGTAGACGTACTGCGCGAATATCAAGATTTATTTCCTACCATGTTTTTTGAAATGAAAGGAATTTTAGGTGACTTGGGAGTTATGAAAATACCTTTCAATCCTAATGTGAATCCTATCAAGCAAAGACCCTACAGACTGAATCCCAGACAAATAAAGAGAAGGCTTAGCCATGGTGTACGCATTGCAGAAGTTCATACACTATTTACTAGGTTGCATTTCTATATGTTTACTAACCACTCAACTTTGAAGTACCTGGTCAATAAACTAGTGTTAGGGGGAAGAATATGTAGATTGATATTACTCTTTCAAGAGTATGATTTTGAAATCATTGTCAAACCAGGAAGATTGAATTCAGGACCTGACTATCTCTCCATAATCGAATCAGGCAAAGAACCTAGTAATTTGGAGGATAGTTTACCACATGCAAAGTTGTTTTCTATTCACATAGAAGATGACTACTATAAGGATATTGTAGAATTTTTTACTACAGGTCTTGCACCTACAAAGTTTATTACGCAGCAGAAGAAACAGTTAGTGGTAAAAGCAACTGATTTTACTCTAATTGCAAGAAAATTATACAAACTAGGACCAGATGAAGTATTGCAAGGATGTGTATTGGAACACGAAAAACCCATGATACTTGTTGAAGCACACTCAGGAGTATCGGGAGGACATTATGCATGAAGGGCTATTACGCATGAAAGTTTAAGATCATGAATATGGTGTCCTACAATACACAAGGATTCAGAAGAACATTTCCAAAGTTGCGAGGTATGCCAAAGAACAGGAAATCCATATCGTAGAGATGAAATTCCATTGATGCCACAACTGACATTGCAAGAATTTGATAAGTCGACTATTGAATTTGTGGGACCTATTAACCCACCCAAAAAATGAACTGGTTCGAGATATATCATCACAACTATAGATTATCTAACAAGATGGGCAGAAGCAAAACCAGTAAAGGACTATAGCACAGTCACTACCACATAGTTCATTTTTTAGAACATCTTAACAAGGTTTGGATGTCCAAAGAACCTAATGAGCGATCAGGGAACTCATTTCATCAATAGGACTATTGAAGCCCTAACCGAAGAATTTCAGATCTACCATCATAAGAGCACACCATATCATCCACAAGTTGATGGCATTGTCGAAGCTTTTAACAAAGTGTTGGAAAATGCACTGACCAAGATATGCAATACAAACAGGGATGATTGTGTTAAGTTTAGCATAAATTTACTAGCAAGATCACTGAAAGAAACACAATCACAAGATGGACAAAGATTTACCCTAGGAAACCCTCATGGGGTAGAAAACCCAACAAAGCTTTCCTCAATATAGATGATCAACCAATACAAGATGTAGTACCCAAGCAAGAGCTCCTTCTCCTCCTATGCAGATCTCTCTCTCTCTCTCCTATGCGCCAATCACAAGTAATTGAATGAATGAGATAATGAGGAACACACCTCCTCTATTTATACTCGTGTTCTAACTGACTTTTCACCCTAGTGGGGCCGACCTCTCCTAAGAGAGTCTAATAACCCCTAAAATGCTAACTCAGCGCCAACCCCACAAGGGAGATCTAATAACCCTAGTTCCCACATTCTCTCGGAGGAATAAACATCTCCGGATACAAGACAAAGTCCCATCGGGGGAATGCAACATCTCCGGAATAATAAAATACAAATATAATATCTTTAGAAGTTACAATATTCAACACTCCCCCTTAACAAGAAGGATATTATAACAACATCTGTAGGATCAAGGAGTCAACAACTACACAATACATGATACATCTATAAATCATTGGAAGCTTTCTTCAATCATCATCAGTAACTCAAGCAGTTACTGGAACATAATCAATACTGGAATATCAACATCGCCAGTATTGAGTCTTCATCTTCTACAACACTTGAACAGCTACAGCAACATCATCATCTCGATCATCTCGATAAATATCATCATCTCGATCAACATCATCATCTGGATCATCTCGATCAACATCATCATCTGGATCATCTGGATCATCTAGATCATCTCGATCATTTAGATCTTCACAATCACATCATCATCTCTATCTTCTCGATCGTCTGGATCATCTTGATCTTCTCGATTGTATGGATCTTCACGATCACATCATCATCTCGATCTTCTCGATTGTATGGATCTTCTCGATCTTCTCGATCGTCTGGATCTTCTCGATCACATCATCATCTCTATCTTCTCAATCTTCTGGATCTTCTCAATCACATCATCATCTCGATCTTCTCAATCGTCTGGAATACATATGATCAAATTTCAGGATGATCAATCCCTCTCCTTTTAAGACAAGTCTCGTGTCTATGGACAATGAAATCCAAATCTACTTCCAAGATGATCAATCCTGATCAATTTAAGACAAGTCTCATGTCTATGGACGATGCAGTCTGTGATCCATTTAAGACAAGTCTCCTGTCTAAGAACGATGCAGTCCATGATCCGTTTAAGACAAGTCTCATGTCTAAGGACGATGCAGTCCATGATCCATTTAATACAAGTCTCATGTCTAAGGACGATGCAATCCATGATCCATTTAAGACAAGTCTCATGTCTAAGGACGATGCAGTCCATGATCCGTTTAAGACAAGTCTCATGTCTAAGGATGATGCAGTCCATGATCCGTTTAAGACAAGTCTCATGTATAAGGATTATGCAGTCTAGATCAAATTCCCAGGATGATCAATCTTGATCAATTTAAGACAAGTCTCATGTCTATGGACGATGCAGTCCAGATCAAACTCCCAGGATGATCAATCCTGATCATTTTAAGACAAGTCTCATGTCTATGGACGATGTAGTCCAGATCAAATTCCTAGGATGATCAATCCTGATCAATTTAAGACAAGTCTCATGTCTATGGACGATGCAATCCATTCACGTACATTTTGAACCAAATGTTCAGAGATGATGCAATCCTATCATCAATTCTCGAAGACATATGTCTCTGGATCAATTCAGGGACCTAAGTCCAGGGATGATGCAATCCCTATCATCCACCAAGGATCTCCTGTCGACCTCCTTGTCGGTATCATCGACCTTATCGTCAATACTGGTACAAGTATCCTCACTATCAATACAGATATCCTTGTCATCAACCTTACCATTGATACAGGAAATCTCATCATCGATACTGGTATCAATACCAGTATCCAATATCATCATCAACCATGTCACTCCCCCTCTCGGGGAGGGTCCTCTCGAACTACACCAAGTTTGTCTCGGAAGTACTCAAACTTTACTCGAGACAAAGGTTTGGTCAACATATCAGCAACTTGTTCATCAGTGCTCACATACTCGAGATTTATAGCCCCTTCCTGCACCATATCACGTATATAGAAACATCGAATTTCTATGTGATTTGACTTATCATGGAACACTGGATTCTCTGTCATCTTGATACAACTCTGGTTGTCACACAAGATTACAGTGGGGTCCATCTCTAAGTCGAACAATCCTGATAACATCTTTCGAAGCCATACGACCTCACAACTAGCAGAGCATGCAGCTATATATTCCGCTTCAACTATGCTGAGAGCTACACTAGACTGCTTCCTGCTAAACCACGAGATCATGGCAGATCCCAGACAATAACATATGCCTGATGTACTCTTCCTGTCTGATACACTTCCATCCCAATCAACATCTTTGTAGCCATACAATCTGAAATCATGATCTCCAAGATAATATAGACCAAAGTCTATCGTACCCTTCAGGTACCTCGTCACATGCTTTGCAGCTATTCAGTGAACACGTCTAGGTTCCACTAGATACTGACTCAAGGTGTTCACAACAAAGCATATATCTGGTCTAGTGTTCATCAAATACATTAATGAACCAATAATCTGCATGTACAGAGTTACATCCACTAACTTTGATGAGTCATCTGCTAATAGCTTCAAGTTGGAATCCATGGGGGTGGCCATGGCTTTGCATTCCAACATATCAAATCTCTTCAAGATTTACACAGCATACTTTCCCTGGTTGAGAAAGATTCCTTTTGAGCCTTGCCACACTTCCAGTCCTAAGAAGTAATGCATCAAACCGAGATCTTTCATCTCAAACTCTACAGAGAGTTTCTTCTTGCATTCAACAATCTGCTTCTCATTTCCAGTCAGAAATAGATCATCCACATACAACAACAATATGACAGGTTCATCATCCATAACTTTGAGATAAAGGTTAGGATCAACTTTACTCTTGGTAAAGCCCAAGCTAGTCAAGAAACTGTCAATTCTTCCATACCAAGCTCTGGGAGCTTGCTTCAACCCATACAAGGCCTTCTTCAGTTTGCATACATGGGTTCTTCTATCTTCAACCTCAAATCCTTGTGGTTGTTCTGTGTACACTTCTTCCTCAATCACACCATCCAGGAAAGTTGTCTTTACATCCATCTGATGTAGTTTCCACTTCATCATGGATGCAAGTGCCATGATGGTTCTAATGGAAGTGTACCTTGCAACCAGTGCAAATGTCTCTTCATAGTCAATTCCCTCTTTCTGAGAGAATCCTCTGGATACAAACCTTTCCTTATATTTTTCAATGCTACCATCCGCAGCATGCTTTATTTTGTATATCCATTTAGAGGATACAACACTCTTGTCCTTTGGTTTGGGCACTATGTCCCAAACATCATTCTTCATTATCAGCTGGTATTCCTCTGTCATTGCCTCTACCCATTCTTTCTTATGAACTGCCTCTTCATAACTGGTAGGTTCTTGATTTACAAGATCACACATCAAAGACACATAGTTGGAGAATGGCTTTGGTTTCTTGCTCACTCTAGTAGAGCCTTTAGGAGCTCCATACTTTTCTACTCCTAGAATAATATCTCTAGCCCATGCTGGCTTTCTCTTTCTTGATATGTTTGTGATAGGGGGTTCTTGTGATTCTAACATGTCATGGTATTATGGTGTTTCATCTTTAGGGGTGGGTACATCTTCTGCAATTCTAGGAGGTGCATCTTCTTCATATACTTCTTCATACTGGTACTTCCTAGACATTTTCAGAGCTGCTTATTCATCAAATGTCACATCCCTACTAATTTCCATATGATGGAATCAATGGATTTATATTCTAAATGCTTTGGATGCTTCACAATACCCAACAAATATTCCCTTCTTTCCAGAAGGGTCTAGCTTAGTTCTCTTTTCTTTTGGTATGTGAATATACACAAGGCACCCAAAAATATTGAGGTGACTTACCTCAGGCTTCTTTCCTGTGAATACTTCTTTTGGGGTCTTGAATTCAAGAGCACTATGAGATAGTCTATTATGCACATAGAATGTTGTCCTGGTTGCTTCATCCCAGAGATGCATAGGTAGATCTTGATCATGTATCATTGTCTTTATTGCTTCCATAATTGTTCTATTCTTTCTTTCCGCAACACCATTTTATTGGGGATTGTAGGGAGTGGTTAGTTCCCTCTTGATTCCAGCTTCTTTGCAAAATGCTTCAAAATATTTTCAAGTATATTCTCCACCTTTATCTGTCCTAACTATCTTGATCTTCTTTTCTGAATGATTTTCTATCAAGGCTTTGAACTCCTTGAATTTCCCAAAGACTTCATCTTTTCCATTTAGGAAGTATATCCAAGTCTTTCTTGAATAGTCATCAATGAATGTAAGATAGTATTCATATCCACTTAAGGAGGTGGTAGGAATTGGTCCACATACATCTAAATGTATCAATTCCAAAGTACTTTTAGTCTTTGTTTCACTCTTTGGAAATGGGTTCTTGATATTCTTACCTTTTGCACATCCTTTACAAGTGTCTTTATGTTCAATCTTCAAATCTGGAACTCCTATTACTACTTTGCTCACATAGGGCAATGCTTTGTAGTTGATGTGAGCAAGCCTTCTATGCCATAGCTCACTTGGACTAGTGGATTCATGAACAAGGGCAGCTTCTGAATGTCCCTTGAGCTTATATAGGCCTCCTTCCTCTTCACCAATAACAATTGCATCCTTAATTGTTTTCCCTTTGGACCACATGAGTACTTGTCCATCTATGAATGCAACCCTGTAGTCTTTCTTATGTAATGCTGAGATAGAAAGTAAGTTCTTCTTCAAGCCTAATTCATATAAGATGTCTTTCATCTTCATGGGGGTTCCAGAATCAAGCTTGTAGCTTGTTTCACCAATTCCCTTGATGGGATATTAATAGTCATCTCCTAATGATACTTTCTGAGGGGAGGTCTTCTCTTCAAGTTTTGATAGATTTTTCTTTTGACCTGTCATGTGCTTTGAAGCACCACTATCAATGAGCCATGTATCTTCTCCAGGTGTTACGGACCCAGAGAGTGCAGAGAATAGCACATATTCGTCTACATCTTCTTCTTCTACTTTAGTTCTTTTCTTTTGAATCCTCTCTTCTTCTTCTTCACTATCATCTTCTGCTAAATGTGCTTGATGCATTTTGTGATGAAAGTTCTTCTTCTTCTTTGAAGGACAATTCCTAGCAAAGTGTCCCAATTTGTTACAACAATAACACTGGACAGAAGAGAGGTCTCTTTTTGAACTTACTCCTCTTTTCTTTTGAAATCTGTGTGGAGGTTGAGACTCCTTGTGACCATTCTTCTTGGAGTTAAAATTATTCCTTCTTCTCTTGGTGTGGGTGGCCAAAGATTGATCATCTTCTTTGAGCAAGGCTTCTCTATTGGCTACCCTAGCCTCTTCTTGAATGCAATCCTCTTACACCACATCAAACTTCATACTTTCTTTTCTTGCACACATGGCTTTGATGAATGACTCCCAAGGTCTAGTGAGACCATTTAGAACAATCATTACTAGTTAATCTTCATCAAGGGTGTCTCCAATAGCATCTAGTTGTTACTTGAACTGGGAAACCCTTGAGAAGTAATATTGAATAGACTCTCCTTTATTCATCATAGTGCTCTTCAGTTGAGCTCTCAGGTTCATCTTCCTATTGATGTTATTTCCCTGATACATTCTGGAAAGGGCATCATACATTTCCTTTGGGGTCTTCTTGGATGCCACTTGGGGAATCAAGTGGTCCTTGATAGAATCAGCAATGATTCTCTTTGCCCTAATCAAATCCTTCCTATGCTTCTCTTTGGCTTCATCTTCTTCAGGTTCTGCAACCTCATCCTTGATATATTGGACAAGATCATTCTCTTCAAGAATGAGACCAATTCTGTATTTCCATGCTCGAAAATTCTCTATACCCTCTAGCTTGTCTTCAAGCTTAGTGCTTGGAGCCATCTTATCTAGGAGGTCACAGAGATTGAAGTCTTAAAAGATAGAATAGTACTTACCAGGAGATGAGCTTGATTGAATTGAGATTATTGTTGTGCTATGCTTCTAGAAACTTCAATTTTTCACCTTCTGGATCTACAACAGAATTTCTGGTTTTCTAGTTTTCACCTTTCTGGTTTACTGGTGCACAGGTTCGTAGCTTTTCTGGTTTGCTGGTGTACAAGTGCGCACTTTTTTTGGTTTATTGGTTTTATGGTCCAAACCCTAAACTAGGGTTTCAATTTCTCGGAGTTCTACCCACTCAAAAAGTTTGATCTAGGGCTCGAAAGTTCGATTTTGAGGAGGGCTATCCAACCATGCAATCAAAATCCAAAAATTTGAACTTTTGCAGAAACCCTAATTTTCACCGGAGGAGGAGAGAGAGGAATTTTCACCTCGTGAAAGATGTCCTATTCAGGCTAGCTCTGATACCATGTTAAGTTTAGAACAAATTTACTAGCAAGATCACTGCAAGAAACACAATCACAAGATAGACAAATATTTACCCTAGGAAACCCTCATGGGGTAGAAAACCCAACAAAGCTTTCCTCAATATAGATGATCAACCAATACAAGATGTAGTACCCAAGCAAGGAGCTCCTTCTCCTCCTATGCATATCTCTCTCTCTCTCCTATGCGCCAATCACAAGTGAGTGAATGAATGAGATAATGAGGAACACACCTCCTCTATTTATACTCATGTTCTAACTGAATTTTCACCCTAGTGGGGCCGACCTCTCCTAAGAGAGTCTAATAACCCCTAAACTGCTAACTCAGAGCCGACCCCACAAGGGAGATCTAATAACCCCAGTTACCACATTCTCTTGGAGGAATAAAAATCTCTGGATACAAGACAAAGTCCCATCGGAGGAATGCAACATCTTTGGAATAATAAAATACAAATATAATATCTTTAGAAGTTACAATATTCAACAGATTGGGTTCTAAGAATATCAGCAGTGCTATGGGCATATAGAGCAACTTGTAAGAAGTTGAAAAGTCATACACCTTTCAGATTAGCATATGGATAGGTAGTTGTCATGCCAATGGAATATATAGTCCCAATCCTAAGGATTACAGCATTCACAGATATGGATGATGAAGAGACAATAGATGAAATACTACTACACTTAGTTGGGATGGAGGAAGATCGCTTCATTGCAGGTTTTCACCAGCAAGTGCAGAAAGATAAAGAAAAATCATGGCATGATGGGCACACCAAGTACAAATTCTTCTAGGTAGGAGACCTTGTCCTCATCTATGATAGTAAATTTATGAAATTTCCTAGAAAGTTTAAAATTCACTGGCTAGGACCGTATGTTGTCAAATATGTTACTAATGGTGGCGCAGTTCAGTTAGCCACATTACTAGGAGAAAAACTACAAGGACTTGTTAATGGAAGTACACTATAGCCCTACAAGGATACTCATACTCCGCTAGACATCAGTTGATAAAAATAAATAAAAAATTTAAGCGTCAAGTGCAGTTGAATTTGGACACTAAAAATTGAGTATAGAGTTTGTACATAGATTTTCTAAAAAGAGAAGTCCCATGAAAAAGAAAACATATTATGCGAAGTACATACCGCAAGCTGAGATATAGAGTATGAGCAGGAAGCCTAGATGTGAAGTTCAAAATGAAAAAGAGGAAACACGCAGTTAACTTTGCAGATGCGTCTGACCATGAGCGAAGTTAGGGAAAAACTAACCGCTACAACTTTTTGATCAAAAAGTAGCCATTATACAGTGTTTTTGAGAACCGTCTGTTTCCGCATTTAAGGCATATTTGTCTGTTTCAGGCACATTCAATGAAGTAAAGGACCAAGATATCAGCGATATTTGGCCAACAGACATGGAATTTCATGCCTAGTTAGTCGTTTTATGGGCGCATCTCAGTTCTGCTGCGCCTATAAATAGGGACAACCGCATACTTACCGGCTTTACCGCGATTTTCAATTTTTATTGCTTGTAAATTTTGAGTTTTTACCACTCAGAAGACAAGAGAAATCTGTAAGTGACTATCTGAGAATTCGACCTTAGACGATATTTTGAGAGACTTCAAGTAGTCAGGGATGGGGGGATTCATGAAAATGCCCGTGAAGAAGGTCGTACCAGAAAGAGGTGCCTCATCTAAAATCTTACCATGCCACACAACAGGGATGAATAAAAAGGATAAGTAGCCAGCCAAAAAACCAAAGAGGCTAAAGATAGCGGGAATGCCGAATCTAGTCCCATCGGCACCACCTCATGCCAGGCCGATACTCCTTACACCAGAGTATATCCCTCTGCGAAGAGCCGATGCACCACCTGTCCAACTTCTGAAGAATCTGCAGTATGAAATTCCATTTCCACCGATGTCAAGTCATGTGAGCATCCAAGAGAAATTGCTAGGTAGAATTCCTGAATGCAAATTCATGGATCATGACTTGGTGCAGGAAGGTAAGTACCCTCAATTTCATCCTGATCAGTATATGTGCCGCAAGGTCAGCGAAACCATAAAGCAAGCCACTCTTCACGCATAGGATTGTCTTACGCTGCTAGTATCGTCCGGGTTGTTGAACCTTCTGCACATCCCGCACTTTCATCGAAGTCATGAGCTCACTATGCTTGTGCGCACCTTACTGTCGTGCCGCATCAAGGATACTTGTGGCTAGACCAAAATATTGATATAAACATCAATCTAATCTACCGGATCACGAATCTCAGTAAGTGAGGTGCTGATCTTGCAGCGGAGTTTATAGGTAAACCCAAAGATAAGGAACTTGCGAAGAGAATTAAAGAAGAATTTGGCTTGGTCAAAGGCAGCCGCGGGTATATCACAACTGCAATCAAAGATCAAGCTACACAATTTACAGTCCAACTGCTATTAGGGAAAGTTTTGAGAAAATGGAGACTGACTGAGGTGTCGGCCGCTATAGTTTCCTTAGTTGCAAAGGCTAAGGAAGGAATTTTGTAGAATTGTTCAATTTATATGTTGAGTGAGTTCCTGGATGATGTCCGCGAAGCTCAAGAAAGTGGGGTTGCCTTCCACTATAGTTGGTTACTGGTGTTGATCGCATTTGTGGGCTGGAAAGAACCCCTGTACCAACAGAATTCCCTAGTCATAATAGGATATTGCAGAGGGACTAAGTTTGAGAACATGTGGGAAAACATGAGGTCAGAGAGGCAACGGCTTAATAATGAACAGTTGTTTACCTACTATGAACAGTTATGCAAAGTGATTCAGCACACTCCACGTGTTACCAAGGAACTAACAATTGTGTATATTCACAAGTTAATATTCAATGCTTACCTTCACTTCATATATGTTCAACCAAGAGTAGAAAAGCAGAACCCTGAGTGGTTTGAAGGACTATATAAATTGGATGCACAGAAAATTGAGTTGATCATGGAAGACTAGCCACTGGAATGGAAGGCTGATTCATCAGAGATGATCAACACTACATCAAAAGAAAGCAAAGATGGAAATGCGCAGAACCAAGAAGAAGAAACGACCAACGTGCAAGTCAAAGGCCCAAATCAAGAAGAAGTTTAGCAAGACACTACTGGAGTATTAACAGGAGAAAAGCGTAAGGACCCTGACACCGCCATTCCGAAAAAAGGGAAAAAGAAGAATCATAAGGAAACTAGAACACCGCTTGATGCGCAGTTACATGTCAATGATGATGAAAGCATCGCAACACGAGTCAACGAGCACCTAGATGAAATCTCTCCCTTAAGGAAAGAAAAAGTGAAGAAGTCCAATTGATCCTAATGGAGAACCTCTCAGAGCTAAAATGCATGGTAGCATAGATAGAGCAAGTTCAACAGGACTTGGTACGTGAATCCGATTTTGAAGGAAAGTCTGGTGAGTTAAGCCAAAAGAAGAGAAGGACACCTGCCTTGACAATGAGACCTCGCTTAGTCCAAATTGAACCCATGAATGTCATATTCCTGAGCGACAAACTTGCTGAAGGTGCGAAGCTCAAGAAAGTGGGGTTGCCTTCCACTATAGTTGGTTACTGGGGTTGATCACATTTGTGGGCTAGAAAGAACCCCTATACCAACAGAATTCCCTAGTCATAATAGGAGATTGCAGAGGGACTAGATTTGAGAAAATGTGGGAAAAAACGAGGTCAGAGAGGCAACAACTTAATAATGAACAGTTGTTTACCTTCTATGAATAGTTATGCAAAGTGATTCAGCGCACTCCACGTGTTACCAAGGAACTAACAATTGTGTATATTCACAATTTAATATTCAATGCTTACCTTCACTTCATATAAGTTCAACCAAGAGAAGAAAAGCAGAACCCTGAGTGGTTTGAAGGACTATATCAATTGGATGCATAGAAAATTGAGTTGATCATGGAAGACTAGCCACTAGAATGGAAGGTTGATTCATCAGAGATGATCAACACTACATCAGAAGAAAGAAAAGATGGAAATGCGCAGAACCAAGAAGAAGAAACGACCAACGAGCAAGTCAAAGACCCAAATCAAGAAGAAGTTCAGCAAGACACTGCTGGAGTATCAGCAGGAGAAAAGCATAAGGACCCTGGCACCATTATTCCGGAAAAAGGGAAAAAGAAGAATCATAAGGAAACTAGAACACAACTCGATGCGCAGTTACATGTCGATGATGATGAAAGCATCGCAACGCGAGCACCTAGAAGAAATATCTCCCTTAAGGAAAGAAAAAGTGAAGAATTCCAATTGATCTTGATGGAGAACCTCTCAGAGCTAAAAAGCATGGTAGCATAGATAGAGCAAGTTCAACGGGACTTGGTACATGAATCCGACTCTGAAGGCAAGTCCGGTGAGTTAAGCCAAAAGAAGAGAAGGACGCCTGCCTTGACAATGAGACCTCGCTTAGTCCGAATTGAACCCATGAATGTCATATTCCCGAGCGACAAACTTGCTGAAGGTGCGAAGAAGCTCGCACATGTGGATATTAATGTCGGCATGTTACCCCTCGAAGAATTACATAATCTACATCTGCAGGTTGTGGAAGAAATTCGGGATAGAGACATTGTTTCTTGTAACCGACATCTACAGCTAGAGGAAAGCTATAAAGAGCTTAAGGATGAATCCGCGGAGAAAAGCAGAGAGATAGTCAGATTTCAAGAGAAGCACCGCATGATGAAAGAAATGGTTGTAGTAGTCTATGTGAAGATACCTGAATGCGAAGAGGAACCAGAGGTAGAAGCGACTATACTTAAGATTGGTGACGTTGTGGAAAATATTAAGGCAGAGACGATGGATATGGAGATTTCTTATAAAGAGAATATCGCTACCTTAGAATCTCAACAGCAACCTGTCACTCCAAAAAATGTGAAAGAATCCAGAACCAAAGACTTGAAGGCTTCAACCGAAAATATCTCTGCAGAAGTAGCGAGATGTCAAGACCTGCTCAAAGAAGTCACCGGAGTATGGGATATGCTACAAGAAGACACTGAGTTGCAGAAAATATAGGATGAACTACAACAATGGTATAAAGAGCTTGAATCTGTGAACATGGCTATGAAGGACTTACCACCAAGGAAAAATATCCAGAAGTTTGCAGCAACAAAAGAATTGTAGAAAGAGTTGAAAGCGTTGAAGATAAAGGAGGCTAACACTTCAGCGAAGCTACAACCCATGTAGGAAGAAGCGCTCTCTCTTTCGGAGGAGATTGAACAGAAGCTACAAGAAATATGCACTATGGAAAACATAGTAAAAGAGAAAGCTCAAGAAGCCATCTCAGAGGAGATGTTGGAAACAATTAAGGAGTTTGAACAAGAGGCTAAAGACACAGTTGCGAAGTTAAGCCTGACTTACCAGACATTCGCTGCGAAGTCGAACATCCTAGGGGATGCACAGTTGAATCATCCTAGTGAAATTGGCTCGAGGCCTAGCCACATGTGATTGCTAGGGGCCTGTTGGGCGCAGTCCAAGTGGAGCAGTTTTGGTTAAGCGAGGCTCAAGCGCAGTAACTTTGATGGCGGAAGTACAAGTTAGGCGAGGCCTGGTATTGGCCTATTTTGGGAGAAGTAACTCCAAAAATCCCAGGAGCAAGGTTTGGAGTAATGCGAGGATTGCGTATAAGGACCTGTCGCCTTAGTAAAGACAAAGTACTAAGTACGGTCAAGGTAGTTGGAGCAGTTATGGAAGGAGCGACAGACTGACAGCTACAGGAACAATGGTAAAGAGGTGGAATGGTGTAAAGGATGCACCATGGTATAGTTAGAGCCATGCAGTCTGAACTACAACTATCAGAAGAAGCAATAGAACCAGTGACGCGGCGCAAAAGGACGGTCGAGGACAAGCGAAGTAGCTGAGAATTTATGGCAAAGCGTGGTTAGCAGGAGAACCATGCCAGTTTGAGTTAAGGGTACTATGGGGTTTTGGCCCATAACTATTGTAAAGATGGACCTTCAAGCACAATCTATAAAAAGGGAAATTTTGTATAGGGAAGGTTTGATCTTCGGATAACTATTGTGAGTTTTGTAAGAGATCAAAGGGAGAAGGAGGCTCTATAGCTGTGTGCACAGAGACCCATTGTAGAGAAGAGTGTGTAGTTGTGTGCACAGACTGGAACTATTAACCCTTCCCGTTAACATAAACAAAATTTCCCGTGGACATAGCTCCCACCTGGGGGGTGAACTATGTAAACATCTATGTTGTGTGACTAGATTTATGAGTTATTACATGTTTATGTATGCTTATGCTTTTATGTGTATGTCCATGTGAATGTTGATGTGAATAATAAGCTAAGTAGTGAACACATACTTATCTGAATATGCAAAGTTATAAGGAATGTGATAAATGTGTAGTTGCATAGATAACACTAAATCATCGGAGTTTTTATTGTGTTCACTAGGAAGTGCGCAGTCACATAAGTACGATGTGGTATTTGAAGTATATGCGAAGTCGGAGTGGCTTCGCTGGAGGATCTATTCCATATCTGTGCATCACCAAGGTTACAGAAACATGCTTCTATAATCACCCCATAACTTTGCCTCGGGTGATACCTCATCCTGTTCGCAGGTTTTGCCGAAAGGGCCGATGAAAAGGGGTTTTGTTGGGTCTCTAATTACACAGAACCCGAGTCAGCTTACAAGAAATAAAGTAGGCCAACAATATTTCACTGATGAATGTTGTTTATTTTATGCTTGGTTACTCCTTTGGGTCATAACGTAATAGCCTCGTGCCATTAATAGATTCCATGACAGGGTAATAATTCTCTTTACTCATGTAAATTTTTAAGGTTATTCAACAATTTTATTATTGCTAATGTTGTCAAATTCCAGTTATGAGTTTGGTTATGGTTATATTGAGTGGATAAGGACATAGTCGTACGAGCCCATCGGATTTATATAAGTATTCTTATTTTTGAATCATTATTGTGAAAAGAGGTAAAAGATTCATATTAGCATGTTCATATCGGGATTGAGAATCATATGGCACAAATTGTCTATATGTTCTTTATTGTATGTAATCCTTATGTATGGTACTCATCAAGTGTCGAGTTTCATGATGCATGCTTCAAGTAATAGATATGATAAAAGTGCTATGACCTTGTGTAAATTACGGAAAATGAATAAAAGGGTAATGACAATTTTGATAGCTGATTTATTTCCTATTTAGATAAATGTTGGTAAAATCTAGGGTGGTTAATTGAGTAAATGGTTGAGAAGAAAAAATGGAAATAAAAATGGTGTTGGAAATAGTTACATGAAGGTTATATGAAAGTTCATTAGCGGTGAATTGTTACACTAATATAAATTTAGAGTCTTATTATTAGATTATATGGAGCTTATACTATCTTACTATTAAAGGGGATGGTCTACATAAATAAAAGCAAAAGGTAGATGATCGACTTCATGAAAATGTAATCCTAAATAGGAAGGTTATGATTGTCTGTTCAAGTAAAGAGTAATGAAGGGTCAAAGAATAAATCATGATTATAAGTTGAGTAGTTACTTCCTGTATACTTAAAATATTAGTAGAGTTATTTACATGTTCCATATATGCAAGAAGGTGAATGAGGATAGCAAGTGACGAATTTAGATTATGTTGACAAAGTGATAAGTATGACTAATGTCGTATGATATGTAGGAAGGATACATTAAATATCATAGATTTATTGAGAATACCATGACAAATTAGTGAGCTTATGTGGGTAGTTTCTTCTATACCTTTCCAAATATTTTATGTGTAAGGTGGTTATTCTTTACATCATGTTATTTGTAAATTTTGAGTTAAAATGATAAGAATATCATGCTCTCATAAGTCAGTTTGAATGATTCTTATAATCATACGTTATTGAATATGTTATAAGACTAAATTGGGAGAATAAACACTACATGATAGAGCTCCAATACAAAGCATTTATATGCTTTTAACGAGATCATTTAATTATGAGGAATAGTATTATAAGACTAACATATTTCTTTGTTGCATGACTAAAAAGGAAAAAAAATTCACCCCATTTCCTCAAAATGGGAAGAAGGATATTGGGTGTGTTACATTTGTTGCGCTAGAGAAATGGATCTAGGACCCGGGTTTATTGTGCGCCAAGCAGGGGATGTATGAAAAGACAGTCTCGCTCTACTAGGTTATAAAGAGGCTCCATGGATGGGTGCTATTGGAATGGTAGGAAAAAGAGAAAGGGGGCGAAGTCAATCGGTCTTATTTTAAATTTTGACTACTTTTGTTGTGTTGAAGGTCTTAGTTAAGGAAGTTTAAGTCTAAAGGTTTGGATAGTTGTCATGACTCTATATACGCATGGTGTGACGAGTCTACATAATACAATTGTCATGGGTTTGTATAACTCTGATGTTGAGTATGTTCAATGTTAGATGGTCTGTAACCCCTATTTTCTCCTTCAAGGGAGGGGTTAGGTGGGTTTGGATTATACTCGAGTATGGTATGGTTTGCAAGATGTTCTGGTGGTCTCAGGAGATGATACCGACTACAAGAATATGTTAAACTTCTGTTGAATTATAATATAATGTTACTTACCTAAAAAAGGATTAAAATTAAGATAGTTTTTTATTTTTTATTTTATCCTTAGCAAAATGTTAAATTAACAATATATAATGATATTGGATTTTAAAATTTAAAATTTGATTTTATTTAAAATAATAATAAAAATTATATAAACTTTAGATAATATTCAATTTTTTTAAATAATAAAAATTCAAAAAAAGAAAAAACTAAGCTATTAAAAATTTAATAAAAAATATAATTATATTCCTAAGATAATTGGATTTATAATTTAAATCAAGGAAAAAGAATTAATAAAGTATTGCAATAGATATAAAAACAAACAAATAGATATATTGTGAGGTTTACTAATTAAGAATGTTATTCAACAAGAACAATAGCTACAAAGCAGCTAGTCCCTACCTTGGGACTATGTTTTTTTGTTTTATTGACCTATGAATATAATTAAATGTTTATAAAATAAAATAATAGAACAGAAACAAATTAACATACAAAATTTCCATAAACTTTTGCTGGACAATGTACATTTTTAGTTCAAAATTAACATAATGAACAAATTTTTGTGCAATAATACTTTTGCTAACATATTAAGTAGAAAAATAGAAAAACGTATGAGAAAATCAATAAAATAATGTATTATCTCAATAAAAATGACATGCAAAGTGAAATAATGTACTAAACCCACTATTTTTTGTTGCTAGAAAAAATCAACAAGCCAAAAGCAATTTAATATATATACTCCACAAGTTGCAACATTTAAGAAAACTATGAATAATGATAACATGAAACACTGAACTAAACCCACATTCTTTTGTCATCAGGAAAAGGCAACAAACCAAAAACAATGTAATATATTTCCACAACTTGCAACATTGAAGAAAATTAAATCTAAATAACTATGCAAACCAAAAACAACTTAATATATTTCCTTTTAAAAAAAGAGTATTTAAAAATTATGGAAACTAATTATAATAGAAGTATATTATATTATCTACTAGTTATGACTTTAACACATTAAACATATTCCTTCTCACATCATAAATATATACTTTTTCTTACTTGTAAATTTAAAAAAATATATTATAATTTTTCTCAAAAGTATTATATTCTTAAAATAGATGAAAACAATAGCTGTATTAAGTTAAGTAATAAATTACTGTGCTAAATTAACTAGAGAATTTTTATTTTTTTTCCTCGGAAAACTAGAGAATTTATTATTATTAAAGATAATATATTTAGTAAAACAAGAATAGAATTAAGTTTTAGAAATAAATATAATAAATAAAAATGAATTTCAACAACGAAGCTCATATTACCATTGAACAAGAAAAAAATAAAAGCTATACAAATATTACATGAAAGATCGATATTTTAAATTTGTTTAAGGATAAAAGAGAACTACCATGTTGATAAGAAATATTGCTGGAAATAATTGACCAACTTTTTCGAAGTTAACAACTCCAAAGATTTATTAAATTCAAGACATATTGGATTTGCAATTTATGCAGCAAAACACGAGATATTTATATACAAAACGACAGATTTACAATTTCTTTAACTGAAGACAAGGAAATTTGATCAAAAAGATAAAAAAAAATTCAAAATTTGATGTTTGCTTTTATTGTATAGAATAATTAGGAAATATTATTTTATGAATTATAAAATTTAATTTTAATTTTAGAAAAGGAGATATAATTAAGAGGAGAACAAAAAAAACTAGTATATTCAGTGAAATTAACAAGAGAACAAAAATAAGTAGCAACATAATTCACAAAACAAAGTTTGTATAAGTAACTAATAAGTAACGTAGTTCAATATGTGTTCTGACATCAAGCAATATGTGCAGATGCAAAATTGAAACATTGCTAGAATAGCTGAAATACTAATATTGAAAGCACTACATATTTCCAAAAATATGGACTGTAAGAAGTAACCAATTGTTTGCATAGTTCCAAGTCAAAAAAAGAAATTCATCAGCCTCGGCATTTTTGTACAGGTAACAAAAATTTCCTTTCTCTATTTGTATTTCCAAGGTTGTCAACATATCTGCAATACATAACAGAAGGAAGTTTAAGAATGTATTTAGCATTATGCAAATTGTAACTCTAAAGAATTTGAAAAGCGCAATAGTTTCAGACATACCTGTTTCATTGAAACTTCTGTTTGCATAATGCATTCATTGCGTGGCTTATCTCTTGATGTCAAGAATTATATTTTCATAATTGAGTGTAAACTTCCCGTCAATAAAAAAGTCACGCAACATGTAGATAACAACAAATTGTTTTTTAGATAATCTTTGTATGAGAGTGCAATCAAATCTGGGAACACCTTTGTTAAAATGTCATCCTTCAGTATGCATGATACTTTTGCATTTTCCGATACTTTTGAATTTTCTGTACTAATTATGGTACATTTTAATTGATGCAAATAGTTGCCAGGACATTCGCTGCTACATTTGGCACAATGTACAGTTGTACCTTGCACTCTTCCGAAATTTTCTATAGCTAAATTGCATTTTGAGCATGTGGGTTGAAATGGATTGGAATATATGTTTGCTACATGCAATGTTCCTTGAACCTATTTGACATTATCCAGTGTCAGTTGTTAGTTGAAATCTATTTATGGAAAATATGTTTGATATAATGTATGTTTATATAGTTGTGGTGCCTTACCTGATTTGTGGACTTCAACAATGTTGTTAGATCATTCAATGGATTCTCTGCTTTTAGCGTTGTTATGAATGTTGATTTCCCTGTACGCAGTGTACCTGGCTGTGAATCTTTTCGTCTCACCAGGTTTCTGAATAGGAAAATAGGGAACTCTTTTTTTGAAAGTTGTTCTTCAATCGCATTGAACTCTGCCTCGAATGTTGAATATAAATGTATCTAAATTTTAAAAACAGATTTATGTTAAGCCTATTTTTTTGTTATTTATAGTAGGAATAAAGATAAAGAAGATAATATTTACAAATATGAATAGGTAGAAATAGTCTTACAGTTACCTTGTCCTTTTCTGAGTAGCCATCTCTGATTTCAAGCAGCTGTTGTGTGCCTAATTTCTTTGCAAATGTTGCAATTGTTGCAATTGTTCCAAGTGTATATTGATCTGTTGTTGTTAGAAGTCTTCTGATAGTTGTGTTTGGTATAAATAAGTATTCTTTACAAACGGATTCTATGTTTTCTACAGTCGTATGGTGGTCAACTATCAAAATACACTCGCAATCACCATGTTCGTAATTAGTTGTCGGTGCAACTTTGAAATTTCTTACACGGATGCTTTTTCCTGGAGCAAGTTTTTCTTCATACTGGTGAATCAGATTGCCATGTGCATTTAAGGTAACTGTCATCTCACCTTTCGCATATGTTAGGTTTGCTCGCAAAATCTCATTTGTCTTGTTTAGTTTGTCAAGCATTGCTTTATATTTAACAATTACAACCCCTTCGAAAACGTCTCCTATTTTGCAGCTTGTCAATTCTTCAATAGTTATTGTGTTGGATGTTGTTGTTTTTTGTCTATAGAAAGCAATCAAGAAAAAGTTAGCTAGAGAAAAAACAAAAGGGAATCTCTTGAAATTTGATTTTGATTTAGCTGTACTCACATTTTCTCCTCTACTTGCAATGCTTGTTTTTCTAGCTGATCTTCAATTTGTCTTTTCATGTTGCTATAGCTAACAAAAGTACCTTCCACATAACAGAACAATCAAGTAAAAACCAATTTTACATGAAGTTAGATTACTCACAATAAACTTTAAGTATTTAAAGCATGCTTTCGTTTGCTAGTTACAGTACAATTGGTACCACCAAATTTGGTCAACAAAAAGCAAAAAGCAAATTGACGGATGATATAAATTTACTTTTAATATAGTGTTAACTCAAGCATTCAACAAGCTATAAGAGTGTCAATCAATGTCAAAAATGTAATCACTATTTTCTATGAGATGAATATAACTTGGGCAAGAAAAGTTACCTTCAATTTGATGGAAGATGATTTGTCATCACTTCGGAACATGTTGTTCTATGAAATAATGCTATATGATATGATGTTCTATGCTTCTAATTGTGGTTGCACTCACTATTGTTGACATATATTTGAATAGCAGAAAATGGTGCCATTGTACGGACACTAAAATTTAATATGAGCTTTGAGCATTAAATTCATTGAACAAGCCACCAGTAAACCATAGGAATAGTAATGCGCAGATGCAAAATTGCAATTGTGAATGTTGTATTGATGGAAGATGCTCTATGAAGTAAAGTTGTTTGTGAAATGTTTAGTTTGTATTCTGCAAAACATATTCGAAGAATCTCTGGTAGAAATTGATGGACACAATCACTTCGAAATGAATGTTTTTTGTTTTTGAATTATGGATGAACATGAGCTAATTGTTTGATACAAATTTAAATTATATGTAGTAAAGCATGAATGGCATCATGGTCACTCCAATATGCATCTAATACATTGACTTCACAATGGTCAAATGGTATATTTGTCCATATGTGGTCAATTTGAGTTTCTTTTTTTGGAGTGAATCTGTTTGTTATCTCTTGCAATTGTTGAGAATGCATATAGTCTTGGATTTGCTTGCTTCTTTGAGTATTTCGATGAATGTCTATGTTGAAATCACCAATGATTATGAATATACAATTACTATGAATAATTTGTTCTATGGCCATTGAGATCGTTTCTATCACTATTGATACTGGTGCAAGTGGAGCAGTGTCTATGTTCATTATAAAAATATGCTTTTCGACATAGATCTCTGACATGACAAGATCCACTCTATGACTAGAAAATATTTTTGTTGAAATTATGGTTATGTTTCTATCTATACAAGAAAGAACACCATGGACAGAGTATTTTGCATTAAAATTGTACTTCAAAAACTTGTTTTTGTTTGGTGGGCAATCTGTTCGTGTTTCTTGAAAACAGAGGATCATATTGTTCATAAGGTCTTCATCTTGTACAATGTCATCAAGATTTGCATATAAACTACGTGTGTTCAAAGTTACAATTGAAAGTTTGTTGGAACATGTAATTGAACTGTATATAGTCCAATTTCCATGAACCATGTTCAAGTAGTCGCTCCATTTCTGTTGTCACTTTTTTGTTTACAGAAAAGTTTTGTTGTGACAACTTTTCGACTAAAAACAATGAATCCATGGATTTTACTCATGACAACGCTATGTATATTAATCCATGTGCCCTAATGTTGATTAGATTAAATGCAAGTCTGTCTAGAGTCAATCCTTGTGCTCTATGTATTGTTCTAGCACACACTAGTTGTATATGAAATTGTTTTCGTATTGTAGTTTGGATATTTCCTCTAGCGCATGGTAATGGTTTTGCAATACGAAATATTGGTGTCCAACTTGGTGAAATATTGTTGTCATATAATTCATTGAACCTTTTTCTTTGCATCTTGCCAACATCTGGGTCAACAAATTCTATCGAAATAACATCCATTTCTTTTTTACCATATGAATAACTTCTCATTGCTCCATCGGCAACATTAACAAGACCATATTCTATGTTATAGTTTCCAACATATAGTTCAACCAGAACGTTTCTTTTAACTCTTATATTGGATGGAAATGTTGTTGCCTTCTCATAAGTTATGAAGTTTTCTTGATTGTTTGCAACTTCATTAATTGCTTGAAGAACAATCAATTCTTCATCAACTTGAGAAAGCATTTTTTCATTATGTCTTTGGACATCTTTGTTCTTGTAGAACAAATAGGGAAATAATGGATCTAGTGGTGGTGATCTATAAAAATGGTGATTTATGTATTCTATATCCTCATCAGACTATTTATTCAGTCTCATTTTGTTCAAGATTCTTATAAAATTTTCATCTCTTTGACGCATTGGCATGTGCAACTCATAGCATCTTACCTTTTCTTGCCAAAAGTTATATGATAATTTCTGTTTGTTCAATATCAGGGTTTCAAATATTAAAGAGTCTTTGACTGGCCGTGCTTGATATAAGTCCCCACAAAATATCATGTCAACATTTCCAAAATATGTTGTAGGGCTATGTTTTATTTCTCGCAATCTTTTGTCGATTTGGTACAGGAATGTTGAACCAACAAGAAATGCTTCATCAATTAGCACAACAGAAAGTTGTTCATAGTGCTTTGTTATTGTATCTAGCTTTTCATTATTAAGGGGTAGATATTGTGCTTTGTTAAAGGGCATGTAGAATGCAAAGTGTAGAGTGACACCTGCTGCGTTAAATGATGCCTTTCCTGTATAGGCTCCTATGATTCCTTTTAATTAAGTGGGTCATATTCAATTCTACTGTTATACATGCGCACAAGCGATTGGAATATTGATATTGCAGTAAATTTTTTTCCTGTTCCTACACCTCCCATCAAAAACAAATAAATTGGTTCATTCGGTGCCTTTTTCTTCCTAGTGATTATATCTTTCACTATAGCTGCTTGTTCTCTGTTCAATTTTCTTCTCATTTCAAAGAATGATATGTTTTCTAATATATGTGGTTGTTTTACAATATAATAAGGCCTATTGATCAATGTTTTAATTTTTTTCAAGCACTGGAAATGTTGAACGTCAATGTCAATATCGTATTATTCGTAGTCTTTATTGTCATTGAAGATTGTATCATTGAAAATCAATGCATCTTCTTTAGTTGCATCCCTATTGAACACTTGATAATCTCTAATTTCAAGCATAGTCGAGGCAACATCAAGATCACCCCATGCTTTATTTATCGAATACGTGAACTTTTGTTGATTTTGTTGTATGATATCTTTCAAGCTAAGGAATGCATTTTTCCAAGTTGAGTATTGTTTTCTAAAAATGTTTTCATCAAATCTATATGTGACATATAGCATTAACTACTCTCTGTAGTAGTTATCCAGATCTTTATGCTCACTATATTGCACATATCTAATGATATATGGAGGATCGCTATTTCTTCATCTCTTTCCCTTTTTTGTATAGCTTGATGCAAACTCTGCTAAGCATACATGTTCAATGGTTGCAGGACATTGTAGATAGTAATCAATGATTGATGCACATATTACGTCTTCTGAGTTGTTTGGTTTTTGTTGCAAGTATTTCGGTTTTTAAAAAATAAATGCATGTTGATCTTTGGGCGAAGTATTAATAAATATACTTTTTCTTGAACTTCTGTTTAAAGGTAGAGATAGAACAATATATACAGCTTGTTGTGAAGACATTTGTTGCAAGTTTAATAAAGCTTTTCCAAGCCTAGTTATTGTCTGCACAATGTCAACATTTGTTTGTTGGTGTTCTTCTCGTAAATGCCTAAATGTTGGTGTCATTGTTTTATCAAGCTTTGTCATGTAAGAGCTACAATATGTAGCTGCAGCATATATATCAAGTACAAATTGGGAATCTGTGTTGGCATCCCAAATTTCCGGCATATGACAACAAAAACTATTAGTCCCTATGTCTATTGGTCTTCTCTCTAGTAGGATTGTTATTCGGTTTAAGCTCTATCTAACAGGATCTATGTATTCTTCTTCCTTCAAACCCAAGTTCTCCAGAAAACTATCAAAGGTGTCTGTTTCACTATATTTAGAGTGCTCTAAATGATCAAAAATCAATTTTTCATTTTCCTTTGTCCTATGATCATTAAATTCTGCCGGTTCAAGTATTGTTGTTTTTTTCATTAGAGGAATGGGGAAATTGAACCTACAATGAACATTTTTTTTTCCTACAATATTTTGTATGATGGTGATGTTGAATTGTTTTCAAATCATTTGAGAGTATTCTTGAGTCACAAGACAAATACCTATCTACAAAGTCCTCTATCTCAGCATTTGTGCTTGTTCCATAGATAGGTGCATCCTTTATCCATAGTAAGCCATGCTCATGTTGACTTCCTCTGTTTTGGAACTCTGTCTTGAAGAAGTGGTCTTTTATCTCGCCATAGTATTTGTGATCATGAGATATTAGTTGACGTAGAGCATTCAACCTATTTCTGTAATATCTTACATAAGTTACTGGATCATTCCTTATCAAGGTTTCAACTTCATCTTCTTGTATGTTGTTTTTAGTAGCTAATTTGCATTTTGATTTTATATGCTTCAGTCATGTATCAATGGTTTCCAGCGATGTTCTGCACTACTGAACAATACAAAGAATGTTGGTGGGCCTAATTGTCGTATCATTGCATAAAGGTTTCTACGTAAATTTAGAAAGTAGCCTGGTGATGTGCATATTGATTTGAGATCCATGTAACCAATATCTGATTTCAGTATACGATCTAAATTTGGCCTTGATTTGACATCTTTTGCTATTAGTTTTCTTCCCTTGAGTTGTCCTTTTCTTATCCTAATCCAGATACAATTCAACACTTGCTTAAGAATAATACAAACTGCCTTGTAAAACAAGTTTGTGATGTGATAGGAAAAGTCATGGTCTTTGTATAGCAACTCCCATTGAACATTTTTTTGGTAAGTAAATTTTTTTGTAATATCATCAAATCAGGTTTGTCCATAAAATCCAATGTAGGGAAACTCATTTCCTCTGAATATTTGTCTTGGAAAATTCCTAATGGCATGTAGCCTTCTGCAGGGCAATGTTTATTTGATTATTTTGAAGATCATATATGCTATGTGAATCAGTGAATCCATGCAGTAATGTTTTTTTATTGGTTCTGTATTGTTTTCGTCGTTGTTATTGTCAACTTCTTCATCAGAGTCACTTTCAAATGCATCTTTGGCCTCATTAAACATTTGTTTCCAATTTTCATTTATTATAACTTTCTCCTTTTTGTACAACATGGTTTTGCAAAGTTGTTTCAATGCTTTTATGACCAGGTGTACACGAATGCGACCAAAAGCATAAACATTTTTGTAACATAGCCTTTTTTTAATTTCCACTGCAACTCTGTCAGTCTCTTTTATGTCACGAGGAAATGCATGTTGAATTTGAGATGTATCAGTAGGCACATTGATAACACCTCCCGTTAGACCCATTTATTGTCCTCTATGTTTTTTCCTAGTTCTCTAATTTGTAAGAAAGGTAATCTCAATTATATTAGCCTTTCTTCTAGTTCATTCAATTCCTTCAATATCTCTATGTTCTGATTTCACCTAATATTTTGTGGACATGCGAATTTGGGTATCTCTTCCTTCAACAAAGTTTTTTTGCAAGATCTGCAAGTGTAATGATTTTTTAAGTTGTCGATTGGGTGTCCTTCGGACATTCTTTCTTCTTTATCAATCTCAAGTTTTTGTGCACATACTTGTTTAATGCATGCCAAAACCTTTCTAAAGAAAGTGCGACTACAAACTGAACAGTTGTAAATAGGCATGTCAGCAACAATTTTCTCGAATTCTTGCTCGGCTAATGTTCTGGACCATATGTTTTTTTGTTTTTTTCTAATTCGATAAGGACACCGCTGCCTTTTTCTTTTTCCAATATTGTTACTTTCTTTGCACGTTGCATATTTTGAACTTAATTTTCCCCCATTTATTTTAGCCATGTTTAAATTGGTGGCCATTGTCTCTTCCTGTGTTACAACATTACTCCTAATCTTTTTTTCAGAGATTGCAAAGATATGTTTTTGGCTTCTATGTTTCTTTTGTTAAGAGACAATGGCTCAAAATGAAAATGCCCTATGTCTGTTTGATATCTAATAACATTAAAGATCTTTGATGCCTTTTCCACTGAATGGAATGTAGCTAGAAGAATAGTTGTCTCAGCAGACCATATGTGTATTTCTATGTTCCAAATATATGTTATCCAATCAAAAACAAAAAGACCACCTTCTATGTTTCCTTTCTCACATGGAAGTGCCAAATGCACCATATATGCTTGCCAATTTGCTACTCTTGAAATATTTTTCTGTATTTCATTTTTTGACATATTTTTCTATGTATCCTATTGAAAAAGAATCATTTTGCATTACTGCATTGGTAAACGTTTGTGCGATTATACGTCGTAAGCAAGGCACATCATATTCATCATTTGTTAAATAAAAAATGGTTTGAAAACAACTTTCACCATGAGCACTAGTGAATGTTTGAACTTGTTCAAGTCCATTCGCTAACATTTTGCTTTGTATTTGTTTCCAATGTTCTTCTATGTTTCCATATTTCATAGACGCTTCTTTTTGTTGATGACTATTGATAATGGCAATTTGTTTTTTGCATAATAATGGTTCAAAATGGCTAGCAAGAGGATTGCTATCATGAAACAATATGTCATATACGTTGTTGTTTAGAGATGAATTAAAATCTAAGTATGACTTCAGGTGTGTCAATGACCATACTCTTATTCTTATGTTGAGCCATTTTGACACCAATGTATGTAGAAAATGTCTCCCCAAAGGCCTCTTTGTTCTAGTGGTAGAGCAATAGACGCTGATTTTAACATTCGTTGCAAATAAATCTTTGGATCATTGACATTATGCATTTCCATCAATGAGTATTTGTTGAATTCATGTTGATAAGATACTAGTGCTTCACTATCTTTTTTTTCTAAACAAACCTCAAAATGTTCTATTATTCCTGCTCTCAATTCTATAGATGTATATCTATTGCATAGCAGTACTTTGAAAGTATCAAACAAACAATTTCCAGCAGTATATGCAAAGTTTCCTAAGCGATATAGGTTGTAATTTTGTAAAATGACATCGATGGCATGTTCCTGGTCTATGCTACTTTGAAATGTTCTCTGGGTATTGTTTTCTTTTTCTAGATATCGTATTTTATTACATTCAACATTCAAAATCACCTTTTGTTTTTTTTCTTTACATTGTCTAACAATAGCATCAACGTTATGTATTTGTTTTATTTTTTCTTTCCGTGTATTTTGAGTTTCAATTGGCTCCATACCTTGTATACGATGTTTATTGCTGAATTGCATGCTTGTTCCTTTGCTAAGAATACTTGATCTAGAGTTTCTTTTTTCAACTTCCACTTGAATAAGAGGCAAAGTGTTTTCCTGAAAGTCAACAATCAAATTTGATCTTAGAAGCAAGGGACATAAAATGCGAAAAGCAAATGCAATGTTGAAAGCAAGCGGAAGGAAAAAGATAACAACACAACACAATTTTATAAAAGAATCGCTATCATTTTATAATTCAATGAATTGGAATTATGGATTCAATTAATTAAGATTATGATGCCATTAAATATGTAAGGAGCGATTTAGATTTCGGAAATCTAAAAAAGGAATCACACCTAAAAAGATGGTCAAATGTTGCATTTTGCACATAAAAATTACTTGTTGCGATCAGCTCTTTCACCAAAGTCAGAAAACTTTAATTATTAACCTCCTTTTCTAATGATACTCTTAAATTGTAAGAAAGTTAATGATACTTTCAGATTATAATGTTATAACACTGAACTTTTTTAGACATTATGGCTTTTTTCATTGCACCTTGTACGTTATAACACTGAACTTTTTTAGACATTATCGCCTTTTTCATTGCACCTTGTAATTTAATGTGACCTCACCAATAAAAAAAATGATGTTGACTTCTAAAATAAATAACTATTAAATTTTTTATAAAATCCATGTGAACTCAAAATAAAAATTAAAAAAATTAAAAATTAAAAAAAAATATAAACAAAAAAAATTAAATCAGAATAAAAAAACTCAAAAATTTTGATTGAGTTTAAGATGAATCTATGCTATTTTTCTACACTATTTCAATATTAATGAAATCCTAACAAAAATATAATACTAAGCTTAATTAATTTTCTTAAATATTTATAAAAAAAAAAATCTAAATTAAATTTTTTTATATAAAAATATTAATTATTATTATTTATATTTAATATTAGTATTTATAAATACAACTTATTTAAAAATATATATTTTCATACCACATTTTTTTTAATATATTGAAACAACAAATTCTTAAAAATAACAATTTTTTTCTTTCATTTTATGGTCTTTTATATATTTAATTTTGTTATATATAAATTAAATAAAATTATAAGATGGGTTAAAGACTTTGCAATAATTTAACCTATTAAATGTTAAATATTTTGGTGGATGCAGTATTTATTAATAATATATGAATATATTTTATATAAAATTATGATATATTTTTATAAAGCATTATGTTGTATATTTTTATTTATAATATGTAATAAAATGAAATTTGTTAATATTGTAATCTCATTTTATTTTATGGTGTTTTATAATTAATTTTTCTCTATATAAATTATATAAAATTATAAAATGGGTTAAAGACTTTGCAATAATTTAACCTATTAAATGTTAAATATTTTGGTGGATGCATTATTTATTAAGAATAAATGAATATATTTTATATATAATTATGGCATATTTTTATAAAGCATTGTGTTGTAGATTTTATTTATAATATGCAATAAAGTTTTCATTTATAATATCTAAAACAAATTAATGAAATTTGCTAATATTGTAATATAATTTTATTTTATGTATAAGTGCTATATTAAAACCTCTCTAAACTATTACATCAAAACATTTAAAAGCGGTAGGAAGTAGGTATAAGCAGCTTTGCTGCTAATTTCACTTGTTTAATTCATTCACTAATCATTCATCAATTTATCAATTTGACAAACCCATCCTAGAGATTTGGCTGAATATTCATATCTCTATAATAATCTACTAGTCATGATAAAAATGATAACAGGTTCGACACAAAATGATATAAACTCATAATTTAGAGTGCCAAAATTGGAGGGAAGCTCAAACTGACAATGACAAAATGCTAGAAACCAAATGACTAATTTGTTGCCTCTGCATTTGGCGAGGCCCAATTGGGAACCTGGAAACGTACCTGGCCAAATTTGTCTGCAACGAATCCCATGAAACTCCAACCGGGTTTTTGAGATTGCCAATTTTTTTTATTAGAAGGAAACCATCTGCTAAGTATAGAGAGAGCATCCAATGTCGACCATCATTTTTGGCTTACCCAGCTTTTCTGGCTCTATCGTTAGCTGTATAAGGGTTAACTAAAATGCCTGGCAGAGCAATTCTTGCAAAAATTGCAATTTGGAGTGCGACCAACGATACTCTTAAATTGCAAGAGTATAAATTAAAAAAATCAAACCAAAATTAAAAAAGTTGATTGAGGCTCGACTCGCATATGCATAGTTTCGGACAGAATGATATAAACTCATAATCTAGAGTGCCAAAACTGGAGGAAAGCTCAAACGAACAATGACAAAATACTAGAAAACAAAGACTGAGCTATTGCCTCTGCATTAGGCAAGGACCAATTGGGAACCTGGAAACGCACTTGGCCAAATTTGTCTGCAACGAATCCCATGAAACTCCGACCAAGTTTTTGAGATTGCCAATTTTTTTTTATGAGAAGGAAGCCATCTGCTAAGTACAGAGAGAGCATCCAATGTCGACCATCAGTTTTGGCTTCCTCAGCTTTTCTGTCTCTATCGTTAGCTGTTTAAGGGGTAACTAAAATGCCTGGCAGAGCAATTCTTGCAAAAATTGCAATTTGGAGTGCAGCCAACGATACTCTTAAATTGCAAGAGTATAAATTAAAAAAAAATCAAACCAAAATAATAATATAAAAAATCAAAAAAATTGATTGAGGCTCGACTCGCATTTGCATAGTTTCAGACAGAATGATATAAACTCATAATTTAGAGTGCCAAAACTGGAGGAAAGCTCAAACGGACAATGAGAAAATACTAGAAAAAAAAAGAATGAGTTGTTGCCTCTGCATTTGGCAAGTCCCAATTGGGAACCTGGAAACGCACTTGGCCAAATTTGTCTGCAACGAATCACATGAAACTCCGACCAAGTTTTTGAGATTGCCAATTTTTTTTTATGAGAAGGCAGCCCTATGCTAAGTACAGAGAGAGCATCCAATGTCGACCATCCTTTTTGGCTTACTCAGATTTTCTGTCTCTATCGTTAGCTGTATAAGGGTTAACTGAAATGCCTAGCAGAGCAATTCTTGCAGAAATTGCAATTGGGAGTGCGGCCAATGATACTCTTAAATTGCAAGAGTATAAATTTTAAAAATATATAAATAAAAAATAAATTGCAAGAGTATAAATTTTAAAAAAATATAAATAAAAAAAATCAAACTAGAATAAAAAAAATTGATTGAGGCTCGACTTGCATATGCATAGTTTCGGACAGAATGATATAAACTCATAATTTAGAGTGCCAAAATTGGAGGAAAGCTCAAACGAACAATGGCAAAGTACTCGAAACCAAATGACTGAGTTGTTGCCTCTGTATTTGGCGAGGCCCAATTGGGAACCTGGAAACGTACTTGGCCAAATTTTTCTGCAACGAATCCCATGAAACTCTGACCAGGTTTTTGAGATTGCCAAAAATTTTATGAGAAGGAAACCATCTGCTAAGTACAGAGAGAGCATGCAATGCCAACCATCATTTTTTTCTTACTCAGCTTTTTTGTCTCTATCGTTAGCTGTATAAGGGCTAACTAAAATGCCCGGCAAAGCAATTCTTGCAGAAATTGCAATTTGGAGTGCAGCCAACAATACTCTTAAATTGCAAGAGCATAAATTAAAAAATATATATAAATAAAAAAATATCAAACCAAAATAAATAAATAAATAAAATCATTGATTTTAAGATGAATCTATGTTGTTTTCTATGTAAACTAAGAAATTTTTATCAAACTTTTTAAAAAATTTGCATGAACAAAATTTTGTTGAAAACAATAAAGAAAATAATGCGAAAAGAAACATGCATTTATCCAGAGAACCACCACGCTTTACTTAGTTCCAACAAAAAAATTATTGTGCTCAATCCCTAACTTGTGTACACCAATAAATCTAAGTCTATCCCACCTACATCCCCACCTCGCACAAAAAACCACCAAAAAGTCCCTAAAAGCTTTCGATTTCATACCTGAAAAGCTTAATCCCCGAACGTTGGAAAGTGTTTTTCCTCTGGAAAGTGTTTCTCCTCTAACAACAGGATGAGATTTGAACGAAAGCTTAATCCCTGAATGTTGGCAAGTGTTTTTCCTCTGGCAACTGTCTCTCCTCTGACAACAAGATGAGATTTGAACATTAAACTAGCAACACGTAGTAAACCACTCACTCAACAAGCTAGCGGCACGCACTAAACCACTCACTGAACAAGCTAGCAAGATGCAGTAAACCACTCATTGAATAAGCTAGCAGCACGCAGTAAACCACAGGGAAAGTAATGAACAGTATAACAAGCCACGAAAAATGCATAGCTGCAAAATGAAGCAAGTGTATTAAATATTTTCGAAGCAAGTGTATTAAATGAAGCCAGTGTATTCATTCGATGCCATACGCAGTAAACCACAGGGAGGAACCGTATAACAAGCCACGAATGCTGCACAATTGTAAAATGAAGTAACTCAACTTAACTCTAATATAGCTCAACTTAACTCTAAACCATAGAAGCCGCGAATATTGCACACCTTATATAAACCTAGAACCCAGTGTAAAGTTACTATATGTACTATTTATGACTATGTGTCCATTTGAGAATTTATTTTTTAATTTATTTATTTTTTTTAAATAATTGTCACCTCCAACCAGGAGTATATTGTCAAATCAAACCTTATAATGAATAACAAAATAATATTTTATAATTTAAAAAATTAAAAATACATTTTATTATTTAAAAAAAATAAAATTAATAAGTATTTTTTGCATAACATTACAAAACTGCTATTGAATTGATAAAATTAATAAAAATTCAACTTAGTTTTGACAATTAACCCATTGCTATAATCCCTTCCTTGGCAGGGACTAATAAATTATGGAATGTGCAATACATAACCATAAATAAAATAAATAATAAATTATATATATATGTGAGATCTACTGATTAATAAGAAATTTATTAGGATTCTTATGAGTTCAAAATTTCAAAAATATTGAATCATTCTTCTGAGTTCAAAATTTCAAATATATTGAATATAAACTGAGAAACAATATCATCTATTACTCATGATTAGAATATTAAAATAAAAAAATGTACCCCTAAACAACCATATCATTACAACGAATGCCCCTTATTAAACTAAATCAAAAGTATTATAACAGCTTTCCACCTGTGGAATTATTTGTGAGATGGAGACTAGATTTTTCTAAGAAGTGGGATATTCTCTCGACCGAATGCACCCGAGGCCCACCGGGTGCCGTCGAAGACTCCCCTCACGGCGTTTGCTTACTCCGTCCAGACAAGACCCTCTGACCAGCCGACTGACTGCACATTCGTCGATGGAAATCTTTCCAACTGCTCCTTTAATCAGACGGAGTTAATGGCCATGCTTATGGGAATGGCCATGCTTATGGGGAGTATGGGGAGTATGTATGACATCGCCCATCCTTAAATTTGAATTTCATAATAAGCAGGAAGTTTGAATTTGAATATCCCACTCAAACGCGATGTTACCCAAAATTATCGCTCCATTTAGAACTCCATTCCCGAAAAGAGGACCGAGGCTGAGGTGAATTCAACATGAAAATTCAGAGTAGACGCCATTGGAATCATACACAGATTTCTTCTGCAAATACAGTTACACTGCATATCTTCCCAAACTGGTGTCCAAGTCTCAAGATTCCTATGAGGATGCAGATTTTAACATACTGCTATAGAGTGCATTTCGCAGATCCGGGCAACTACCTACTCCAGTTCAGGACAGGTCCGATGAAGTCTTTTGTTTGTTTGTGCACCATTCCTAACGCTTAAGCGAAGCTAACAGGGATTTTGGGGAACACCCTTCAGGAACTGGAGATTAAACGGATCAAAGCAATAAGGGAAGGAAAGATGATCCCACTGATACGAGGCTAATGCCCTGCAGTTATCCGCTCATATCATTATCGCCGGTTGGATATGAAGCAGACTACATGAAGTTATTAGACACATTTTCGCCTTGTCTGTTCTATTCGTTTTCTTGGGAAGCAAAGTCGTTGTTGATGTATATGTAACTTCGGAATGTATTTCATCTATGTATTTTATATATATTTATTGTACCCTTATCAGAGATGTGTTATTCCTCTATAAGGAAGTGTCGTCATGTGTATTGACAAGTGTGCAAGTGTATTGACAAGTGTGCAAGTGTGTGAACTTGCCGATGGGTTATTAGACCACCATGTGTGGGGTCGGCCCTGATATATATATTATATGGTTGATGTACCTAGCTAGACAAGTCGACCCCATAAGGTCACTGGGAAAACAGACTAGTATAAATAGAGATCAGGAGATCTCTATTTTGATCACTCAGAAACTCACACTTCTCTCACTCAAAAAGTGGCGCACTAGTGAGGAGGAGGATCATCTGCTACTAGGAGACTATCTCAGTGTATTTTGGTTGTACTTTGGTTGAGCCATTGCTCTCTCTATCTCTGAGGAAGTTGTGGGGTTTTTCACCTTAGGGTTTTCCCCACAGGAAGTTTGTGTCTCTTGTCTATCATGCTTTTGATTCTTGTGATGCTTGTCATGCTTATTATGCTTGTTATGCATTGATATACTGTACATGTTATTCTCTCAGTAAAGATCCTAGAGTATTTTGAATTAATGCTTAAAATTTAACATGGTATCAGAGCTAACTTGAGAAGAAGACACTATGCAGTGACGGAAACTAGGGTTTCTTGTTTACTGGATTTCTCTCCACATATTTTGGAAAATTTGTATAGTAGACTGACTCTACTCATCAAGGAGAATCTATCTGTCCAATCAGAATTCAATTCTGCGCATTTTCAGATTTGGCCCTAAAAATTAGGGTTTCCACAAAAATAGGAATTTCTGGAATCTTAAGACATATCTGGAAGCTCCTTGCAAAAATCGAAGTTTAGAGCTTTGGATCGAGATTTTTGGTTGGGTATATCTCCGGGAAACTCAAACCCTAATTCAGGGCTATCCTTAGTGAATCCGGGAAGACAGAAAGGCATTTTTGAAGGGTGTAGCTTTGCAGATATCAAATTCTTAATACACCAGGCTGATCAGCTCATCAAGGCACATCTTTCTATCCTTTCAGAAAAGTGAAATTCACATTTTGAATTTTTAGGGTTTTTCCGACAAACCCTAATCCGGGACGAGATCCAATTTTCAGCAATTCAAGTGGTAAGACCTAAATCTTTTCTATTTCCATTTGAAGTACTCTTTAAGATGTCTCACCACACCAAGCTTGAGGATAAGCTTGAAGGGGTTGATAACTTCCGAGCCTGGAAATATAGGATTGGGTTAATCCTGGAAGAGAATGAGTTGGACTCATATATAAAAGAAGACATCCCTATCCCAGAGGATGAAGAGGCTAAAATATTGCATAAGAAGAACTTGGTCAAGGCAAAGAGAATCATTGCCGATTCTATCAAATACCATCTCATACCTCATGTGTCATATCTGAAGACACCCAAGGAGATGTTTGACTCTTTGACTAAACTATTTGAAGGGAAGAACATAAATCAGAAGATGACCCTACGGAATCAATTGAAAGGGTCAAGCTGTCGAATGGAGAAACCATTCAATCCTATTTCTCCAAGGTCTCTCAGATCAAGGAACAACTTGAAGCTATATATGAAATGGTGGAGAATGGTGAAATTGTTATGACCACTTTGAATGGCCTACCTAGGTCATGGGACTCTTTTATCCAAGGGATCTGTGCCAGAAAGAAATTAATATCCTTCAGTAGATTATGGGAGGAATGTTCTCAAGAAGAAGCAAGGCTTGCGGCAAGAGAAGAAAAGATGGGGAATGAAGATCAAGCTCTCACAGCTCACACTAAGAAGGGAAAGTTCAAGAGGGAGCCAACCCATCACAAGAAGAAATCTTCTCATCATTATCACAAAGACAAGAAAGATCTAAGGTGTTTCACTTGTAATGAGAAGGGTCACTTTGCTTCAGAATGTCCCAAGAACAAAAGGGACAACCACAACAACAACAAATCCAGCAAGAAGAAGAAGGGTATCAAAAGAAGGTACCATGCTCATGCTTCCAAAGAAGATGAACCTCCAAAGAAGAAAGCTAGGGCAGAAAGTGATGATGACTCATCAAGTGAAGAAGAGTATGTCCTAATCTCTGCTCTCATAGGTACAATATCCCATGGTTGTAATGATTGGTTAATTGACAGTGGGGCTTCTAAACACATGAATGGGTTTAAAGGATCTTTTGTAAATCTATCTGAACATGAATCACCCCATAAAGTGAAACTTGGGGATGATTATCAATACCCCATCAAAGGAAGTGGTGAAGCCTCCTTCAACCTAGATTCTGGAAAATCATTGAAGATGAAAGAAGTCCTTTATGTACCTGGGCTCAAGAAGAACCTACTCTCCATCTCTGCATTGGATGCAAAAGGTATGAGGGTTGCATTTGTGGACGGCCAAGTTCTAATGTGGCCAAAGGGAAAGGCCATAGATGATGCAGTAGTGATTGGAGAGCAAGAGGGAGGATTGTACAAATTAAAGGGACAACCTGAACATGCTATGAAGACAAAGATTCATCCATAGTCATGGATCACATAGAGGTATGTATAATTTGTTTTTGCAAAAGTTAACTAATGAGTTATGTAGGTCATTGAAGAGAACAAGAACACATTGCTAGACATAACTAGCAAATATGATGACCAGGTATGTTTTGTTATATATATCATATACTTTTGTATGATTGATAATGATTACTCTTGAAGTTACAAGTTTGAGTAATCTAGGACTTATGCATATTATGTTTCTTACCTTACTTAATGATATGACTAACCAGAAGATTCATAGGTTTGAGTAATCACGCGTTTAGGTATATTATGTTTATGACTAACCATAAGAATGCTTATTATTTCTGTTTGAAATGATCCTGACTATACATGCTTGAGATTATTGTGTTTTGATAATATTAAGATTATACTAATGATTATGTATGAGACCTCGAGGTTAACACAATGATGATACTAATAAGCATGCATAGGGACCAAGGATGTATATAAGTTCAAGGACAGGTAATCCAGGAAGCAAAGATCAAGAGGGAGCGCACTCCAGTAGTTTCTGCAAGGATGCAGATATCCAGAGGGAGTTGACCATCCCTCTACATTTCACAATAGAAAGGTGTAGAAGAAGCTACTTCAGCAGCTCCTGCAAGGAAGCAAACACTTAGAGGGAGTCCACCCAACAAACAAACAAAGATAAGTATTTCAATTATCATTTCTTGCATATTGGTTTGTTTAAGTAATTGTGCATATTAGAATGATTGCATTAATGAACAGTTTACTGTTGATATGCATGTGATGGGTAAGTGGCCTATGGCACTGTACAACATTCCATTGCTACTTATCTAGAATGAAACCTCTTTGCTGACATGTTAAGAGTTGTGCACACTCTTAACAATGTTCTGGTAGAGATCGGCAAGCATCTAGAAAAGTTACGGGATATGGATGAATGTTGTATTGAAGCATTGGCTAAAATAATTGCATGACTGTGTGACATATTTCTTTATGTTTAAGAATTTGGTCTGAAAATTATGAGATGTTTCTAATCATGCAATTTAACTTGTTTTGTAGGAAAGACCGTATACCTTCACCTACGAAAGAAGGACTACAACATTTGTTCCAGCAACAAAGATATCTATTGAAGATATTGAAGTTCCCAGGATATGGGAAGAATGCCATGATCCGTCGATCATGAAGAATGATGTTTGGGATGTAGTTCCAATACCTGAAGGGAAGTTTGTTATGACTTCCATATGGATCTATCAAAATCAAGCATGCTGTAAATGGCAGTGTAGATAAATACAAGGCAAGATCCGTAGCTCGTGGCTTCTCTTAGAAAGAGGGAATAGATTATAAAGAAACTTTTGCACCTGTAGCCAGGTATACTTCCATCAGAACAGTACTTGCCCTGGCTGCAGCAATGAAATGGAAAATACACCAGATGGATGTCAAGACTGCTTTCTTGAATGGTGTAGTTGAAGAGGAAGTATATGTGGAGCAACCACTTGGTTTCGAAACACATGACAGGGAGTCATATGTGTGTAGATTGAAGAAAGCCTTGTATGGATTGAAGCAAGCTCCTAGAACTTGGTATGGTAGAATGGACAATTTCCTATGTAGTTTGGGATTTACCAAGAGTAAAGCAGATTCCAACCTTTACTACAAGGTTGAGGAAGGGAATCCTGTGATTCTACTCCTGTATGTGGATGACTTATTTGTAACAGGAGATGACAGATTGATTACGCATACAAAGAGAAAGCTTGCTACTGAGTTCGATATGAAGGACTTAGGGATGATGCATTATTTCCTAGGTATGGAGTTGTGGCAGAGTGCAAATGGGATCTTCCTTGGACAAGGGAATTATGCAGTAGATATCCTAAAGAGGTTCGGGATGATGGATTGCAAGGCCATGGCCACACCTATGGCATCGAACTTGAAGCTTCTTTGTGATTCTTCATCTGAGTCGGTTGATGTCTCTATGTATCGTCAGATGATTGGGTCCTTGATGTACCTGACGAACACGAGACCAGATATTTGCTTTGCGGTGAACACATTGAGCTAGTTCCTGACAGATTCAAGGAGTGTTCACCTGGTTGCTGTAAAGCATATTCTAAGGTACCTGAAGGGTATAGTTGATTATGGGCTCAAGTATGAAGCGAATCAAAATTTTAACCTGCAAGGTTATGTTGATTCAGATTGGGCAGGAAGTGCTGCAGATAGGAAGAGCACATCTGGGTGTTGCTTCAGTATGGGATCAGGTGTGATCTCTTGGTTTGGAAGGAAGCAGTCCTACATAGCACTAAGTACAGCTGAGGTAGAGTATGTTGCAGCCTGTTCAGCTAGTTGTGAGGCAGTATGGCTCTGGAAGCTACTGTCTGAGTTATTTGATCTCTCGTTGGATGCTACTGGTATCTTCTGTGATAACCAGAGTTTTGTGAAGTTGTCTGAGAACCCAGTGTTTCATGACAGGTCGAAACACATAGAGATCAAATATCATTATATCATGGATATGGTGCAGAGAGGATTAGTGAAGCTCCTGTATGTTGCGATGGATGAGCAGATTGCAGATGTACTGACGAAGCCACTAGCCAGGGTGAAGTTCAAGTACTTCAGAGAGAGGCTTGGCGTTCTTTAGATCAACGACACTTCGAGGAAGAAGTGATGGACACATTTGTTGAAGCCATTCCAAGCATTTTGGAAGGAGGATCCTTCACATGGTTGTGGATGTAAGCGTTGGATGATGAACATCAGGACGATGTTTCACTTAATGCTCAGTAGATGCATCAGGATGATGCTGGATATGATCAGTTGGATCATTTATATGTATATGTATGTACACATCATGTTGGATGTTAGATATGATCAATTGGATCATCTATGTATGTACGCATCATGTTGGATGCTGGATATGATTGGTTGGATCATTTGTATATATTTTGTATATGCATCATGTTGGATGCTTGGACCATGTATCTGTATATGTATCAGGTGGATACTGTGTATGATCAGGTAGATCATGTATGTTGATATATATCAATTAGATGCATTGTGTGGATCATGTATCTATGTATGTATCAGGTGGATACATTGTATGATCAGGTGGATCATTTATGATGATATGTATCAGGTAGATACTTGGTATGCATCAGGTGGATGCATTGTATGATCAGGATGATCATGATGATGAGCTTCAAGATGTTGCTCCAGATGATATGTACCAGGATGGTACAGTGATGATGATCAGTATGATCATGTGTACATCAGGATGATGTATGTTGAGTATCAGGTTGATACTCTGTGGCCGTGGACAGGTTGTGCAAAGGAAATCCTAGATTTGTTATAGGTCGCATCCAGTATGAAAAAGGACTGGCACTGTGTATCACATGTAAGACCTGGGAGATCCTATAGGTCGGAGTTGTGTACCCGTAACAGCCTGGGATGCTCTTTCAAGGGTTTGTGATAGTGGACCACATGTAATACCTGGGAGATCCGATAGGTTGGGCTGTGTGCCCGTAATAAGTCCTGGGATGCTCTTTCGAGGGTTTGTGGTGGGCTGCTACATGTAAGACCTGGGAGATCCGATAGGTTGGGCTGTGTGCCCATAATAAGTCCTGGGATGCTCTTTCGAGGGTTTGTGGTGGGCTGCTACATGTAAGACCTGGGAGATCCGATAGGTTGGGTTGTGTGCCCGTAATGAGTCCTGCGATGCTCTTTCGAGGGTTTGTAGCAGAGGTCACATGTAATCAGTCCTGGATATCTTACCAGTCATGCTTAGGCACATAAATGTTCTTGGGATGCTCTTTAGAGTTCTTGCCGATCGTGCTATGCACATAAATGTTCCTGGGACACTCTTTTAAGGTTTTGTGACAGTCACATGTAATAAGTCCTGGAGATCTGGACAGGATGAAAAAGGCCTTAGATGCTCTTTAGGGTTCTTTCTAGGCAAGAGACTCTTTAAAGGTTTTGTGATGCACGTAATAAGTCCTGAGTATTCCACAGTATGGCCAGTGATGACGAAGACCTGTAGGTGGTGGGCCTACATCCAGTATGAAAAAGGACTGGCTCTGTAGAACTTCCTATGATGAGTAGATTCAGAGATTGGTTGAGATAGCAGTAGCAGTGACAGTGACGATGATGGTGCATCGATGACGATGATTCCAAGAAGAAGACTTGTGTTAGCAGATCTGTGTCGAGAAATACCTTCCTAGTTAAGAGGGAGTGTTGATGTATATGTAACTTCGGAATGTATTTCATCTATGTATTTTATATATATTTATTGTACCCTTATAAGAGATGTGTTATTCCTCTATAAGGAAGTGTCGTCATGTGTATTGACAAGTGTCGCAAGTGTGTGAACTTGCCGATAGGTTATTAGACCACCATGTGTGGGGTCGGCCCTAATATATATATTATATGGTTGATGTACCTAGCTAGACAAGTCGGCCCCATAAGGTCACTGGGAAAACAGACTAGTATAAATAGAGATCGGGAGATCTCTATTTTGATCACTTGGAAACTCACACTTCTCTCACTCAAAGAGTGGCGCACTAGTGAGGAGGAGGATCATATGCTACTAGGAGACTATATCAGTGTATTTTGGTTGTACTTTGGTTGAGCCATTGCTCTCTCTATCTCTGAGGAAGTTGTGGGGTTTTTCACCTTAGGGTTTTCCCCACGGAAACTTTGTGTCTCTTGCCTCTCATGCTTTTGATTCTTGTGATGCTTGTCATGCTTATTATGATTGTTATGCATTGATATACTGTACATGTTATTCTCTTAGTAAATATCCTAGAGTATTGTGAATTAATGCTCAAAATTTAACAGTCATTCTGTCCAAAAAATAGATTATTGTCGAATTTTCTAACTAGCCTACGAATTCTCTAACTCCCATGTGGCCAATTCAAATTCTCAATTATTGAATTTGGCTGCCGTAAATAATCCTAAACCAGCTATCTCTCTTCCCACCATCTGTTTCAATGAACACCACCGGCCCGAAGCAAGGTGATGTCCCTCGAGATAAGCTCAGGCTTAAAAAACAGCTCACAAACGTCAATTGTTTTTTACTGCACTAGAATTAGAAACAACCCTCAGACTATTTGTATTGAAGGCATTGGACATATTAAATTGGACAACGTGCCAAAGATCAGCAGTGGGGAGCTTGAGGCAGCCTTCAAGTTGAAGATTAGCCTCATTGCTCATTGGAATGTAGTAAGGCTGAGGCTGGCTGATCAGATTCCCTTACATCTGTTGTTCATTTCTCAAAAAATGGTTCAAAATGACGTTGTTGCTGAGATTGTAAAGGATGTGGCTGAGCCAGGTTTGAATATGATGGAGCATATGCTTGAATAAAGTCCAGTAATAGCTACTGAGTGAAAGAACCAGACAAATAGTGTTGAACGGTTGAGGTAGTCAAAATCTGCTATGTCGAAACTCCTTGGTAGCTCCCAGAAGCTCAGTATCATTGATGCTTAAGTATTATTGATGGTTAAACATTGTTGTTTTTTTTGCGTTTTCTTTTTCATAGGATTTGTCACCGAACAAGTTTAGAATTTGTGGGATTGTTTATGAAGTAAGTTTATGAGGACTATGTATCAGCTCTGAATGTTTTTGATGTTTCAAAAAGTCATTACGGTTCATTTAACTTTTTCCTGGTGCCTAAATATTCTTGATGGTTATCTTTTCTGTGTTTTCTGTTGTATTTTTATTTCGATAGCTCTTTATCAAGTAAACAAAAACTTACATGTAAATGAATTTGTAAATTTATGTATTCAACTTTGATACTTGAAAACATCATTATGGTTAAATTTAGCTTTATTTTGGTTCAAACATACTTATGGTTAAATTTAATTTAGCATTTTGAAGATGTTTATAAGTAAAATGCATTTGTGAATTTGTTTATAAAGATTTTCAAAATTTATGAATTTGTTTATAAAGATTTTCAAAATTTATGAATTTGTTTATAAAGATTTTTAAAATTATTTATAAATTTTGAAAGTTTTAAATATTTTTAAACATAACAAGTTTCATTTTAAAGTGTTTTTGGTTGAAGTATCATACATTAAATATTTTGCTTTATCACTTATCAATTTGTAAAAGATTATGGTTTCAAGTTAACTTTCTATCAACTTTCTATCATCTTTCTATCATGATTTTAAGTGTTAGCATGTATTTAAGTATTTATAGTGGTTAAATATTATTAATCTAGGATTAAATTTTGCATTGCTATTTTGTATTGTTATGTTTTCGTAGGAGAACGGATTTGTGTTCATTTGTTTATAAGAATTCTCAAGATTATATACAATGCATTTGTGAATATGTTTATAAAGATTTTTAAGATTATAGAGTTTTTAAAATTATTGATATTCCAAAACATTATTATGTTTTATTATTTTATATTTCTAGTTTTGATCATTAAAAAATGTTTTAATAGTTAAGATTTAAACTAATCAATTTACAATTTTTACATTAATATTTTCTAATTATTTAAACAATTTATTTGTAAATAAATTTATTTATAAAAAATTTCAAAATCAATGTGCAAAGTTTATGATGTTTTGTAACATTTTGATGGCTCAACTTAACTTCTCTTCCCTTTTGTTAGAGTTCATAACATAATGCTTATTTAAATATTATTTATTTTATTTTATTTGTATTTTTAATTTAGTATTTACTAATATTTTTTAATAAAATCATTTTTTATTTCAAAAATTATATGGTGCAGAGAGGAGTAGTGAAGCTCCTCTATGTTGCGATGGATGAGCAGATTGCAGATGTATTGACGAAGCCACTAGCCAAGGTGAAGTTTGAGTACTTCAGAGAGAGGCTTGGCGTTCTTCAGATCGATGACACTTCGAGGAAGAAGTGATGGACACATTTGCTGAAGCCATTCCAAGCATGTTGGAAGGAGGATCCTCCACATGGCTGTGGATGTAAGCGTTGGATGATGAACATCAGGATCATGTTTCACTTACTGCTCAGTATATGCATCAGGATGATGCTGGATATGATCAGTTGGATCATTTATATGTATATGTATGTACGCATCATGTTGGATGCTGGATATGATCAGTTGGATCATCTATGTATGTACGCATCATGTTGGATGCTGGATATGATCGGTTGGATCATTTGTATATATTTTGTATATGCATCATGTTGGATGCTTGGACCATGTATCTGTATATGTATCAGGTGGATACTGTGTATGATCAGGTAGATCATGTATGTTGATATATATCAATTAGATGCATTCAATGTGTGGATCATGTATCTATGTATGTATCAGGTGGATACATTGTATGATCAAGTGGATCATTTATGATGATATGTATCAGGTAGATACTTGGTATGCATCAGGTGGATGCATTGTATGATCAAGATGATGATGATGACGAGCTTCAGGATGTTGCTCCAGATGATATGTACCAGGATGGTAAAGTGATGATGATCAGTATGATCATGTGTACATCAGGATGATGTATGTTGAGTATCAGGTTGATACTCTGTGGCCGTGGACAGGTTGTGCAAAGGAAATCCTAGATTTGTTCTAGGTCACATCCAGTATGAAAAAGGACTGGCACTGTGTATCACATGTAAGACCTGGGAGATCCTATAGGTCGGAGTTGTGTACCCGTAACATCCTGGGATGCTCTTTCTAGGGTTTGTGATAATGGACCACATGTAAGACCTGGGAGATCCAATAGGTTGGGCTGTGCCCGTAATAAGTCCTGGGATGCTCTTTCGAGGGTTTGTGGTGGGTTGCTACATGTAAGACCTAGGAGATCCAATAGGTTGGGCTATGTGCCCGTAATGAGTCCTGGGATGCTCTTTCGAGGGTTTTTAGCAGAGGTCACATGTAATCAATCCTGGATATCTTGTCGGTCATGCTTAGGCACATAAATGTTCTTGGGATGCTCTTTAGAGTTCTTGTCAGTCGTGCTATGCACATAAACGTTCCTGGGACACTCTTTTAAGGTTTTGTGACAGTCACATGTAATAAGTCCTGTAGATCTGGACAGGATGAAAAAGGCCTCAGATGCTCTTTAGGGTTCTTGCTAGGCAAGAGACTCTTTAAAGGTTTTGTGATGCACATAATAAGTCCTGAGGATTCCACAGTATGGCCAGTGATGACGAAGACCTGCAGGTGGTGGGCCTACATCCAGTATGAAAAAGGACTGGCTCTGTAGAACTTCCTATGACGAGTAGATTCAGAGATTGGTTGAGATAGCAGTAGTAGTGACAGTGACGATGATGGTGCATCGATGATGATGATTCCAAGAAGAAGACTTGTGCTAGAAGATCTGTGTCGAGAAATACCTTCCTAGTTAAGAGGGAGTGTTGATGCATATGTAACTTCGGAATGTATTTCATCTATGTATTTTATATATATTTATTGTACCCTTATAAGAGATGTGTTATTCCTCTATAAGGAAGTGTCGTCATGTGTATTGACAAGTTTTGCAAGTGTGTGAACTTGCCGATGGGTTATTAGACCACCATGTGTGGGGTCGGCCCTGATATATATATTATTTGGTTGATGTACTTAACTAGACAAGTCGGCCCCATAAGGTCACTGGGTAAACAGACTAGTATAAATAGAGATCGGGAGATCTCTATTTTGATCACTCGGAAACTCACACTTCTCTCACTCAAAAAGTGGCGCACTAGTGAGGAGGAGGATCATCTGCTACTAGGAGACTATCTCAATGTATTTTGGTTGTACTTTGGTTGAGCCATTGCTCTCTCTATCTCTAAGGAAGTTGTGGGGTTTTTCACCTTAGGTTTTTCTCCACGAAAACTCTGTGTCTCTTGTCTCTCATGCTTTTGATTCTTGTGATGCTTGTCATGCTTATTATGATTGTTATGCATTGATATACTGTACATGTTATTCTCTCAGTAAATATCCTAGAGTATTGTGAATTAATGCTCAACATTTAACAGTCGTTCTGTCCAGAAAATAGATTATTGTCGAATTTTCTAACTAGCCTACGAATTCTCTAACTCCCAAGTGGCCAATTCAAATTCTCAATTATTGAATTTGGCTGCCGTAAATAATCCTGAACCAGCTATCTCTCTTCCCACCATCTGTTTCAATGAACACCACCGGCCCAAAGCAAGGTGATGTCCCTCAAGATTAGCTCAGTCTTAAAAAATAGCTCACAAACGTCAATTGTTTTTTACGGCACTAGAATTAGAAACAGCCCTCAGACTATTTGTATTGAAGGTATTGGACAAATTAAATTGGACAACGTGCCAAAGATCAGCAGTGGCAAGCTTGAGGCGGCCTTCAAGTTGAAGATTACCTCATTGCTCATTGGAATGTAGTAAGGCTGAGGCTGGTTGATCAGATTCCCCTACATCTATTGTTCATTTCTCAAAAAATGGTTCAAAATGACGTTGTTGCTGAGATTGTAAAGGACGTGGCTGAGCCAGGTTTGAATATGATGGAGCATATGCTTGAAGAAAGTCCAGTAATAGCTACTGAGTGAAAGAACCATACAAATAGTGTTGAACAGTTGAGGCAGTCAAAATCTGCTATGTCGAAACTCCTTGGCAGCTCCCAGAAGCTCAGTATCATTAACGCTTAAGTATTATTGATGGTTAAACATTGTTGTTTTTTTTGCATTTTCTTTTTCACAAGATTTGTCACCGAACAAGTTTAGAATTTGTGGGATTGTTTATGAAGTAAGTTTATGAGGACTATGTATCAACTCTGAACGTTTTTTATGTTTCAAAAAGTCATTACGGTTCATTTAACTTTTTCCTGGTATCTAAATATTCTTGATGGTTATCTTTTCTTTGTTTTCTATTGTATTTTTATTTGGATATCTCTTTATCAAGTAAACAAAAACTTACATGTAAATGAATTTGTAAATTTATGTATTCAACTTTGATACTTGAAAACATCGTTATGGTTAAATTTAGCTTTATTTTGGTTCAAACATACTTATGGTTAAATTTAATTTAGCATTTTGAAGATGTTTATAAGTAAAATGCATTTGTGAATTTGTTTATAAAGATTTTCAAAATTTATGAATTTGTTTATAAAGATTTTTAAAATTATTTATAAATTTTTAAAGTTTTAAATATTTTTAAACATAACAAGTTTCATTTTAAAGTGTTTTTGGTTGAAGTATCATACATTAAATATTTTGCTTTATCACTTATCAATTTGTAAAAGGTTATGGTTTCAAGTTAACTTTCTATCAACTTTCTATCATCTTTCTATCATGATTTTAAGTGTTAGCGTGTATTTAAGTATTTAGAGTGGTTAAATATTATTAATCTAGGATTAAATTTTGCATTGCTATTTTGTATTGTTATGTTTTCATAGGAGAACGCATTTGTGTTCATTTGTTTATAAGGATTCTCAAGATTATATACAATGGATTTGTGAATATGTTTATAAAGATTTTTAAGATTATAGAGTTTTTAAAATTATTGATATTCCAAAACATTATTATGTTTTATTATTTTATATTTCTAGTTTTGATCATTAAAAAATGTTTTAATAGTTAAGATTAAAACTAATCAATTTACAATTTTTACATTAATATTTTCTAATTACTTAAACAATTTATTTGTAAATAAATTTATTTATAAAAAATTTCAAAATCAATGTGCAAAGTTTATGATGTTTTGTGACATTTTGATGGCTCAACTTAATTTCTCTTCCCTTTTGTTAGAGTTCATAACATAATGCTTATTTAAATATTATTTATTTTATTTTATTTGTATTTTTAATTTAGTATTCACTAATATTTTTTAATAAAATCATTTTTTATTTCAAAAATTATATGAAGGGAAATCGAATCAACATATAACTAAAGCCTATGTTTCAATATCCATGCTATGGTTATTTTTCTCCGAAACAATTTCAACTTGGTTCTTTTTCCCTTATAACATCTTAATCAAATTAATATATGATAATTTATGTTTTAACATTCACATTATAGTTTGCTTTTCTTAATAACATTATCAACCTAGGAAGTTAAAGATTACTTTGATATATTGAAATTTAAAACAAAATCAATATTTAAATTTAATAAACCTTCTTTTACATCAAAATCTTATTTCATGTATGTTTTATGAATACTTATTAAATTAAATTTGGGTTGAAATATAGTGGACCTTCTCCTAAAGAGTAAAAATGCTAAATAATACTCAGGATTGCTAGTTGATACTATTTCAAAACCGACACCTATCATTAGATTATATGCTATGATATATTTATTTAAAATAAGTCATTTACATATACATCATGATATATTGATTTAAAATAAGTCATTTAAATATATTAAAATATAAGTAAAATTAACATTTTTACTTTGTGAGATGCTTTGATATAATGGATTTTTTTATTGAAAATTTTGAAATATCTAAATCTTAATACATTATTATTTAAGAAATCTTATTTTTGAAATAGTTGATGGGAAATTATTAAATTGAATATAGATTAATTTTTATTGTTGAGATTTAAAGTACAACTACATACTCCAAACAACCACACACTCAAACCCAAAAATATTTCCATTTAGAAAATCATATTGAAATTTAATTAATTTACATATTAAATTATAAAAATATATTGTGATAATTATAATCTATAAAATTTGTCAGGAGAATGCAGTAAGCTTTTATTAGTTGTATTTGAAGCTTGACCATTTGTTTTTTCAAAATATTTTTAAACATTTTTTTTCTTCATTCATAATAATTATACATATTTATCACTAAATCTCTATAATGAAATTCTCTATAATAAAGAATAATTAGTTATTCCAATATGAAATGATCTTTTTTCCTTATAAGAAAAATAATAATTTAAATATTTTCAAAATAATTACTATATTATGTTAAAATAATATATAAATAAGGAGTAGTTATCTTGAGAAGAAGAGAGACCCAATGGGAAGAGTAGGGCGATGCTACTCGATAAGGGCCATGTACTATGTAGATTAGTTGTGTGCATTGATATATATGGACTATTTGTTGGATTTGCTCCTAGAGTTGTAGGTACGTGTTTCTTTTAGTGCACAGAAGTTTTTTATTTTTTAGTGTAAGTATATGTATGGATTTGGGAAGAAATTGTGCTTCAAATTTTGTTAGTATCACTAATTAGGTGGTTGTGACTGTGGATAAATCCAAAACAATGGTTTGTTCTGTAAACGGTTAGGGTTTTCATTTCACTTGAAAATATGTGTTTGAGAGTTTTGGAGTATTAACATTTTATTGAAGATAAGATACATAGTTATATATGAAGAGTGGGAATCTTGTTTATGGTGTCATAAATTTAATGAGAGTGTTCTATTAGAGTACTTACCATATATTGAATAAAACCACTAGTGATTATTGGGTGAAAGCCATGGTGCACTGTTTACATGCTAAAATATTTGGGATCTTGAATCATAGTGCCTCAAACCTTCAAAAGAGTGGCCTCTTTCTCAATTTCAAGGGAAAATAGTCATTAGAGAGGATGGGATGAGATGGTGGTTATTTTGAGATAATATTTGGAAGAGTCGCAATGGATTATTGATCTTAGAGAGACCTTCCTTGAAGTGGGATTTGTCCAATCAAATGGTGTCCTATTTTGGCCATTGAAGGTAAAAAGGAAGTGAAAGTTGCCTCCTAGGACAATTCCAATGAGCCTATACGATGTTTGCAACAAGAGGGATTAAGGTTCTTATTCTTCAAATTCTATGATTCCCAAACCATTGTTGGACTCTTTATGAATATATTTATTTATTTATTATTATTTTTCTCATGGATACTAAAGAATATTTTGAAAAGTATAAACATTTGGAGATTCACGGTGGTTATGTTTGCTTGATGGATCATTTTCAACTAATGGTGCACCATCTTTCAACCAATATTGTTCACTAAACTGGGAAGAACATATATTTTTTTGAATTTGTACTAGGGGTTGGGATTGAAGTATGTCTAGATCTTTTATTTATTATTTATGATGTTGTAGCTTTCCATGTGTTATAATTTTGTTTTTAGAGAATTGTTGATAATCATTCTTATGTTCAATGACAACGGGTCGATTTCAATCCTTAGAACCGCACGACTAGACCCATTACCCTCTTTGGTTGGAGTTTCCCTTCATTCCCACTGATGTGTGTCCATTTATTGCTTGTTTGTAAATAGATTATGTAAGTTTATTATTACATGTGGTTCCTAGACCTTTATTGGAGTGAATCTTCAAGTGTGTGTGGAGGTGAATCTCAAGTGTAAGCTCCCTCATTTTATTTTGTATGTACACTTCATGTTATTCATGAGAAAAATGTTAGTTACTTGAATCTGTAACATCCCCCAAATTTCATCATAGAATAAAATTTTCCTAAGTGGTCTAAATACCAATAAATTCTATGCGGAAAATATAAAGTGTGTGTTCACTTTCTTTAAATACTGCTTACAAATAATAAAACTTTGCAACCTTTATTATTGATATAACTGTCTTCATGATAATCGATGAAAAAGATTCCGTTAATGAAAAATCTTGTGCGATAAGTACTATCTTCCGTCATATTAATAAAAAGAAACACTTCAAGATGCATGTACATCTTTTATCAGTTAATCGTACCAAGAGAACAACTTAATGATACCAACATTAACCAAATGATAAGGGGAACATATTAGCATTATACATCATATAAACAACCAACATTCTATATGAAATGTATATATCAAAGTAATCATAAACATTTCAAGAAAGAAACAAGTACTCAAACATAAAGACACATTCAGGAACACATTAAGTACACATTTTTACCGTGGTTCACCTGCATCTTGGGCTATGTTCACAAAGGGATTTGTTTTTATTTTAATAGTAAAAAAAAAGAGTATTTACACTTTGCAACTCAGTTGTTGCATAAATCTTGCCTTCTCAATCATAAGAGACTACCCCTGGAAAATAGTTCCTTAACCTAAAATTCCCTCAATATAAAAGGCTAAGTGATACATGGGCAATGACCCATTATTATCATTCAATTTGTTAACCCAACTTTTATATGCTTAGTCTATTAATAATTAAATTCCCTTCACTCATATCAACCCCTTTTTCCACACTATTCGACTAAAAGAAAAATAGTCATAATATCTATATAATAAATATATATGTGTGTTTATAAAAAAAAGGCTTTATAAATCTTCAAGAAACACATAATTCGAAATTCAATATATGTAGCTATTCTTTTTGATACAAATATATGTTACTATCTTTTGACATAAGAGTATATGCTATCTTAAGGGCAAGGTCCATTCTAGCATGCTAAGGTCATTAAAAAAAAATGCTATATACGTCCACTTATCATATCTATACTAGATGGAATAACATACAAGAAGGGCAATAAATGAAACCAGGATCATAAAGATCAACACCATTACGAGGCAGTGCAATAAGGAGAAACTATATAATCCTCTCGTATTTAATACCCAGGTTCTCCTTACCTTGGGAAGTCCGTCCGGATTTGGGGAATGCATGCTGGAGATCTCACTCTCACTCTCATATTGCTGCCAAATGGCAAAATATGAACTCCACGGAACCAAGAATATTTCCCCACTAACATTTCAATAATCTAAGGTTTGTCATTCGGCTATCCCAAGGTAAGGTGGGGTAATATATTTAAGAAACTTCCAACGTGAAATAGTGGGTTCCCTTTAAAAGAAACTAAGAAGAAACCTCCTCAAATTAATAAAACACTTCAATGTAAATTACCTCATATTAATTTAGTTAAAGGACATAACATAGTTTCTTACTATAAGATGCCCCTAATCCTTTTATAAGGTATTTTAAATATAACCCCCTTTTATCCAATATTAATATGGTGAGGCTATTTACTTAAGGGAGTATCTTCCTTCCTTGATATGAAAATACATCATATAATTTATGTGTTAGAATACCACTTTTGTAATTATTTACTTAGCTAAATCTAAAAGTCTTCTTCGCAAAAGTGTGATATGGTGTGGTGTGGTCATTGCTATAATGATCATTTTTCTTAGAGCGGTTGTAAGCATAGTCTTAAAGAAAGCCCTAGAGATAACCCCCCTTTGGCACTTGTTACCCTTGATTAGGATGATTGAGTTGCTGGTTCAAAATATCTTTTAATAATTAATTTTCTCTCATATAACGAGAGGATTATCAAAGTATGCTAAATGCTATTAGACCATTAGTAACTTCATCTACTTAGGACCATATCATAATAGCTATATCCTATTAGGACTTTAGGTGGGTCGTTATTTTTCCCTTTTGTGCTTATGACATCTAGGATGACATCCATCATTAATAACTTTGTTTCTCATGGCTTCTCAGCCAATAGACATCCTTCTCTTTCCCCTAGTGGCTTCGTTTCCCGTCGTCTAGTTGTGTCACCATCTTTTAGTTCACTAGGTTTACAATTTTACCACTTAGGAATAAAACCACATAGTTTACAAGACTTATTGGTGGGGCCTTGGTCTTGAGCTCCTCACCAGGGCCATTTACATAGATACAATCACAACAATTTATTTACATTAGGTTGCTAAAGGAGGGGTGTTACAGAATCTTATTTCTTATTGTTAGCTACAATTGATTGTGTTTCTTATTGTTTCGATTAATGCTTGCAGTGATAAGGATTCCAACCAACTAGAATGGTTGTTAGAAACTATAATTAACTCCCTTCAACTTTAGTTAGAAGTTCAGTTCTAGTTAACAGTCCAGTTATAGTTCAGTTGATTAACATGCATCCAGTAGTCAATCTAAGTTTTTGCATGTCGTAAGTGTCTAAATACATGCCTTCAGGTAAATTGTAAGGGGTAGTAAGCATATTGTCTAAGGTTATGAATAAAGTTGTCAGGGATGCAGCTCGTTTAGCATAATTTCCGTGTTTAATATCTCTTCCTCCTTTCATCATATTGGTATCAGAGAATTAGGATAAAGATCCGAGAGAGTGAGGTTAAGCATGAGAGTAAAGACCACGGGTCAGTGCAAGCTAATGAGGGTCACTTTTGGCGCGTTAGATGCAATAGAAAACTGAAAAAGCAGGCATCCCTCAACTTACTTAGATTTTTTGAGCTACTTACGCAAAATATCTTGCATTGAGTAAAAAAGATGAAATGTAGGAAATCGAATCACATTTCCGAATATATAACTTTTATGTATTGAAAATTTGCATAGCTATGTCAAGTTTCATTTTTACTAACAGACACTTTTTATTTTTCAAGCAAATGATAAGGTATATGTTTTTGTGGGTTGAGCCTTTGAGGGCCTAAATGATGGATCCAAGCTACAAAAATCGGCATGCATGTAGAGAACACATAGCACTTGTGCGCCATTATTTTTCGAAAATTAAATTAGTAATTTTATAATTTTTTTATAATTGTCTAAGTGATCAAACCTCGAAAATAGTACCTCTTTTGTGGGTAGAGCCTTTGAAGGTCTTAATGCAAAAATATTGACATGGTTTTTTCATACAACGTGGAGGTTAGTGTCCTCTTGTGCACCATACAATTTTTTTTTGAAATGATCGAGAATTGAAAAAGTTATGGAAGAAACACTAACAGTGTGTTTCATGAGTTAAGGAAGTAGGACAGAAAAGAAATTGAAAGAAAATAGGAAAAAATAATATTTCAAAATAAAAGTTACATATTTGGAATCTGCAGAAAAAAATAAAATAAAATAAAATTAAAAATTAAAAATTAAAAAAAAAAATTAAAAATAAAATAAAAATAAAATAAAATAAATAAAAATAAAAATAAAAATAAAAATAAAAATAAAAATAAATAAATAAATAAATAATAAAAAATAAATAAATAAATAAATAATAAAAAATAATAATAAAAAAATAAAATAAAATAAATAAATAAAAATAAATAAATAAAATAAAATAAAATAAATAAATAAAATAAAAAAATGCTATTTTTGTCTAAGATTTAGTCAAAAATGACTGTGTGTAGCATATTGTAATGAGTGGCTAAGCACAGGCTTCTCCAGAAACTAGAAGAAATACCCAATTAGCTTTGGTTTTTCATTAACATTGCACAGGTTTGGAATTACCGAAGCAAACTCCAAAGCATACACATAGGATTACTGTTAACATGCGAGCAAACTCCAAATTCAAAAATATTGTCGCGCTTTTAGATGTACATAACGCGCAGGCGTTATTTAAATCATAAAATACATGTTTAATACTTGAGAAAGAAGGGGTGTGGAAGACTCAAGGGAATTTTTGTTTAATATTTGAGAAGGGGTGGGGAAGGGTCAAGGGAATCTATAGTTAATATTTAACAGGGGTGGGAAAGGGTCAAGGGCTTAGAAGGATGTTGGAAGCTTGAGTGGGGAGAGATGAAAGGAATGAGAACATGATGGGCTACAGGGGTTGAAGGGAAGTGGAGCTTGAGAGCACTAGTAGGAGTAGAATAGGTTCTGAAGAGGTATAGGGTTAGAAGTTGAAAGTGAGACTTGAGTGACAAGGGGGAATGGATGGAGGAAAGGGGGATGTGAGAGAGAAATAAAGAATACAAGGGGGGGGAGACATAGAACGAGGGAGGGTGAGGGACAATGGGGAGGAATGGGTTTAGAGGGAGTGAGAGATAGATGGGGATAGAATGAAATAAAGAGATAGGAAGGGAGGGACAGAAAGTGTTGGTGGGAGACATGCAGGGAGTGGTGGAGATGGAGAGAGAGAGAGAGAGAGAGAGAGAGAGAGAGAGAATATGAGAGGAGGGGGAAGGGACATAAAGTGTGTGTGAGAGAGGGAGTGATGGAGAGACTGGGATAGGTTGAGGGAAAGATAACATGAGGGAGGGATAGAAAGTGAGAGAGAGACAGGTGATGAGAGAGGGAGGGAGAGAAGGTAGGGTGAGGGATGGAGGGAGAAAGGTGGAGATAGATATGGATGGAGGGGGGATGGGTTTGAGAATGGAAAGGGACATAATGTGTGTGTGTGTGTGTGTGTGTGTGTTTGAGAGAGAGAGAGAGATTGATGGTTGGGGAGAGAGAGACTAGAGGGAGTTGTGAGCGACAAAGAAAGTGGGAGGTTGTGTGTGTGTATGTGTGATAGGGAAGGAGGAATCAGTGGGGTGGCAGGGACGAAGATGGTGTAAGGGAGGGAAAGCGACATAGAGGGATGGAGATAAAGGGAGTGAGGGACATAACCAGGGACATATCTAGAGAAAGAGATAGGGAGAGAGGGATACAAGGTGAGATAGAGAGGGCAGGGGGGAGGGATAAAGGCACATAGGGTTTGTGATTAAGGGCGAACGAAGGGAGAGAGTTCTATAGGGACTTGGATATTTACGAATATATACATAAGGTGGATACCCTCCTCATCATCATCTTCATCACCATCACCATCTTCATCATCATCACCACCATCATCATCATCAACATATTCATCATTGTTGTCATCTCTAGGTTCCTGATCAACATCTCCATCAGGAACCTAGAGATGACAACAATGATGAATATATTTAGTAAAACAAGAATAAAATTAAGTTTTAGAAATAAATATAATAAATAAAAATGAATTTCAACAACGAAGCTCATATTACCATTGAACAAGAAAAAAAAAGCTATACAAATATTACATGAAAGATCGATATTTTAAATTTGTTTAAGGATAAAAGAGAACTACCATGTTGATAAGAAATATTGCTGGAAATAATTGACCAACTTTTTCGAAGTTAACAACTCCAAAGATTTATTAAATTCAAGACATATTGGATTTGCAATTTATGCAGCAGAACACGAGATATTTATATACAAAACGACAGATTTACAATTTCTTTAACTGAAGACATAAGGAAATTTGATCAAAAAGATAAAAAAATTCAGAATTTGATGTTTGCTTTTATTGTATAGAGTATTAGGAAATATTATTTTATGAATTATAAACTTTAATTTTAATTTTAGAAAAGGAGATATAATTTCATCATTATCAGAACTCTATTCTGTGAAATTAAGAGGAGTGAAATTAGCAGGAGAACAAAAAAAACTAGTATATTCAGTGAAATTAACAAGAGAACAAAAATAAGTAGCAACATAATTCACAAAACAAAAGTTTGTATAAGTAACTAATAAGTAACGTAGTTCAATATGTGTTCTGACATCAAGCGATATGTGCAGATGCAAAATTGAAACATTGCTAGAATAGTTGAAATACTAATATTGAAAGCACTACACATTTCCAAAAATCTGGACTGTAAGAAATAAGCAATTGTTTGCACAGTTCCAAGTCAAAAAAAGAAATTCGTCAGCCTCGGCATTCTTCTACAGGTAACAGAAATGTCCTTTCTCTATTTGTATTTCCAAGGTTGTCAACATATCTGCAATACATAACAGAAGGAAGTTTAAGAATGTATTTAGCATTTTGCAAATTGTAACTCTAAAGAATTTGAAAAGCACAATAGTTTCAGACATATATGTTTCATTGAAACTTCTGTTTGCACAATGCATTCATTGCGTGGCTTATCTCTTGACGTCAAGAATTATATTTTCATAATTGAGTGTAAACTTCCCATCAATAAAAAAGTTGCGCAACATGTAGATAACAACAATTTTTTTTTTAGATAATCTTTGTATGAGAGTGCAATCAAATCCGGGAACACCTTTGTTAAAATGTCATCCTTCAGTATGCATGACACTTTTGCATTTTCCGATACTTTTGAATTTTTTGTACTAATTATGGTACATTTTAATCGATGCAAATAGTTGACAGGACATTCGCTGCTACATTTGGCACAATGTATAGTTGTACCTTGCACTCTTCCGAAATTTTCTATAGCTAAATTGCATTTTGAGCATGTGGGTTGAAATGGATTGGAATATATGTTTGCTACATGCAATGTTCCTTGAACCTATTTGACATTATCCAGTGTCAGTTGTTAGTTGAAATCTATTTATGGAAAATATGTTTGATATAATGTATGTTTATATAGTTGTGGTGCCTTACCTGATTTGTGGACTTCAACAATGTTGTTAGATCATTCAATGGATTCTCTGCTTTTAGCGTTGTTATGAATGTTGATTTCCCTGTACGCAGTGTACCTGGCTGTGAATCTTTTCGTCTCACCAGGTTTCTGAATAGGAAAATAGGGAACTCTTTTTTTGAAAGTTGTTCTTCAATCGCATTGAACTCTGCCTCGAACATTGAATATAAATGTATCTAAATTTTAAAAATAGATTTATGTTAAGCCTATTTTTTTGTTATTTATAGTAGGAATAAATATAAAGAAGATAATATTTACAAATATGAATAGGTAGAAATAGTCTTACAGTTACCTTGTCCTTTTCTGAGTAGCCATCTCTGATTTCAAGCAGCTGTTGTGTGCCTAATTTCTTTGCAGATGTTGCAATTGTTGCAATTGTTCCAAGTGTATATTGACTTGTTGTTGTTAGAAGTCTTCTGATAGTTGTGTTTGCTATAAATAAGTATTCTTTACAAACGGATTCTATGTTTTCTATAGTCCTATGGTGGTTAACTATCAAAATACAGTCGCAATCACCATGTTCGTAATTAGTTATCGGTGCAACTTTGAAATTTCTTACACGGATGCTTTTTCCTAGAGCAAGTTTTTCTTCATACTGGTGAATCAAATTGCCATGTGCGTTTAAGGTAACTGTCATCTCACCTTTCGCATATGTTAGGTTTGCTCGCAAAATCTCATTTGTCTTGTTTAGTTTGTCGAGCATTGCTTTATATTTAACAATAACGACCCCTTCGAAAACGTCTCCTATTTTGCAGCTTGTCAATTCTTCAATAGTTATTGTGTTGGATGTTGTTGTTTTTTGTCTATAGAAAGCAATCAAGCAAAAGTTAGCTAGAGAAAAAACAAAAGGGAATCTCTTGAAATTTGATTTTGATTTAGCTGTACTCACCTTTTCTCCTCTACTTGCAATGCTTGTTTTTCTGGTTGATCTTCAATTTGTATTTTAAAGTTGCTATAGCTAACAAAAGTACCTGTCACATAACAGAACAATCAAGTAAAAACCAATTTTACATGAAGTTAGATTAGTCACAATAAACTTTAAGTATTTAAAGCATGCTTTAGTTTGCTAGTTACAGTACAATTGGTACCACCAAATCTGGTCAACAAAAAGAAAAAAGCAAATTGACGGATGATATAAATTTACTTTTAATATAGTGTTAACTCAAGCATTCAACAAGCTATAAGAGTGTCAATCAATGTCAAAAATGTAATCACTATTTTCTATGAGATGAATATAACTTGGGCAAGAAAAGTTACCTTCAATTTGATGGAAGATGATTTGTCATCACTTCGGAACATGTTGTTCTATGAAATAATGCTATATGATATGATGTTCTATGCTTCTAATTGTGGTTGCACTCACTATTGTTGATAGATATTTGAATAGCAGAAAATGGTTCCATTGTACCGACACTAAAATTTAATATGAGCTTTGAGCATTAAATTCATTGAACAAGCCACCAGTAAACCATAGGAATAGTAATGCGCAGATGCAAAATTGCAATTGTGAATGTTGTATTGATGGAAGATGCTCTATAAAGTAAATTTGTTTGTGAAATGTTCAGTTTGTATTCTGCAAAATAAATTTGAAGAATCTCTAGTAGAAATTGATGGACACAATCACTTCGAAATGAATGTTTTTTGTTTTTGAATTATGGATGAACATGAGCTAATTGTTTGATACAAATTTAAATTATATGCAGTAAAGCATGAATGGCATCATGGTCACTCCAATATGCATCTAATACATTGAATTCACAATGGTCAAATGGTATATTTGTCCATATGTGTTCAATTTGAGTTTCTGTTTTTGGAGTGAATCTGTTTGTTATCTCTTGCAATTGTTGAGAATGCATATAGTCTTGGATTTGCTTGCTTCTTTGAGTATTTCGATGAATGTCTATGTTGAAATCACCAATGATTATGAATATACAATTACTACGAATAATTTGTTCTCTGGCCATTGAGATCGTTTCTATCACTATTGATACTGGTGCAAGTGGAGTAGTGTATATGTTCATTATAAAAATATGCTTTTCGACATAGATCTCTGACATGAAAAGATCCACTCTATGACTAGAAAAGATTTTTGTTGAAAGTATGGTTATGTTTCTATCTATACAAGAAAGAACACCATGGACAGAGTATGTTGCACTAAAATTGTACTTCAAAAACTTGTTTTTGTTTGGTGGGCAATCTGTTCGTGTTTCTTGAAAACAGAGGATCATATTGTTCATAAGGTCTTCATCTTGTACAATGTCATCAAGATGTGCATATAAACTACGTGTGTTCAAAGTTACAATTGAAAGCTTGTTGGAACATGTAATTGAACTCTGTATATAGTCCAATTTCCATGAACCATGTACAAGTAGTCGCTCCATTTCTGTTGTCACTTTTTTGTTTACATAAAAGTTTTGTTGTGACAACTTTTCGACTAAAAACAATGAATCCATGGATTTGACTCATGACAATGCTATGTATATTAATCCATGTGCCCTAATGTTGATTAGATTAAATGCAAGTGTTGGGATATTTAGACACTTAGGAGTTAGTTAAGATCAACTTGTGTAATATATCCGTTAGGGATAGTGTGTTTCTTTAGTATGCATTAGTATGCAGTCGTAAATACTTAATCCGACAGTCACGATATGTTCCCGACATAGAGTGATCCGATGGCTCAATTTCTCTTAGATCATACCTAACCTTGATCCGTGGCTTAACACCCGATTGGTCCATGATCTCTATTTAAAGAGCATGGAGGGTCATTGTTTAGTTGATCGATTATGAGAAACTCATTTGTAACTTTTTTTCTTTGCAAAATAAATTGTCCCGTAGAAGCTATTTGGCCGGGGCCGTGGAGTGTTTCCCTCAAGAGGGTTTAAACCACGTCAAAACATCGGTGTGTTAATCTGTGATCAGTTTGTGTGAATTGGTTTCTCTCGGTGTTCGGTCCTTTGGTAGTACCTTATGTACCCGAACATGGTATCATAGCTTTTATGAAGAGTCACTTCCGGTTATGATCTAGATCTTGAACTGTTGTTGCCAAAACTCGAAAGGGTTTATGGTTCTAGTATTTATATGCATTTATGGGCTATGGGAGGTGTTCCATTGCGTCCGGAGCGTCGTTTCCATTGGAAAATGGTTTTTGTTTGATCGAAAACAGTTACCGGTTGCTCCAGAAACGCGTATTTCATCAGATCTAAAGGTATAATGTTACAGTGATGCATTTTTCTATTTTATGTTTTTAAAAGAAGAAAAAATCTCATATTTTATCATTTTTCACTGTTATATTTTTTCTTGGATTCAGATTGTTGCTTTCCCGTCTGCGTATGCTCTTTTCCTTGCACCTTGAGTGATCTCGGCAAATCAGAAACAGAAAGGGAAAGGGTTTTTCTCGGCTGCATATGCTCTTTGCTGTGCACCTTGCACAATCTCGGCAAATCAGAAACAGAGAGAAAACATAGACTTTCCGGGAAAGCTAACGAGATCTAACTCGAGAAGTGTGGAAAAAAAAAATTGTTTCAATTTGTTGTGTGTTTTGCAGGAAAAATGGCAAGCACGCAAACCGAGCAAAGAAGAGTAAAAAAAAAAACCCTTCGTCATTCTCATATTTTACATACCTTTTAATCTAGCTCACTTGGTTCAAAGTTGTTTTATTCCTTATTCGGTCTTGAGTTCAAATCTTAGGAAGTTACTTTTAAAAGAAAAAGTGCATGTAATTTCTATTTTCAAGTTACTTTATTGTAAAAGTGCATCTCACTTAAATAATAAAAAATAAAAATACAAGTGAGTCACTTAAATTCTTCTTTATTGTTGCACTATTTAAAAGTAATATCATTGTAAAAGTGAAATCACTTATTTTACAAAAGTGGTTCACTTAAAGTAAATTTCTTGTAAAGTGATTGTCAAAAGGTTCATCTTGGGAAGAGGGGGGTTTTTTTTTTTTTTTTGCTGAACATTCTCTAGCTGCCACGTCACTATTGGGGACATCTTCAACAGTTTCTTTGTTCAAGCATAACTTCATCATACAGAGTCAGTTTTCAGTGCCGTTTTTTTTTAAACTGCCTATTTTTTTGAGCTCTTCACATCCAGATTATTGGTTTCTACTTTTACAACCATTAAATTACAAATATGGCCATCCTTTGTGATATTCTACTTAACAGTTCCAACTATTTCTCATGGAAATCTCGTATGGAGGATGTTCTACGAAGTAGGGGACTTTTCATAATTACCTCAGGGAAAGAAACAGAACCCATTGATGATGATAAGAAAATAAAATGGACAAATGGACGAAGCTCGTGGATTGATTGGGATGTCAATCTCTATTGATTTGCGATTCCACATATCTGGAATTGATGAACCTGATGCTGCTTGGGACAAGTTGGAATCTGTGTTTGGTAAACACAATGAAATTCGAGGTCACCAACTCGAAAATGAGTTGATTTCTTTAAATCCAAGTGACTTTTCATGCATTCAAGATTATTTATCTAAGTACAAAACTCTTAAACTCTTATGTGCAGAATGTAAGATTAAGAGGGAAGACAAACAATGCATTTATCATATTCTTTCCAAACTTGTACCTGCATATTCTGTTTTTGTATCTACATTTTACTCCATGAAAGAATCCTTGAATGCAACTAGATATCAAGAGCCTAGTCTTGAATCCTTTTGTGATTCCTTGATTAGAGAGAAAGATAAACTCATTCATCTTGGAATAATAAACAATGCAGATACATCTGGGAAAGCCTTATTGTCCCAACAGAAAGAAAAGTCCAAGCCTCCCAAGAAACAAAATTTTCGCAATAATAAGTCAAACAAGGGTCCAAAATCCTCTCAGTCGGCTCCTTCTTTAAAAAATGACAAAGGATCCAAGCCAAAAGGCAAGAAGACTTAACGTCATTGCAACTATTGCGGGAAAGATAATCATGATGAATCTAAGTGTTTCAAGAAGATGGCAGCCTTGGAAGCAGCAATGAAGAAGCACCACATCAGCCTAGATTCGCCTTCAGAATCTGCCTCTCATGGACATGCCCTTTGTGCTTTTGGTTATTCTTATAATGCATCTTCTTCTTCTACTTCAAATGAATGACTCATTGATTCTGGAGCATCTTATCATATGGCTAACGATCAAGCCATGTTTTCTACTATGCATGAATGTAACACCAAACAAATATTTGTTGGTGATGATAGATCTCTAAGTGTTGTAGGAGCTGGAATAGTTCCAGTAGATAATGGTCATTTTAGTGATGTACTATGTGTTCCAAGAATTTTCTGCAATTTGTTATCAGTCTATCAGATCACTCATTCTGGTGAAGGTAAAACTGTGACCTTTACACCTCACCAAGTTGTAATCAAGGATTTTAAAGATCCTCAACAGGTCCTAGCTACCGAAATTGTTGATGATATTACCAGGTTGTACAAGTTTAAAAACTTTGGGTCATCACCTTTCCCTTCAGTTTTTGTTGCTCATAGTGATAACTTGAGCAAACTTTGGCATGAGCGATTTGGTCACTTAAATTATCGCTCATTGCAACAACTATGTAAAGACAATATGGTGACAGGTCTTCCAATGGTATCTTGCAGGGATGGTGTTTGTTTCGGTTGTGTACTCGGAAAACATCATCGAGACAGTTTTGACAAATGTGCCTCTTGGCACGCCTCGGTTCCCTTGGAGCTTGTGCATAGTGACTTGTGTGGTCCTCTTCCATCTGCTTCCTTTTATGGTTTCAAATATTTCTTAACTTTCATTGATGATTACACCAGACGCAGTTGGGTTTATTTCCTAAAACTTAAGAGCAAAGTATTTAACATGTTCTTGGCCTACAAGGCCCTTGTTGAAAAACAATCTGGTCATCAAATTCTTAAGTTAAGATCTGACAATGGAGGAGAATATGTTAACAAAAAGTTCACTACTTTCTGCACTGAACCAAGCATCCAACAACAGCACACTCTTCCATATACACCACAACAAAATGGTGTAGCTAAGTGGAAGAACCGCACTTTAAAAGAAATGGCTAATTGTATGATCCAATCTAAGGGACTAAGTCTTCAATTTTGGGCTGAAACCATTAATTGTGCAAATTACATAGTTAATCGCACCCCCACTAAAGCATTACAAGGTATAACACCGAAAGAAGCATGGAGTAAAACTAAACCTGATGTAAGTCACTTCCGTGTGTTTGGTAGTGAAGCATGGGCTCACATTACGGATGAAAAACAGAAAGCATTGCAACCTAAAAGTGAAAAGTGCATATTTGTTGTATATTCTGAAGATGTAAAAGGTTATAGACTTCTTCAACCACATTCTCATGATATAATCATTAGAAGAGATGTTAAATTTGATGAAAATCTCTTGGCCTGCGAGCCTAACTTGCCGATTGTGCCATCTTTGGCCTACGAGCCTGATTCGACGTTTGTGCCTTCTTCTTCTTCTTCCAACTTCCTTGACAGCTTTCCAACTCCAGTTTCTGATAATGACACTAGCACAAGTGCTTCCTCGATGGGTCCGTTCAACATGTGAAGTAGCTGGTGATCTTGCCGGTGATCCTAGAGATCAACGTCGAACACGTTCTTAGTTTCAGTGAGCCTTTTCTCTTTTGGCTCAAGTTTCTGAGAATCATGATCTAGAAACTTTTGCAGAAGCTTCAAGAAATCCATATTGGGATGCAGCCATGGATGAAGAATATCGTTCCTTAATGGCGAACGATACTTGGGATCTTGTACCTCTTCCAAAAGGAAGAAAACTTGTCAGATGTAAATGGATCTACATAACTAAGTATGCATCAGATGGAAGTGTTGAAATACTTAAGGCAAGGTTAGTTGCCAAAGTTCTTTCCTAAGTTGAAGGGATTGACTACAATGAAACCTTTGCTCCCATCGCAAAAATGAACTCCATCCGCCTTGGTCTTTCCCTTGCAGCCTTACATAACTGGGAAGTCCATCAAATGGATGTCAAGTCTGCCTTATTACATGGTGATTTACAGGAGGAAATTTACATGGAACAACCTCCTGGATATGTTCAGAATAACTCTAGCCTTGTCTGCCACCTTAAGAAGTCCTTATATGGCCTTAAGCAAGCTCCTAGAGCTTGGTATGCAAAAATGGATAACTTTCTCCTTGACACTGGTTTTTCTAAATGCCATTCTGACCCCAATGTCTATATCAAGAAAGTAGGAAACCATCTCATCATACTTGTTCTATATGTTGATGACCTTATTTTTACTGGTAGTGACCCTAATCTTATAACCCATGTGAAATCCAGTCTTAAACAAAATTTTGAAATGTTAGACTTAGGACATTTGTATTATTTTCTTGGTCTCCAAGTCCTGCAAACCAAAGAAGGAATTTTTATTTCTCAGTCTAAGTATGCTTGTGACCTTCTTCATCGCTTTCACATGGAAGATTGTACACCATCCCCTTCTCCCTTCCAGTCTGGAGTCAAACTTTCTTCCACTTGTACTTCACCTGAAGTCGATACTACCTTGTATCGTCAGCTTGTTGATAGTCTCTTATACTTGACTCATTCCCATCCTGACCTTTCCTTTGTCGTTGGTCGTGTTACCTGTTATATGCAAACACCTCATGAAAGTCACTGGAAGGAAGCTAAAAGATACTTCGATATATTCGAGGTACAGTTCAGTTTGGGATTCATTACAATACAGGGGGGAAACCTTTGTTGGTTGGTTTCACTGATTCAAATTGGGCCGGCAATCCTAATGATCGAAAGTCTACTGCAGGTTATGTTTTCAGTCTGGGATCTGGACCTATCACTTGGGCTTGTAAGAAACAACAAGCTCTTGCTCTTTCTTCAGTAGAAGCAGAATATCGAGCCGCAGTTAATGCTAGTCAAGAAGCTTTATGGCTTCGACAGATCCTTTCAGAGTTTGGATTCGAACAGCAGCACCCTACTCCACTTTGGTGCGACAATCAAAGTGCCATCAAGCTTGCCAAAGATCCAGTTCTACATCAACGCAGCAAACACATTGAGCTACATAAGCACTTCATCAGAAATCTTGTTCATGATCATGTTCTTGAAGTGCTCTTTTGCCCTACAGATGATCAAGTTGCAGACATCTTCACCAAGTCTCTTACAGAAGCAAATTTTTCTAAACTTCGATCTATGTTAGAAGTTCAGGAACTTTTCATTAAGGGGGGATAGGCTCTAATTCCTCCTTCCTTCTCCTAATAATGTCACTTTTGTAAATCCTTCAATCCTATCCCAAGTTGTTCTTAAGGGGGGATGTTAGGATATTTAGACACTTAGGAGTTAGTTAAGATCAACTTGTGTAATATATCCATTAGGGATAATGTGTTTCTTTAGTATGCATTAGTATGCATTTGTAAATACTTAATCCGATGGTCACGATATGTTCCCGACATAGAGTGATCCGATGGCTCAACTTCTCTTAGATCATACCTAACCTTGATCCGTGGCTTAACACCCGATTGGTCCATGATCTCTATTTAAAGAGCATGGAGGGTCATTTTTTAGTTGATCGATTATGAGAAGCTCATTTGTAACTTTCTTTCTTTGCATAATAAATTGTCCCGTAGAAGTTATTTGGCCGGGGCCGTGGAGTGTTTCCCTCAAGAGGGTTTAAACCACGTCAAAACATCGGTGTGTTGATCTGATTTTTGTTGAAATTGTGGTTATGTTTCTATCTATACAAGAAATAACACCATGGATAGAGTATATTGCATTAAAATTGTACTTCAAAAACTTGTTTTTGTTTGGTGGGCAATCTGTTCGTGTTTCTTGAAAATAGAGGATCATATTGTTCATAAGGTCTTCATCTTGTACAATGTCATCAAGATGTGCATATAAACTACGCTTGTTCAAAGTTACAATTGAAATTTTGTTGGAACATGTAATTGAACTCTATATATAGTCCAATTTCCATGAACCATGTACAAGTAGTCACTCCATTTCTGTTGTCACTTTTTTGTTTACAGAAAATTTTTGTTGTGACAACTTTTCGACTAAAAACAATGAATCCATGGATTTGACTCATGAAAACGCTATGTATATTAATCCATGTGCCCTAATGTTGATTAGATTAAATGCAAGTATGTCTAGAGTCAATCCTTGTGCTCTATGTATTGTTCTAGCACACGCTAGTTGTATATGAAATTGTTTTCGTATTGTAGTTTGGCTATTTCCTCTAGCGCATGGTAACGGTTTTGCAATACGAAATATTGGTGTCCAACTTGGTGAAATATTGTTCTCATATTATTCATTGAACCTTTTTCTTTGCATCTTGCCAACAGTTGGGTCAACATATTCTATCCAAATAACATCCATTTCTTTTTTACTTCTCATTGCTCCATCGGCAACATTAACAAGACCATATTCTATGTTATAGTTTCCAACATATAGTTCAACCAGAACGTTTCTTTTAACTAGTATATTGGATGGAAATGTTGTTGCCTTCTCATAAGTTATGAAGTTTTCTTGATTGTTTGCAACTTCATCAATTGCTTGAAGAACAATCAATTCTTCATCAACTTGAGAAAGCATTTTTTCATTATGTCTTTGGACATCTTTGTTCTTGTAGAACAAATAGGGAAATAATGGATCTAGTGGTGGTGATCTATAACAATGGTGATTTATGTATTCTATATCCTCATCAGACTATTTATTCAGTCTCATTTTGTTCAAGATTCTTATAAAATTTTCATCTCTTTGATGCATTGGCATGTGCAACTCATAGCATCTTACCTTTTCTTGCCAAAAGTTAGATGATAATTTCTGTTTGTTCAATATCAGGGTTTCAAATATTAAAGAGTCTTTGATTGGCCGTGCTTGATATAAGTCCCCACAAAATATCATGTCGACATTTCCAAAATATGTTGTAGGGCTATGTTTTATTTCTCGCAATATTTTGTCGATTTGGTACAGGAATGTTGAACCAACAAGCAATGCTTCATCAATTAGCACAACAGAAAGTTGTTCATAGTGCTTTGTTATTGTATCTAGCTTTTCGTTATTAAGGGGTAGATATTGTGCTTTGTTAAAGGGCATGTAGAATGCAGAGTGTAGAGTGACACCTCCTGCGTTAAATGATGCCTTTCCTGTATAGGCTCCTATGATTCCTTTTAATTAAGTGGGTCATATTCAATTCTACTGTTATACATGCGCACAAGCGATTGGAATATTGATATTGCAGTAAATGTTTTTTCCTGTTCCTGCACCTCCCATCAAAAACAAATAAATTGGTTCATTCGGTGCCTTTTTCTTCCTAGTGATTATATCTTTCACTATAGCTGCTTGTTCTCTGTTCAATTTTCTTCTCATTTCAAAGAATCATATGTTGTCTAATATATGTGGTTGTTTTACAATATAATAAGGCCTATTGACTAATGTTTTAATTTTTTTCAAGCACTGGAAATGTTGAACGTCAATGTCAATATTGTATTATTCATAGTCTTTATTGTCATTGAAGAGTGTATCATTGAAAATCGATGCATCTTCTTTAGTTGCATCCCTATTGAACACTTGATAATCTCTAATTTCAAGCATAGTCGAGGCAACATCAAGATCACCCCATGCTTTATTTATCGAATACGTGAACTTTTGTTGATTTTGTTGTATGATATCTTTCAAGCTAAGGAATGCATTTTTTCAAGTTGAGTATTGTTTTCTAAAAATGTTTTCATCAAATCTATATGCGACATATAGCATTAACTTCTCTCAGGAGTAGTTATCCGGATCTTTATGCTCACTATATTGCATATATCTAATGATATATGGAGCATCGCTATTTCTTCCCCTCTTTCCCTTTTTTGTATAGCTTGATGCAAACTCTGCTAAGCATACACGTTCAATGGTTGCAAGACATTGTAGATAGTAATCAATGATTGATGCACATATTACGTCTTCTGAGTTTTCTGGTTTTTGTTGCAAGTATTTCGGTTTTTTCAAAATAAATGCATGTTGATCTTTGGGCAAAGTATTAATAAATATACATTTTCTTGAACTTCTGTTTAAAGGTAGAGATAGAACAATATATACAGCTTGTTGTGAAGACATTTGTTGCAGGTTTAATAAAGCTTTTCCAAGACTAGTTATTGTCTGCACAATGTTAACATTTGTTTGTTGGTGTTCTTCTCGTAAATGCCTAAATGTTGATGTCATTGTTTTATCAAGCTTTGTCACGTAAGAGCTACAATATGTAGTTGCAGAATATGAATCAAGTACAAATTGGGAATCTATGTTGGCATCCCAAATTTCCGGCATATGACAGCAAAAACTATTAGTCCATATGTCTATTGGTCTTCTCTCTAGTAGGATTGTTCTTTAATTTAAGCTCTATCTAACGGGATCTATGTATTCTTCTTCCTTCAAACCCAAGTTCTCCAGAAAACTATCAAAGGTGTCTGTTTCACTATATTTAGAGTGCTCTAAATGATCAAAAATCAATTTTTCATTTTCCTTTGTCCTATGATCATTAAATTCTGTCAATTCAAGTATTGTTGTTTTTTTCATTAGAGGAATGGGGAAATTGAACCTACAATGAACATTTTTTTTCCTACAATATTTTGTATGATGGTGATGTTGAATTGTTTTCAAATCATTTGAGAGTATTCTTGAGTCACAAGACAAATACCTATCTACAAAGTCCTCTATCTCAGCATTTGTGCTTGTTCCATAGATAGGTGCATCCTTTAGCCATAGTAAGCCATGCTCATGTTGACTTCCTCTGTTTTGGAACTCTGTCACGAAGAAGTGGTCTTTTATCTCGCCATAGTATTTGTGATCATGAGATATTAGTTGACGCAGAGCATTCAACCTATTTTTGTAATATCTTACACAAGTTACTGGATCATTCCTTATCAAGGTTTCAACTTCATCTTCTTGTATGTTGTTTTTAGTAGCTAATTTGCATTTTAATTTTATATGCTTCAATGCATGTATCAGTGGTTTCCAGCGATGTTCTACACTACTGAACGATACAAAGAATGTTGGTGGGCCTAATTGTCGTATCATTACATAAAGGTTTCTACGTAAATTTAGAAAGTAGTCTGGTGATGTGCATATTGATTTGAGATCCATGTAACCAATATCTGATTTCAGTATACGATCTAAATTTGGCCTTGATTTGACATCTTTTGCTACTAGTTTTCTTCCCTTGAGTTGTCCTTTTCTTATCCTAATCCAGATACAATTCAACACTTGCTTAAGAATAATACGAACTGCCTTGTAAAATAAGTTTGTTATGTGATAGGCAAAGTCATGGTCTTTGTATAGCAACTCCCATTGAACATTTTTTTGGTAAGTAAAATTTTTTGTAATATCATCAAATCGGGTTTGTCCATAAAATCCAGTGTAGGGAAACTCATTTCCTCTGAATATTTGTCTTGGAAAATTCCTAATGGCATGTAGCCTTCTGCGGGGCAATGTTTATTTGATTATTTTGTAGATCATATATGCTATGTGAATCATTGAATCCATGCAGTAATGTTTTTTTATTGGTTCTGTATTGTTTTCATCGTTGTTATTGTAAACTTCTTCATCAGAGTCACTTTCAAATGCATCTTTGGCCTCATTGAACATTTGTTTCCAATTTTCATTTATTATAACTTTCTCCTTTTTGTACAACATGGTTTTGCAAATTTGTTTCAATGATTTTATGACCAAGTCTACACGAATGCGACCAAAAGCATAAACATTTTTGTAACATAGCCTTTTTTTAATTGCCACTGCAACTCTGTCAGTCTCTTTTATGTCACGAGGAAATGCATGTTGAATTTCAGATGTATTGGTGGGCACATTGATAACACCTCCTGTTAGACCCATTTGTTATCCTCTATGTTTTTTCCTAGTTCTCTAATTTGTAAGAAAGGTAATCTCAATTATATTAGCCTTTCTTCTAGTTCATTCAATTCCTTCAATATCTCTATGTTCTGATTTCACCTAATATTTTGTGGACATGAGAATTTGGGTATCTCTTCCTTCAACAAAGTTTTTTTGCAAGATCTGCAAGTGTATTGATTTTTTAAGTTGTCGATTGGGTGTCCTTCGGAGTTTCTTTCTTCTTTATCAATCTCAAGTTTTTGTGCACATACTTGTTTAATGCATACCAAAACATTTCTAAAGAAAGTGCGCCTACAAACTGAACAGTTGTAAATAGGCATGTCAGCAACAGTTTTCTTGAATTCTTGCTCGGCTAATGTGCTAGACCATATGTTTTTCTGTTTTTTTCTAATTCGATAAGGACACCGCTGCCTTTTTCTTTTTACAATATTGTTACTTTCTTTGCACGTTGCATATTTTGAACTTAATTTTCCCCCATTTATGTTAGCCATGTTTAAATTGGTGGCCATTGTCTCTTCCTGTGTTACAACATTACTCCTAATCTTTTTTTCAAAGATCGCAAAGATATGTTTTTGGATTCTATGTTTATTTTGTTAAGAGACAATAGCTCAAAATGAAAATGCCCTATGTCTATTTGATATCTAATAACATTAAATATCTTTGATGCCTTTTCCACTGAATGGAATGTAGCTAGAAGAATAGTTGTCTTAGCAGACCATATGTGTATTTCTATGTTCCAAATATATGCTATCCAATCAAAAACAAAAAGACCACCTTCTATGTTTCCTTTCTCACATGGAAGTGCCAAATGCACCATATATGCTTGCCAATTTGCTACTCTTGAAATATTTTTCTGTATTTCATTTTTGACATATTTTTCTATGTATCCTATTGAAAAAGAATCATTTTGCATTACTGCATTGGTAAACGTTTGTGCGATTATACATCGTAAGCAAGGCATATCATATTCATCATTTGTTAAATAAAAAATGGTTTGAAAACAACTTTCACCATGAGCACTAGTGAATGTTTGAACTCGTTCAAGTCCATTCGCTAACATTTTGCTTTGTATTTGTTTCCAATGTTCTTCTATGTTTCCACATTTCATAAACATTTCTTTCTGTTGATGACTAGTGATAATGGCAATTTGTTTTTTGCATAATAATGGTTCAAAATGGCCAGCAAGATGATTGTTATCATGAAACAATATGTCATATACGTTGTTTTTTAGAGATGAATTGAAATCTAAGTATGACTTCAGGTGTGTCAATGACCATACTCTTATTCTTATGTTGAGCTATTTTGACACCAATGTATGCAGAAAATGTCTCCCGAAAGGCCTCTTTGTTCTAGTGGTAGAGAAATAGACACTAATTTTAACATTCATTGCAAATAAATCTTTGGATCATTGACATTATGCTTTTCCATCAATGAGTATTTGTTTAATTCATGTTGATAAGATACTAGTGCTTCACTATCTTTTTTTTCTAAACAAACCTCAAAATGTTCTATTATTCCTGCTCTCAATTCTATAGATGTATATCTATTGCATAGCAGTGCTTTGAAAGTATCAAACAAACAATCTCCAACAGTATATGCAAAGTTTCCTAAGCGATATAGGTTGTAATTTTGTAAAATGACATCGATGACATGTTCCTGGTCTATGCTACTTTGAAATGCTCTCTGGGTATTGTTTTCTTTTTCTAGATATCGTCTTTTATTACATTCAACATCCAAAATCACCTTTTGTTTTTTTTATTTACATTGTCTAACAATAGCATCAACGTTATGTATTTGTTTTATTTTTCTTTCTGTGTATTTTGAGTTTCAATTGGCTCCATACCTTGTATACGATGTTTATTGTTGAATTGTATGCTTGTTCCTTTGCTAAGAATACTTGATCTAGTTTCTTTTTTCAACTTCCACTTGAATAAGAGGCAAAGTGTTTTCCTGAAAGTCAACAATCAAATTTGATCTTAGAACCAAGGGACATAAAATGCGAAAAGCAAATGCAATGTTGAAAGCAAGCGGAAGGAAAAAGATAACAACACAACACAATTTTATAAAAGAATTGCTATCATTTTATAATTCAATGAATTGGAATTATGGATTCAATTAATTAATATTATGATGCCATTAAATCTGTAAGGAGCGATTTAAATTTCGGAAATCTAAAAAATGAATCACACCTAAAAAGATGGTCAAATGTTGCATTTTGCACATAAAAATTACTTGTTGCGGTCAGCTCTTTCACCAAAGTCAAAAAACTTTAATTATTAACCTCCTTTTCTAAGGATACTCTTAAATTGTAAGAAAGTTAATGATACTTTCAGATTATAATGTTATAACACTGAACTTTTTTAGACATTATGGCTTTTTTCATTGCACCTTGTACGTTAGACATTATGGCCTTTTTCATTGCACCTTGTAATTTAATGTGACCTCACCAATAAGAAAAATGATGTTGACTTCTAAAATAAATAACTAATAAATTCTTTATAAAATCCATGTGAACTCAAAATAAAAATTAAAAAAAATATAAACAAAAAAAATCAAATCAGAATAAAAAAAATTCAAAAAATTTGATTGAGTTTAAGATGAATCTATGTTAGTTTTCTACACTATTTCAATATTGATGAAATCCTAACAAAAATATAATACTAAACTTAATTAATTTTCTTAAATATTTATAAAATAAAAAAATCTAAATTAAATTTTTTTATATAAAAATATTAATTATTAGTATTTATATTTAATATTATTATTTATATTTAATATTAGTATTTATAAATACAACTTATTTAAAAAATATATTTTCATACCACATTTTTTTAATATATTGAAAGAGCAAATTCTTAAAAATAACAATTTTTTTCTTTCATTTTATGGTCTTTTATATATTTAATTTTGTTACATATAAATTAAATAAAATTATAAGATGGGTTAAAGACTTTGCAATAATTTAACCTATTAAATGTTAAATATTTTGATGGATGCACTATTTATTAATAATATATGAATATATTTTATATAAAATTATGATATATTTTTTTAATGTTGTATATTTTTATTTATAATATGTAATAAAATGGAATTTGTTAATATTGTAATCTCATTTCATTTTATGGTTTTTTATAATTAATTTTTCTCTATATAAATTATATAAAATTATAAAATGGGTTAAAGACTTTGCAATAGTTTAACCTATTAAATGTTAAATATTTTGGTGGATGCATTATTTATTAAAAATGAATGAATATATTTTATATATAATTATGGAATATTTTTATAAAGCATTGTGTTGTAGATTTTTATTTATAATATGCAATAATGTTTTTATTTATAATATCTAAAACAAATTAATGAAATTTGCTAATATTGTAATATCATTTTATTTTATGTATAAGTGCTATATTAAAACCTCTCTAAACTATTACATTAAAACATTTAAAAGAGGTAGGAAGTAGGTATAAGCAACTTTGCTGCTAATTTCACTTGTTTAATTCATTCACTAATCATTCATCAATTTATCAATTTGACAAACCCATCCTGGAGATTTGGCTGAATATTCATATCTCTATAATAATCTACTAGTCATGATAAAAATGATAACAGGTTCGACTCGCATATGCATAGTTTCGAACAAAATGATATAAACTCATAATTTAGAGTGTCAAAACTGGAGGGAAGCTCAAACTAACAATGACAAAATACTAGAAACCAAATGACTAAGCTGTTGCCTCTGCATTTGGCGAGGCCCAATTGGGAACCTGGAAACGTACCTGGCCAAATTTGTCTGCAATGAATCCCATGAAACTCTGACCAGGTTTTTGAGATTGCCAATTTTTTTATTAGAAGGAAACCATCTTCTAAGTATAGAGAGAGCATCCAATGCCGACCATCATTTTTGGCTTACCCAGCTTTTCTGGCTCTATCGTTAGCTGTATAAGGGCTAACTAAAATGCTTGGCAGAGCAATTCTTGCAAAAATTGCAATTTGGAGTGCGACCAACGATACTCTTAAATTGCAAGAGTATAAATTAAAAAAATCAAACCAAAATAAATAAATAAAAATCAAAAAAGTTGATTGAGGCTCGACTTGCATATGCATAGTTTCGTACATAATGATATAAACTCATAATCTAGAGTGCCAAAACTCGAGGAAAGCTCAAACAAACAATGACAAAATACTAGAAAACAAAGACTGAGTTGTTGCCTCTGCATTAGGCGAGGACCAATTGGGAACCTGGAAACGCACTTGGCCAAATTTGTCTGCAACGAATCCCATGAAACTCCGACCAGGTTTTTGAGATTGCCAATTTTTTTTTATGAGAAGGTAGCCATCTGCTAATTACAAAGAGAGCATCCAATGCCGACCATCATTTTTGGCTTCCTCAGTTTTTCCGTCTCTATCATTAGCTGTTTAAGGGGTAACTAAAATGCCTAGCAGAGCAATTCTTGCAGAAATTGCAATTTGCAGTGCAGCCAATGATACTCTTAAATTGCAAGAGTATAAATTGAAAAAAAATATAAATAAATAAAAATCAAACCAAAATAATAATAATAATAAATCAAAAAAATTGATTGAGGCTCGACTCTCATTTGCATAGTTTCGGACAGAATGATATAAACTCATAATTTAGAGTGCCAAAACTGGAGGAAAGCTCAAACGGACAATGAGAAAATATTAGAAAACAAAGAATGAGTTGTTGCCTCTACATTTGGCGAGGCCCAATTGGGAACCTGGAAACGCACTTGGCCAAATTTGTCTGCAACGAATCACATGAAACTCTGACCAAGTTTTTGAGATTGCCAATTTTTTTTTATGAGAAGGCAACCCTCTGCTAAGTATAGAGAGAGCATCTAATGTTGACCATCCTTTTTGGCTTACTCAGCTTTTCTGTCTCTATCGTTAGTTGTATAAGGGTTAACAAAAATGTCTGGCAGAGCAATTCTTGCAGAAATTGCAATTGGGAGTGCAGCCAACGATAATCTTAAATTGCAAGAGTATAAATTTTAAAAAAATATAAAACAAAAAAATAAAAAAAATTGATTGAGGCTCGACTCGCATATGCATAGTTTCGGACAGAATGATATAAACTCATAATTTAGAGTGCCAAAATTGGAGGAAAGCTCAAACGAACAATGGCAAAGTACTCGAAACCAAATGACTGAGATGTTGCCTCTGTATTTGGCGAGGTCCAATTGGGAACTTGGAAACGTACTTGGCCAAATTTTTCTGCAACGAATCCCATGAAACTCCGACCAGGTTTTTGAGATTGCCAAATTTTTTTATGACAAGGCAGCCATCTGCTAAGTACAGAGAGAGCATGCAATGCCAACCATCATTTTTTTCTTACTCACCTTTTATGTCTCTATCGTTAGCTGTATAAGGGCTAACTAAAATTCCCGGCAAAGCAATTCTTGCAGAAATTGCAATTTGGAGTGCCGCTAACAATACTCTTAAATTGCAAGAGCATAAATTAAAAAAATACATAAATAAAAAATATCAAACCAGAATTTATAAAAAAAAAAAATCATTGAGTTTAAGATGAATCTATGTTGTTTTCTATGTAAACTAAGAAATTTTTATCAAACTTTTTAAAAAATTTGCATGAACAAAATTTTATTGAAAATAATGCGAAAAGAAACCAAGAAATTTATTGTGCTCAATCCCTAACTTGTGTACACCAATAAATCTAAGTCTATCCCGCCTACATCCCCGCCTTGCACAAAAAACCACTAAAAACTCCCTAAAAGCTTTCGATTTCATACCTGAAAAGCTTAATCCCCGAACGTTGGCAAGTGTTTTTCCTCTGGAAAGTGTTTCTCCTCTGACAACAGGATGAGATTTGAACGAAAAGCTTAATCCCCAAATGTTGGCAAGTGTTTTTCCTCTGGAAAGTGTCTCTCCTCTGACAACAAGATGAGATTTGAACATTAAACTAGCAGGACGCAGTAAACCACTCACTCAACAAGCTAGCGGCACATAGTAAATCACTCACTAAACAAGCTAGCGGGACGCAGTAAACCACTCACTGAACAAGCTAGCAGCACGCAATAAACCACAGGGAAAGTAATGAACAGTATAACAAGCCGCGAAAAATGCATAGCTGCAAAATGAAGCAAGTGTATTAAATATTTTCGAAGCAAGTGTATTAAATGAAGCCAGTGTATTCATTCGATGCCATACGTAGTAAACCACAGGGAGGAACAATATAACAAGCCGCAAATGATGCACAATTGTAAAATGAAGTAACTCAACTTAACTCTAATATAGCTCAACTTAACTCTAAACCATAGAAGCCGCGAATATTGCACACCTTACATAAACCTAGAACCCAGTGTAAAGTTACTATCTGTACTATTTATGACTATGTGTCCATTTGAGATTTTTTTTTTTAATTAATTTTTTTTTTTTAAATAATTGTCACCTCCAACCAGGAGTATATTGTCAAATCAAACTTTATAACCAATAACAAAATAATATTTTATATTTTCAAAAATTAAAAATACATTTTATTATTTTAAAAAAATAAAATTAATAAGTATTTTTTGCATAACATTACAAAATTGCTATTGAATTGATAAAATTAATAAAAATTCAACTTAGTTTTGACAATTAACCCATTGCTATAATCCCTTCCTTGGCAGGGACTAATAAATTATGGAATGTGCAATACATAACCATAAATAAAATAAATAATAAATTATATATATATGTGAGATCTACTGATTAATAAGAAATTTATTAGGATTCTTATGAGTTCAAAATTTCAAAAATATTGAATCATTCTTATGAGTTCAAAATTTCAAATATATTGAATATAAACTGAGAAACAATATCATCTATTACTCATGATTAGAATATTAAAATAAAAAAATGTACCTGTAAACAACCATATCATTACAACGAATGCCCCTTATTAAACTAAATCAAAAGTATTATAACAACTTTCCACTTGTGGAATTGTGAGTGAGATGGAGACTAGAGTTTTCTAAGAAGTGGGCAATTCTCTCGATCGAATGCACCCGGGGCCCACCGGGTGCCGTCGAAGACTCCCCTCATGGCATTTGCTTACTCCGTCCAGACGAGACCCTCTGATCGATCGACTAACTGCACATTCATCGATGGAAAGCTTTCCAACTGCTCCTTTAATCAAATGCATTTAATGGCCATGCTTATGGGGAGTATGGGGAGTATGTATGACATCGCCCATCCTTAAATTTGAATTTCATAATAAGCGGGAAGTTTGAATTTGAATATCCCACTCAAACGTGATGTTACCCAAAATTATTGCTCCATTTAGAACTCCATACCCGAAAAGAGGACCGAGGCTGAGGTGAATTCAACATGAAAATTCAGAGTAGACGCCATTGGAATCATACACAGATTTCTTCTACAAATACAGTTACACTGCATATCTTCCCAAACTGGCATCCAAGTCTCAAGATTCCTATGACGATGTTTATTTTAGCATACTTCTACAGAGTGTATTTCACAGATCCGGGCAACTACCTACTCTAGTTCAGGACAGGTCCGATGAAGTCTTTTGTTTGTTCGTGCACCATTCCTAGTGCTTAAGCGAAGCTAACTGGGATTTTGGGGAACACCCTTCAGGAACTGGAGATTAAACGGATCAAAGCAATAAGGGAAGGAAAGACGGTCCCACTGATACGAGGCTAATGCCCTACAGTTATCCGCTCATATCGTTGTCGCCGGTTGGATATGAAGCAGACTACATGAAGTTATTAGACACATTTCCGCCTTGTTTGTTCTATTCATTTTCTTGGGAAGCAAAGTCGTTGTTGATGTATATGTAACTTCGAAATGTATTTCATCTATGTATTTTATATATATTTATTGTACCCTTATAAGAGATGTGTTATTCCTCTATAAGGAAGTGTCGTCATGTGTATTAACAAGTGTCGCAAGTGTGTGAACTTGCTGATGGGTTATTAGACCACCATGTGTGGGGTCGGCCCTGATATATATATTATATGGTTGATGTACCTAGCTAGACAAGTCGGCCCCATAAGGTCACTGGGCAAACAGACTAGTATAAATAGAAATCAGGAGATCTTTATTATGATCACTCAGAAACTCACACTTCTCTCACTCAAAAAGTGGCACACTAGTGAGGAGGAGGATCATCTGCTACTAGGAGACTATCTCAACGTATTTTGGTTGTACTTTGGTTGAGCCATTGCTCTCTCTATCTCTGAGGAAGTTGTGGGGTTTTTCACCTTAGGGTTTTCCCCACAGAAACTTTGTGTCTCTTGTCTCTCATGCTTTTGATTCTTGTGATGCTTGTCATGCTTATTATGATTGTTATGCATTGATATACTGTACATGTTATTCTCTCAGTAAAGATCCTAGAGTATTGTGAATTAATGCTCAAAATTTAACATGGTATAAGAGCTAACTTGAGAAGAAGACATTGTGCAGTGACGGAAATTAGGGTTTCTTGTTTATTGGGTTTCTCTCCACATATTTTGGAAAAGCTGTATAGTAGATTGACTCTACTCATCAAGGAGAATCTATCTGTCCAATCAGAATTCAATTCTGACCATTTTCAGATTTGGCCCTAAAAATTAGGGTTTCCACAAAAATAGGAATTTCTGGAATCTGAAGACATATCTGGAAGCTCCTTGCAAAAATCAAAGTTTAGAGCTTTGGATCAAGATTTTTGGCTAGGTAGATCTCCAGGAAACTCAAACCCTAATTTAGGGCTCTACTTAGTGAATCCAGGAAGACATAAAGGCATTTTTGAAGGGTGTAGCTTTGCAAATCTCAAATTTTGAATACACCAGGCTGATTAGCTCATCAAGGCGCATCTTTCTGTCCTTTCAGAAAGTTGAAATTCACATTTTGAATTTTTAGGGTTTTTTCGACAAACCCTAATCCGGGACCAGATCCAGTTTTCAGCAATTCAAGTGGTAAGACCTAAATCTTTTCTATTTCCATTTGAAGTACTCTTTAAGATGTCTCACCACACCAAGCTTGAGGATAAGCTTGAAGGGGTTGATAACTTTCGAGCCTAGAAGTATATGATTGGGTTAATCCTGGAAGAGAATGAGTTGGACTCATATATAAAAGAAGACATCCCTATCCTAGAGGATGAAGAGGCTAAAATATTGCATAAGAAGAACTTGGTCAAGGCAAAGAGAATCATTGCCGATTCTATCAAAGACCATCTCATACCTCATGTGTCATATCTGAAGACACCCAAGGAGATGTTTGACTCTTTGACTAAGCTATTTGAAGGGAAGAACATAAATCGGAAGATGACCCTGCGGAATCAATTGAAAGGGGTCAAGATGTCGAATGGAGAAACCATTCAATCCTATTTCTCCAAGGTCTCTCAGATCAAGGAACAACTTGAAGCTGTAGCTGAAATGGTCGAGAATGATGAAATTGTTATGACCACTTTGAATGGCCTACCTAGGTCATGGGACTCTTTTATCCAAGGGATTTGTGCCAGAAAGAAATTAATCTCCTTCAATAGATTATGGGAGGAATGTTCTCAAGAAGAAGCAAGGCTTGTGGCAAGAGAAGAAAAGATGGGGAATGAAGATCAGGCTCTCACAGCTCACACTAAGAAGGGAAAGTTCAAGAGGGAGCCAACCCATCACAAGAAGAAATATTCTCATCATTATCACAAAGACAAGAAAGATCCAAGGTGTTTCACTTGTAATGAGAAGGGTCACTTTGCTTCAGAATGTCCCAAGAACAAAAGGGGCAACCACAACAACAACAAATCCAGCAAGAAGAAGAAGGGTATCAAAAGAAGGTACCATGCTCATGCTCCCAAAGATGATGAACCTCCAAAGAAGAAAGCTAGGGAAGAAAGTGATGATGACTCATCAAGTGAAGAAGAGTATGTCCTAATCTTTGCTCTCACAGGTGCAATCTCCCATGGTTGTAATGATTGGTTAATTGACAGTGGGGCTTCTAAACACATGACTGGGTTTAAAGAATCTTTTGTAAATCCATCTGAACATGAATCACCCCATAAAGTGAAACTTCGGGTTGATTATCAATACCCCATCAAAGGAAGTGGTGAAGCCTCCTTCAACCTAGATTCTGGAAAATCATTGAAGATGAAAGAAGTCCTTTATGTACCTGGGCTCAAGAAGAACCTACTCTCCATCTCTGCATTGGATGCAAAAGGTATGAGGGTTGCATTTATGGATGGCCAAGTTCTAATGTGGCCAAAGGGAAAGACCATAGATGATGCAGTAGTGATTGGAGAGCAAGAGGGAGGATTATACAAATTAAAGGGACAACCTGAACATGCTATGAAGACAAAGATTCATCCATAGTCATGGATCACATAGAGGTATGTATAATTTTTTTTTGAAAAATTTAACTAATGAGTTATGCAGGTCATTGAAGAGAACAAGAACACATTGCTAGACATAACTAGCAAATATGACGACCGGGTATGTTTTGTTATATATATCGTATACTTTTGTATGATTGATAATGACTACTCTTGAAGTTACAAGTTTGAGTAATATAGGACTTATGCATATTATGTTTCTTACCTTAATTAATGATATGACTAACCAGAAGAGTCATAGGTTTGAGTAATCATGGGTTTAGGTATATTATGTTTATGACTAACCATAAGAATGCTTATTATTTCTGTTTGAAATGATCCTGACTATACATGCTTGAGATTATTGTGTTTTGATAATATTAAGATTATATTAATGATTATGTATGAGACCTCGAGGTTAACACAATGATGATACTAATAAGCATGCATAGGGACCAAGGATGTATATAAGTTCAAGGACAGGTAATCCAGGAAGCAAAGATCAAGAGGGAGCACACTCCAGTAGTTTCTGCAAGGATGCAGATATCCAGAGGGAGTTGACCATCCCTCTACATTTCACAATAGAAAGGTGTAGAAGAAGCTACTTCAACAGCTCCTGCAAGGAAGAAAACACTCAGAGGGAGTCCACCCAACAAACAAACAAAGATAAGTATTTCAATTATCATTTCTTGCATATTTGTTTGTTTAAGTAATTGTGCATATTAGAATGATTGCATTAATGAACAGTATACCGCTGATATGCATGTGATGGCTAAGTGGCCTATGGCACTGTACAACATTCCATTGCTACTTATCTAGAATGAAACCTCTTTGCTGACATGTTGAGAGTTGTGCACACTCTTAACAATGTTCTGGTAGAGATTGGAAAGCATCTAGAAAAGTTACGGGATATGGATAAATGTTGTATTGAAGCATTGGCTAAAATAATTGCATGACTGTGTGACATATTTCTTTATGTGTAAGAACTTGTTCTAAAAATTATGAGATGTTTCTAATCATGCAATTTAACTTGTTTTGTAGGAAAGACCATATACCTTCACCTACGAAAGAAGGACTACAACATTTGTTCCAGCAACAAAGATATCTATTGAAGATATTGAAGTTCCCAGGATATGGGAAGAATGCCATGATCCATCAATCATGAAGAATGATGTTTGGGATGTAGTCCCAATACCTGAAGGGAATTTTGTTATGACTTCCATATGGATCTATCAAAATCAAGCATGCTGCAGATGGCAGTGCAGAGAAATACAAGGCAAGATTCGTAGCTCGTGGCTTCTCTCAGAAAGAGGGAATAGATTATATAAAAAAATTTGCACCTGTAGCTAGGTATACTTCCATCAGAACAGTACTTTCCCTGGCTGCAGCAATGAAATGGAAAATACACCAAATGGATGTCAAGACTACTTTCTTGAATGGTGTAGTTGAAGAGGAAGTATATGTGGAGCAGCCACTTGGTTTCGAAACACATGACAGGGAGTCATATGTGTGTAGATTGAAGAAAGCGAGTCATATGTGTGTAGATTGAAGAAAGCCTTGTATGGCTTGAAGCAAGCTCCGAGAACTTGGTATGGTAGGATGGGCAGTTTCCTATCTAGTTTGGGCTTTACCAAGAGTAAAGTAGATTCCAACCCTTACTACAAGGTTGAGGAAGGGAATCCTGTGATTCTACTCCTATATTTGGATGACTTATTTGTAACAGGAGATGACAGATTGATTGCAGATACAAAGAGGAAGCTTGTTGCTGAGTTTGATATGAAGGAATTAGGGATGATGCATTATTTCCTAGGTATGGAGGTGTGGCAGAGTGCAAATGGGATCTTCCTTGGACAAGGGAAGTATGCAGTAGATATCCTGAAGAGGTTCGGGATGATGGATTGCAAGGCCATGGCCACACCTATGGCATCGAACTTGAAGCTTCTTTGTGATGATTCATCTGAGCCAGTTGATGTCTCTATGTATCGTCAGATGATTGGGTCCTTGATGTACCTGATGAACACAAAACTAGATATTTGCTTTGCGGTGAACACATTGAGCTAGTTCCTAACGGATTCGAGGGGTGTTCACCTGGTTGCTGTAAAGCATATTCTGAGGTACCTGAAGGGTACAGTTGATTATGGGCTCAAGTATGAAGCGAATCAAAAGTTTAACCTGCAAGGTTATGTTGATTCAGATTGGGCAGGCAGTGCTGTAGATAGGAAGAGCACATCTGGGTGCTGCTTCAGTATGGGATCAGGTGTGATCTCTTGGTTTAGCAGGAAGTAGTCCTGCATAGCACTGAGTATAGTTGAGGCAGAGTATGTTGCAGCCTATTCAGCTAGTTGTGAGGCAGTATGGCTCCGGAAGCTACTGTCTGAGTTATTTGATCTCCCGTTGGATGCTATTGGTATCTTCTGTGATAACCAGAGTTGTGTGAAGCTGTCTGAGAAACCAGTGTTTCATGACAGGTCGAAACACGTAGAGATCAAATATCACTATATCGGGGATATGGTGCAGAGAGGAGTAGTGAAGCTCCTCTATGTTGCGATGGATGAGCAGATTGCAGATGTATTGACGAAGCCACTAGCCAAGGTGAAGTTTGAGTACTTCAGAGAGAGGCTTGGCGTTCTTCAGATCGATGACACTTCGAGGAAGAAGTGATGGACACATTTGCTGAAGCCATTCCAAGCATGTTGGAAGGAGGATCCTCCACATGGCTGTGGATGTAAGCGTTGGATGATGAACATCAGGATCATGTTTCACTTACTGCTCAGTATATGCATCAGGATGATGCTGGATATGATCAGTTGGATCATTTATATGTATATGTATGTACGCATCATGTTGGATGCTGGATATGATCAGTTGGATCATCTATGTATGTACGCATCATGTTGGATGCTGGATATGATCGGTTGGATCATTTGTATATATTTTGTATATGCATCATGTTGGATGCTTGGACCATGTATCTGTATATGTATCAGGTGGATACTGTGTATGATCAGGTAGATCATGTATGTTGATATATATCAATTAGATGCATTCAATGTGTGGATCATGTATCTATGTATGTATCAGGTGGATACATTGTATGATCAAGTGGATCATTTATGATGATATGTATCAGGTAGATACTTGGTATGCATCAGGTGGATGCATTGTATGATCAAGATGATGATGATGACGAGCTTCAGGATGTTGCTCCAGATGATATGTACCAGGATGGTACAGTGATGATGATCAGTATGATCATGTGTACATCAGGATGATGTATGTTGAGTATCAGGTTGATACTCTGTGGCCGTGGACAGGTTGTGCAAAGGAAATCCTAGATTTGTTCTAGGTCACATCCAGTATGAAAAAGGACTGGCACTGTGTATCACATGTAAGACCTGGGAGATCCTATAGGTCGGAGTTGTGTACCCGTAACATCCTGGGATGCTCTTTCTAGGGTTTGTGATAATGGACCACATGTAAGACCTGGGAGATCCGATAGGTTGGGCTGTGCCCGTAATAAGTCCTGGGATGCTCTTTCGAGGGTTTGTGGTGGGTTGCTACATGTAAGACCTAGGAGATCCAATAGGTTGGGCTATGTGCCCGTAATGAGTCCTGGGATGCTCTTTCGAGGGTTTTTAGCAGAGGTCACATGTAATCAATCCTGGATATCTTGTCGGTCATGCTTAGGCACATAAATGTTCTTGGGATGCTCTTTAGAGTTCTTGTCAGTCGTGCTATGCACATAAACGTTCCTGGGACACTCTTTTAAGGTTTTGTGACAGTCACATGTAATAAGTCCTGTAGATCTGGACAGGATGAAAAAGGCCTCAGATGCTCTTTAGGGTTCTTGCTAGGCAAGAGACTCTTTAAAGGTTTTGTGATGCACATAATAAGTCCTGAGGATTCCACAGTATGGCCAGTGATGACGAAGACCTGCAGGTGGTGGGCCTACATCCAGTATGAAAAAGGACTGGCTCTGTAGAACTTCCTATGACGAGTAGATTCAGAGATTGGTTGAGATAGCAGTAGTAGTGACAGTGACGATGATGGTGCATCGATGATGATGATTCCAAGAAGAAGACTTGTGCTAGAAGATCTGTGTCGAGAAATACCTTCCTAGTTAAGAGGGAGTGTTGATGCATATGTAACTTCGGAATGTATTTCATCTATGTATTTTATATATATTTATTGTACCCTTATAAGAGATGTGTTATTCCTCTATAAGGAAGTGTCGTCATGTGTATTGACAAGTTTTGCAAGTGTGTGAACTTGCCGATGGGTTATTAGACCACCATGTGTGGGGTCGGCCCTGATATATATATTATTTGGTTGATGTACTTAACTAGACAAGTCGGCCCCATAAGGTCACTGGGTAAACAGACTAGTATAAATAGAGATCGGGAGATCTCTATTTTGATCACTCGGAAACTCACACTTCTCTCACTCAAAAAGTGGCGCACTAGTGAGGAGGAGGATCATCTGCTACTAGGAGACTATTTCAATGTATTTTGGTTGTACTTTGGTTGAGCCATTGCTCTCTCTATCTCTAAGGAAGTTGTGGGGATTTTCACCTTAGGTTTTTCCCCACGAAAACTCTGTGTCTCTTGTCTCTCATGCTTTTGATTCTTGTGATGCTTGTCATGCTTATTATGATTGTTATGCATTGATATACTGTACATGTTATTCTCTCAGTAAATATCCTAGAGTATTGTGAATTAATGCTCAACATTTAACAGTCGTTCTGTCCAGAAAATAGATTATTGTCGAATTTTCTAACTAGCCTACGAATTCTCTAACTCCCAAGTGGCCAATTCAAATTCTCAATTATTGAATTTGGCTGCCGTAAATAATCCTGAACCAGCTATCTCTCTTCCCACCATCTGTTTCAATGAACACCACCGGCCCAAAGCAAGGTGATGTCCCTCAAGATTAGCTCAGTCTTAAAAAATAGCTCACAAACGTCAATTGTTTTTTACGGCACTAGAATTAGAAACAGCCCTCAGACTATTTGTATTGAAGGTATTGGACAAATTAAATTGGACAACGTGCCAAAGATCAGCAGTGGCAAGCTTGAGGCGGCCTTCAAGTTGAAGATTGCCTCATTGCTCATTGGAATGTAGTAAGGCTGAGGCTGGTTGATCAGATTCCCCTACATCTATTGTTCATTTCTCAAAAAATGGTTCAAAATGACGTTGTTGCTGAGATTGTAAAGGACGTGGCTGAGCCAGGTTTGAATATGATGGAGCATATGCTTGAAGAAAGTCCAGTAATAGCTACTGAGTGAAAGAACCATACAAATAGTGTTGAACAGTTGAGGCAGTCAAAATCTGCTATGTCGAAACTCCTTGGCAGCTCCCAGAAGATCAGTATCATTAACGCTTAAGTATTATTGATGGTTAAACATTGTTGTTTTTTTTGCATTTTCTTTTTCACAAGATTTGTCACCGAACAAGTTTAGAATTTGTGGGATTGTTTATGAAGTAAGTTTATGAGGACTATGTATCAACTCTGAACGTTTTTTATGTTTCAAAAAGTCATTACGGTTCATTTAACTTTTTCCTGGTATCTAAATATTCTTGATGGTTATCTTTTCTTTGTTTTCTATTGTATTTTTATTTGGATATCTCTTTATCAAGTAAACAAAAACTTACATGTAAATGAATTTGTAAATTTATGTATTCAACTTTGATACTTGAAAACATCGTTATGGTTAAATTTAGCTTTATTTTGGTTCAAACATACTTATGGTTAAATTTAATTTAGCATTTTGAAGATGTTTATAAGTAAAATGCATTTGTGAATTTGTTTATAAAGATTTTCAAAATTTATGAATTTGTTTATAAAGATTTTTAAAATTATTTATAAATTTTTAAAGTTTTAAATATTTTTAAACATAACAAGTTTCATTTTAAAGTATTTTTGGTTGAAGTATCATACATTAAATATTTTGCTTTATCACTTATCAATTTGTAAAAGGTTATGGTTTCAAGTTAACTTTCTATCAACTTTCTATCATCTTTCTATCATGATTTTAAGTGTTAGCGTGTATTTAAGTATTTAGAGTGGTTAAATATTATTAATCTAGGATTAAATTTTGCATTGCTATTTTGTATTGTTATGTTTTCATAGGAGAACGCATTTGTGTTCATTTGTTTATAAGGATTCTCAAGATTATATACAATGGATTTGTGAATATGTTTATAAAGATTTTTAAGATTATAGAGTTTTTAAAATTATTGATATTCCAAAACATTATTATGTTTTATTATTTTATATTTCTAGTTTTGATCATTAAAAAATGTTTTAATAGTTAAGATTAAAACTAATCAATTTACAATTTTTACATTAATATTTTCTAATTACTTAAACAATTTATTTGTAAATAAATTTATTTATAAAAAATTTCAAAATCAATGTGCAAAGTTTATGATGTTTTGTGACATTTTGATGGCTCAACTTAATTTCTCTTCCCTTTTGTTAGAGTTCATAACATAATGCTTATTTAAATATTATTTATTTTATTTTATTTGTATTTTTAATTTAGTATTCACTAATATTTTTTAATAAAATCATTTTTTATTTCAAAAATTATATGAAGGGAAATCGAATCAACATATAACTAAAGCCTATGTTTCAATATCCATGCTATGGTTATTTTTCTCCGAAACAATTTCAACTTGGTTCTTTTTCCCTTATAACATCTTAATCAAATTAATATATGATAATTTATGTTTTAACATTCACATTATAGTTTGCTTTTCTTAATAACATTATCAACCTAGGAAGTTAAAGATTACTTTGATATATTGAAATTTAAAACAAAATCAATATTTAAATTTAATAAACCTTCTTTTACATCAAAATCTTATTTCATGTATGTTTTATGAATACTTATTAAATTAAATTTGGGTTGAAATATAGTGGACCTTCTCCTAAAGAGTAAAAATGCTAAATAATACTCAGGATTGCTAGTTGATACTATTTCAAAACCGACACCTATCATTAGATTATATGCTATGATATATTTATTTAAAATAAGTCATTTACATATACATCATGATATATTGATTTAAAATAAGTCATTTAAATATATTAAAATATAAGTAAAATTAACATTTTTACTTTGTGAGATGCTTTGATATAATGGATTTTTTTATTGAAAATTTTGAAATATCTAAATCTTAATACATTATTATTTAAGAAATCTTATTTTTGAAATAGTTGATGGGAAATTATTAAATTGAATATAGATTAATTTTTATTGTTGAGATTTAAAGTACAACTACATACTCCAAACAACCACACACTCAAACCCAAAAATATTTCCATTTAGAAAATCATATTGAAATTTAATTAATTTACATATTAAATTATAAAAATATATTGTGATAATTATAATCTATAAAATTTGTCAGGAGAATGCAGTAAGCTTTTATTAGTTGTATTTGAAGCTTGACCATTTGTTTTTTCAAAATATTTTTAAACATTTTTTTTCTTCATTCATAATAATTATACATATTTATCACTAAATCTCTATAATGAAATTCTCTATAATAAAGAATAATTAGTTATTCCAATATGAAATGATCTTTTTTCCTTATAAGAAAAATAATAATTTAAATATTTTCAAAATAATTACTATATTATGTTAAAATAATATATAAATAAGGAGTAGTTATCTTGAGAAGAAGAGAGACCCAATGGGAAGAGTAGGGCGATGCTACTCGATAAGGGCCATGTACTATGTAGATTAGTTGTGTGCATTGATATATATGGACTATTTGTTGGATTTGCTCCTAGAGTTGTAGGTACGTGTTTCTTTTAGTGCACAGAAGTTTTTTATTTTTTAGTGTAAGTATATGTATGGATTTGGGAAGAAATTGTGCTTCAAATTTTGTTAGTATCACTAATTAGGTGGTTGTGACTGTGGATAAATCCAAAACAATGGTTTGTTCTGTAAACGGTTAGGGTTTTCATTTCACTTGAAAATATGTGTTTGAGAGTTTTGGAGTATTAACATTTTATTGAAGATAAGATACATAGTTATATATGAAGAGTGGGAATCTTGTTTATGGTGTCATAAATTTAATGAGAGTGTTCTATTAGAGTACTTACCATATATTGAATAAAACCACTAGTGATTATTGGGTGAAAGCCATGGTGCACTGTTTACATGCTAAAATATTTGGGATCTTGAATCATAGTGCCTCAAACCTTCAAAAGAGTGGCCTCTTTCTCAATTTCAAGGGAAAATAGTCATTAGAGAGGATGGGATGAGATGGTGGTTATTTTGAGATAATATTTGGAAGAGTCGCAATGGATTATTGATCTTAGAGAGACCTTCCTTGAAGTGGGATTTGTCCAATCAAATGGTGTCCTATTTTGGCCATTGAAGGTAAAAAGGAAGTGAAAGTTGCCTCCTAGGACAATTCCAATGAGCCTATACGATGTTTGCAACAAGAGGGATTAAGGTTCTTATTCTTCAAATTCTATGATTCCCAAACCATTGTTGGACTCTTTATGAATATATTTATTTATTTATTATTATTTTTCTCATGGATACTAAAGAATATTTTGAAAAGTATAAACATTTGGAGATTCACGGTGGTTATGTTTGCTTGATGGATCATTTTCAACTAATGGTGCACCATCTTTCAACCAATATTGTTCACTAAACTGGGAAGAACATATATTTTTTTGAATTTGTACTAGGGGTTGGGATTGAAGTATGTCTAGATCTTTTATTTATTATTTATGATGTTGTAGCTTTCCATGTGTTATAATTTTGTTTTTAGAGAATTGTTGATAATCATTCTTATGTTCAATGACAACGGGTCGATTTCAATCCTTAGAACCGCACGACTAGACCCATTACCCTCTTTGGTTGGAGTTTCCCTTCATTCCCACTGATGTGTGTCCATTTATTGCTTGTTTGTAAATAGATTATGTAAGTTTATTATTACATGTGGTTCCTAGACCTTTATTGGAGTGAATCTTCAAGTGTGTGTGGAGGTGAATCTCAAGTGTAAGCTCCCTCATTTTATTTTGTATGTACACTTCATGTTATTCATGAGAAAAATGTTAGTTACTTGAATCTGTAACATCCCCCAAATTTCATCATAGAATAAAATTTTCCTAAGTGGTCTAAATACCAATAAATTCTATGCGGAAAATATAAAGTGTGTGTTCACTTTCTTTAAATACTGCTTACAAATAATAAAACTTTGCAACCTTTATTATTGATATAACTGTCTTCATGATAATCGATGAAAAAGATTCCGTTAATGAAAAATCTTGTGCGATAAGTACTATCTTCCGTCATATTAATAAAAAGAAACACTTCAAGATGCATGTACATCTTTTATCAGTTAATCGTACCAAGAGAACAACTTAATGATACCAACATTAACCAAATGATAAGGGGAACATATTAGCATTATACATCATATAAACAACCAACATTCTATATGAAATGTATATATCAAAGTAATCATAAACATTTCAAGAAAGAAACAAGTACTCAAACATAAAGACACATTCAGGAACACATTAAGTACACATTTTTACCGTGGTTCACCTGCATCTTGGGCTATGTTCACAAAGGGATTTGTTTTTATTTTAATAGTAAAAAAAAAGAGTATTTACACTTTGCAACTCAGTTGTTGCATAAATCTTGCCTTCTCAATCATAAGAGACTACCCCTGGAAAACAGTTCCTTAACCTAAAATTCCCTCAATATAAAAGGCTAAGTGATACATGGGCAATGACCCATTATTATCATTCAATTTGTTAACCCAACTTTTATATGCTTAGTCTATTAATAATTAAATTCCCTTCACTCATATCAACCCCTTTTTCCACACTATTCGACTAAAAGAAAAATAGTCATAATATCTATATAATAAATATATATGTGTGTTTATAAAAAAAAGGCTTTATAAATCTTCAAGAAACACATAATTCGAAATTCAATATATGTAGCTATTCTTTTTGATACAAATATATGTTACTATCTTTTGACATAAGAGTATATGCTATCTTAAGGGCAAGGTCCATTCTAGCATGCTAAGGTCATTAAAAAAAAATGCTATATACGTCCACTTATCATATCTATACTAGATGGAATAACATACAAGAAGGGCAATAAATGAAACCAGGATCATAAAGATCAACACCATTACGAGGCAGTGCAATAAGGAGAAACTATATAATCCTCTCGTATTTAATACCCAGGTTCTCCTTACCTTGGGAAGTCCGTCCGGATTTGGGGAATGCATGCTGGAGATCTCACTCTCACTCTCATATTGCTGCCAAATGGCAAAATATGAACTCCACGGAACCAAGAATATTTCCCCACTAACATTTCAATAATCTAAGGTTTGTCATTCGGCTATCCCAAGGTAAGGTGGGGTAATATATTTAAGAAACTTCCAACGTGAAATAGTGGGTTCCCTTTAAAAGAAACTAAGAAGAAACCTCCTCAAATTAATAAAACACTTCAATGTAAATTACCTCATATTAATTTAGTTAAAGGACATAACATAGTTTCTTACTATAAGATGCCCCTAATCCTTTTATAAGGTATTTTAAATATAACCCCCTTTTATCCAATATTAATATGGTGAGGCTATTTACTTAAGGGAGTATCTTCCTTCCTTGATATGAAAATACATCATATAATTTATGTGTTAGAATACCACTTTTGTAATTATTTACTTAGCTAAATCTAAAAGTCTTCTTCGCAAAAGTGTGATATGGTGTGGTGTGGTCATTGCTATAATGATCATTTTTCTTAGAGCGGTTGTAAGCATAGTCTTAAAGAAAGCCCTAGAGATAACCCCCCTTTGGCACTTGTTACCCTTGATTAGGATGATTGAGTTGCTGGTTCAAAATATCTTTTAATAATTAATTTTCTCTCATATAACGAGAGGATTATCAAAGTATGCTAAATGCTATTAGACCATTAGTAACTTCATCTACTTAGGACCATATCATAATAGCTATATCCTATTAGGACTTTAGGTGGGTCGTTATTTTTCCCTTTTGTGCTTATGACATCTAGGATGACATCCATCATTAATAACTTTGTTTCTCATGGCTTCTCAGCCAATAGACATCCTTCTCTTTCCCCTAGTGGCTTCGTTTCCCGTCGTCTAGTTGTGTCACCATCTTTTAGTTCACTAGGTTTACAATTTTACCACTTAGGAATAAAACCACATAGTTTACAAGACTTATTGGTGGGGCCTTGGTCTTGAGCTCCTCACCAGGGCCATTTACATAGATACAATCACAACAATTTATTTACATTAGGTTGCTAAAGGAGGGGTGTTACAGAATCTTATTTCTTATTGTTAGCTACAATTGATTGTGTTTCTTATTGTTTCGATTAATGCTTGCAGTGATAAGGATTCCAACCAACTAGAATGGTTGTTAGAAACTATAATTAACTCCCTTCAACTTTAGTTAGAAGTTCAGTTCTAGTTAACAGTCCAGTTATAGTTCAGTTGATTAACATGCATCCAGTAGTCAATCTAAGTTTTTGCATGTCGTAAGTGTCTAAATACATGCCTTCAGGTAAATTGTAAGGGGTAGTAAGCATATTGTCTAAGGTTATGAATAAAGTTGTCAGGGATGCAGCTCGTTTAGCATAATTTCCGTGTTTAATATCTCTTCCTCCTTTCATCATATTGGTATCAGAGAATTAGGATAAAGATCCGAGAGAGTGAGGTTAAGCATGAGAGTAAAGACCACGGGTCAGTGCAAGCTAATGAGGGTCACTTTTGGCGCGTTAGATGCAATAGAAAACTGAAAAAGCAGGCATCCCTCAACTTACTTAGATTTTTTGAGCTACTTACGCAAAATATCTTGCATTGAGTAAAAAAGATGAAATGTAGGAAATCGAATCACATTTCCGAATATATAACTTTTATGTATTGAAAATTTGCATAGCTATGTCAAGTTTCATTTTTACTAACAGACACTTTTTATTTTTCAAGCAAATGATAAGGTATATGTTTTTGTGGGTTGAGCCTTTGAGGGCCTAAATGATGGATCCAAGCTACAAAAATCGGCATGCATGTAGAGAACACATAGCACTTGTGCGCCATTATTTTTCGAAAATTAAATTAGTAATTTTATAATTTTTTTATAATTGTCTAAGTGATCAAACCTCGAAAATAGTACCTCTTTTGTGGGTAGAGCCTTTGAAGGTCTTAATGCAAAAATATTGACATGGTTTTTTCATACAACGTGGAGGTTAGTGTCCTCTTGTGCACCATACAATTTTTTTTTGAAATGATCGAGAATTGAAAAAGTTATGGAAGAAACACTAACAGTGTGTTTCATGAGTTAAGGAAGTAGGACAGAAAAGAAATTGAAAGAAAATAGGAAAAAATAATATTTCAAAATAAAAGTTACATATTTGGAATCTGCAGAAAAAAATAAAATAAAATAAAATTAAAAATTAAAAATTAAAAAAAAAAATTAAAAAAAAAATTAAAAAAAAATAAAAATAAAAATAAAAATAAAAATAAAAATAAAATAAATAAATAAATAATAAAAAATAAATAAATAATAAAAAATAATAATAAAAAAATAAAATAAAATAAATAAATAAAAATAAATAAATAAAATAAAATAAAATAAATAAATAAAATAAAAAAATGCTATTTTTGTCTAAGATTTAGTCAAAAATGACTGTGTGTAGCATATTGTAATGAGTGGCTAAGCACAGGCTTCTCCAGAAACTAGAAGAAATACCCAATTAGCTTTGGTTTTTCATTAACATTGCACAGGTTTGGAATTACCGAAGCAAACTCCAAAGCATACACATAGGATTACTGTTAACATGCGAGCAAACTCCAAATTCAAAAATATTGTCGCGCTTTTAGATGTACATAACGCGCAGGCGTTATTTAAATCATAAAATACATGTTTAATACTTGAGAAAGAAGGGGTGTGGAAGACTCAAGGGAATTTTTGTTTAATATTTGAGAAGGGGTGGGGAAGGGTCAAGGGAATCTATAGTTAATATTTAACAGGGGTGGGAAAGGGTCAAGGGCTTAGAAGGATGTTGGAAGCTTGAGTGGGGAGAGATGAAATGAATGAGAACATGATGGGCTACAGGGGTTGAAGGGAAGTGGAGCTTGAGAGCACTAGTAGGAGTAGAATAGGTTCTGAAGAGGTATAGGGTTAGAAGTTGAAAGTGAGACTTGAGTGACAAGGGGGAATGGATGGAGGAAAGGGGGATGTGAGAGAGAAATAAAGAATACAAGGGGGGGGAGACATAGAACGAGGGAGGGTGAGGGACAATGGGGAGGAATGGGTTTAGAGGGAGTGAGAGATAGATGGGGATAGAATGAAATAAAGAGATAGGAAGGGAGGGACAGAAAGTGTTGGTGGGAGACATGCAGGGAGTGGTGGAGATGGAGAGAGAGAGAGAGAGAGAGAGAGAGAGAGAGAGAGAATATGAGAGGAGGGGGAAGGGACATAAAGTGTGTGTGAGAGAGGGAGTGATGGAGAGACTGGGATAGGTTGAGGGAAAGATAACATGAGGGAGGGATAGAAAGTGAGAGAGAGACAGGCGATGAGAGAGGGAGGGAGAGAAGGTAGGGTGAGGGATGGAGGGAGAAAGGTGGAGATAGATATGGATGGAGGGGGGATGGGTTTGAGAATGGAAAGGGACATAATGTGTGTGTGTGTGTGTGTGTGTGTGTTTGAGAGAGAGAGAGAGATTGATGGTTGGGGAGAGAGAGACTAGAGGGAGTTGTGAGCGACAAAGAAAGTGGGAGGTTGTGTGTGTGTATGTGTGATAGGGAAGGAGGAATCAGTGGGGTGGCAGGGACGAAGATGGTGTAAGGGAGGGAAAGCGACATAGAGGGATGGAGATAAAGGGAGTGAGGGACATAACCAGGGACATATCTAGAGAAAGAGATAGGGAGAGAGGGATACAAGGTGAGATAGAGAGGGCAGGGGGGAGGGATAAAGGCACATAGGGTTTGTGATTAAGGGCGAACGAAGGGAGAGAGTTCTATAGGGACTTGGATATTTACGAATATATACATAAGGTGGATACCCTCCTCATCATCATCTTCATCACCATCACCATCTTCATCATCATCACCACCATCATCATCATCAACATATTCATCATTGTTGTCATCTCTAGGTTCCTGATCAACATCTCCATCAGGAACCTAGAGATGACAACAATGATGAATATATTTAGTAAAACAAGAATAAAATTAAGTTTTAGAAATAAATATAATAAATAAAAATGAATTTCAACAACGAAGCTCATATTACCATTGAACAAGAAAAAAAAAGCTATACAAATATTACATGAAAGATCGATATTTTAAATTTGTTTAAGGATAAAAGAGAACTACCATGTTGATAAGAAATATTGCTGGAAATAATTGACCAACTTTTTCGAAGTTAACAACTCCAAAGATTTATTAAATTCAAGACATATTGGATTTGCAATTTATGCAGCAGAACACGAGATATTTATATACAAAACGACAGATTTACAATTTCTTTAACTGAAGACATAAGGAAATTTGATCAAAAAGATAAAAAAATTCAGAATTTGATGTTTGCTTTTATTGTATAGAGTATTAGGAAATATTATTTTATGAATTATAAACTTTAATTTTAATTTTAGAAAAGGAGATATAATTTCATCATTATCAGAACTCTATTCTGTGAAATTAAGAGGAGTGAAATTAGCAGGAGAACAAAAAAAACTAGTATATTCAGTGAAATTAACAAGAGAACAAAAATAAGTAGCAACATAATTCACAAAACAAAAGTTTGTATAAGTAACTAATAAGTAACGTAGTTCAATATGTGTTCTGACATCAAGCGATATGTGCAGATGCAAAATTGAAACATTGCTAGAATAGTTGAAATACTAATATTGAAAGCACTACACATTTCCAAAAATCTGGACTGTAAGAAATAAGCGATTGTTTGCACAGTTCCAAGTCAAAAAAAGAAATTCGTCAGCCTCGGCATTCTTCTACAGGTAACAGAAATGTCCTTTCTCTATTTGTATTTCCAAGGTTGTCAACATATCTGCAATACATAACAGAAGGAAGTTTAAGAATGTATTTAGCATTTTGCAAATTGTAACTCTAAAGAATTTGAAAAGCACAATAGTTTCAGACATATATGTTTCATTGAAACTTCTGTTTGCACAATGCATTCATTGCGTGGCTTATCTCTTGACGTCAAGAATTATATTTTCATAATTGAGTGTAAACTTCCCATCAATAAAAAAGTTGCGCAACATGTAGATAACAACAATTTTTTTTTTAGATAATCTTTGTATGAGAGTGCAATCAAATCCGGGAACACCTTTGTTAAAATGTCATCCTTCAGTATGCATGACACTTTTGCATTTTCCGATACTTTTGAATTTTTTGTACTAATTATGGTACATTTTAATCGATGCAAATAGTTGACAGGACATTCGCTGCTACATTTGGCACAATGTATAGTTGTACCTTGCACTCTTCCGAAATTTTCTATAGCTAAATTGCATTTTGAGCATGTGGGTTGAAATGGATTGGAATATATGTTTGCTACATGCAATGTTCCTTGAACCTATTTGACATTATCCAGTGTCAGTTGTTAGTTGAAATCTATTTATGGAAAATATGTTTGATATAATGTATGTTTATATAGTTGTGGTGCCTTACCTGATTTGTGGACTTCAACAATGTTGTTAGATCATTCAATGGATTCTCTGCTTTTAGCGTTGTTATGAATGTTGATTTCCCTGTACGCAGTGTACCTGGCTGTGAATCTTTTCGTCTCACCAGGTTTCTGAATAGGAAAATAGGGAACTCTTTTTTTGAAAGTTGTTCTTCAATCGCATTGAACTCTGCCTCGAACATTGAATATAAATGTATCTAAATTTTAAAAATAGATTTATGTTAAGCCTATTTTTTTGTTATTTATAGTAGGAATAAATATAAAGAAGATAATATTTACAAATATGAATAGGTAGAAATAGTCTTACAGTTACCTTGTCCTTTTCTGAGTAGCCATCTCTGATTTCAAGCAGCTGTTGTGTGCCTAATTTCTTTGCAGATGTTGCAATTGTTGCAATTGTTCCAAGTGTATATTGACTTGTTGTTGTTAGAAGTCTTCTGATAGTTGTGTTTGCTATAAATAAGTATTCTTTACAAACGGATTCTATGTTTTCTATAGTCCTATGGTGGTTAACTATCAAAATACAGTCGCAATCACCATGTTCGTAATTAGTTATCGGTGCAACTTTGAAATTTCTTACACGGATGCTTTTTCCTAGAGCAAGTTTTTCTTCATACTGGTGAATCAAATTGCCATGTGCGTTTAAGGTAACTGTCATCTCACCTTTCGCATATGTTAGGTTTGCTCGCAAAATCTCATTTGTCTTGTTTAGTTTGTCGAGCATTGCTTTATATTTAACAATAACGACCCCTTCGAAAACGTCTCCTATTTTGCAGCTTGTCAATTCTTCAATAGTTATTGTGTTGGATGTTGTTGTTTTTTGTCTATAGAAAGCAATCAAGCAAAAGTTAGCTAGAGAAAAAACAAAAGGGAATCTCTTGAAATTTGATTTTGATTTAGCTGTACTCACCTTTTCTCCTCTACTTGCAATGCTTGTTTTTCTGGTTGATCTTCAATTTGTATTTTAAAGTTGCTATAGCTAACAAAAGTACCTGTCACATAACAGAACAATCAAGTAAAAACCAATTTTACATGAAGTTAGATTAGTCACAATAAACTTTAAGTATTTAAAGCATGCTTTAGTTTGCTAGTTACAGTACAATTGGTACCACCAAATCTGGTCAACAAAAAGAAAAAAGCAAATTGACGGATGATATAAATTTACTTTTAATATAGTGTTAACTCAAGCATTCAACAAGCTATAAGAGTGTCAATCAATGTCAAAAATGTAATCACTATTTTCTATGAGATGAATATAACTTGGGCAAGAAAAGTTACCTTCAATTTGATGGAAGATGATTTGTCATCACTTCGGAACATGTTGTTCTATGAAATAATGCTATATGATATGATGTTCTATGCTTCTAATTGTGGTTGCACTCACTATTGTTGATAGATATTTGAATAGCAGAAAATGGTTCCATTGTACCGACACTAAAATTTAATATGAGCTTTGAGCATTAAATTCATTGAACAAGCCACCAGTAAACCATAGGAATAGTAATGCGCAGATGCAAAATTGCAATTGTGAATGTTGTATTGATGGAAGATGCTCTATAAAGTAAATTTGTTTGTGAAATGTTCAGTTTGTATTCTGCAAAATATATTTGAAGAATCTCTAGTAGAAATTGATGGACACAATCACTTCGAAATGAATGTTTTTTGTTTTTGAATTATGGATGAACATGAGCTAATTGTTTGATACAAATTTAAATTATATGCAGTAAAGCATGAATGGCATCATGGTCACTCCAATATGCATCTAATACATTGAATTCACAATGGTCAAATGGTATATTTGTCCATATGTGTTCAATTTGAGTTTCTGTTTTTGGAGTGAATCTGTTTGTTATCTCTTGCAATTGTTGAGAATGCATATAGTCTTGGATTTGCTTGCTTCTTTGAGTATTTCGATGAATGTCTATGTTGAAATCACCAATGATTATGAATATACAATTACTACGAATAATTTGTTCTCTGGCCATTGAGATCGTTTCTATCACTATTGATACTGGTGCAAGTGGAGTAGTGTATATGTTCATTATAAAAATATGCTTTTCGACATAGATCTCTGACATGAAAAGATCCACTCTATGACTAGAAAAGATTTTTGTTGAAAGTATGGTTATGTTTCTATCTATACAAGAAAGAACACCATGGACAGAGTATGTTGCACTAAAATTGTACTTCAAAAACTTGTTTTTGTTTGGTGGGCAATCTGTTCGTGTTTCTTGAAAACAGAGGATCATATTGTTCATAAGGTCTTCATCTTGTACAATGTCATCAAGATGTGCATATAAACTACGTGTGTTCAAAGTTACAATTGAAAGCTTGTTGGAACATGTAATTGAACTCTGTATATAGTCCAATTTCCATGAACCATGTACAAGTAGTCGCTCCATTTCTGTTGTCACTTTTTTGTTTACATAAAAGTTTTGTTGTGACAACTTTTCGACTAAAAACAATGAATCCATGGATTTGACTCATGACAATGCTATGTATATTAATCCATGTGCCCTAATGTTGATTAGATTAAATGCAAGTGTTAGGATATTTAGACACTTAGGAGTTAGTTAAGATCAACTTGTGTAATATATCCGTTAGGGATAGTGTGTTTCTTTAGTATGCATTAGTATGCAGTCGTAAATACTTAATCCGACAGTCACGATATGTTCCCGACATAGAGTGATCCGATGGCTCAATTTCTCTTAGATCATACCTAACCTTGATCCATGGCTTAACACCCGATTGGTCCATGATCTCTATTTAAAGAGCATGGAGGGTCATTGTTTAGTTGATCGATTATGAGAAACTCATTTGTAACTTTTTTTCTTTGCAAAATAAATTGTCCCGTAGAAGCTATTTGGCCGGGGCCGTGGAGTGTTTCCCTCAAGAGGGTTTAAACCACGTCAAAACATCGGTGTGTTAATCTGTGATCAGTTTGTGTGAATTGGTTTCTCTCGGTGTTCGGTCCTTTGGTAGTACCTTATGTACCCGAACATGGTATCATAGCTTTTATGAAGAGTCACTTCCGGTTATGATCTAGATCTTGAACTGTTGTTGCCAAAACTCGAAAGGGTTTATGGTTCTAGTATTTATATGCATTTATGGGCTATGGGAGGTGTTCCATTGCGTCCGGAGCGTCGTTTCCATTGGGAAATGGTTTTTGTTTGATCGAAAACAGTTACCGGTTGCTCCAGAAACGCGTATTTCATCAGATCTAAAGGTATAATGTTACAGTGATGCATTTTTCTATTTTATGTTTTTAAAAGAAGAAAAAATCTCATATTTTATCATTTTTCACTGTTATATTTTTTCTTGGATTCAGATTGTTGCTTTCCCGTCTGCGTATGCTCTTTTCCTTGCACCTTGAGTGATCTCGGCAAATCAGAAACAGAAAGGGAAAGGGTTTTTCTCGGCTGCATATGCTCTTTGCTGTGCACCTTGCACAATCTCGGCAAATCAGAAACAGAGAGAAAACATAGACTTTCCGGGAAAGCTAACGAGATCTAACTCGAGAAGTGTGGAAAAAAAAAATTGTTTCGATTTGTTGTGTGTTTTGCAGGAAAAATGGCAAGCACGCAAACCGAGCAAAGAAGAGTAAAAAAAAAAACCCTTCGTCATTCTCATATTTTACATACCTTTTAATCTAGCTCACTTGGTTCAAAGTTGTTTTATTCCTTATTCGGTCTTGAGTTCAAATCTTAGGAAGTTACTTTTAAAAGAAAAAGTGCATGTAATTTCTATTTTCAAGTTACTTTATTGTAAAAGTGCATCTCACTTAAATAATAAAAAATAAAAATACAAGTGAGTCACTTAAATTCTTCTTTATTGTTGCACTATTTAAAAGTAATATCATTGTAAAAGTGAAATCACTTATTTTAACAAAGTGGTTCACTTAAAGTAAATTTCTTGTAAAGTGATTGTCAAAAGGTTCATCTTGGGAAGAGGGGGGTTCTTTTTTTTTTTTGCTGAACATTCTCTAGCTGCCACGTCACTATTGGGGACATCTTCAACAGTTTCTTTGTTCAAGCATAACTTCATCATACAGAGTCAGTTTTCAGTGCCGTTTTTTTTTAAACTGCCTATTTTTTTGAGCTCTTCACATCCAGATTATTGGTTTCTACTTTTACAACCATTAAATTACAAATATGGCCATCCTTTGTGATATTCTACTTAACAGTTCCAACTATTTCTCATGGAAATCTCGTATGGAGGATGTTCTACGAAGTAGGGGACTTTTCATAATTACCTCAGGGAAAGAAACAGAACCCATTGATGATGATAAGAAAATAAAATGGACAAATGGACGAAGCTCGTGGATTGATTGGGATGTCAATCTCTATTGATTTGCGATTCCACATATCTGGAATTGATGAACCTGATGCTGCTTGGGACAAGTTGGAATCTGTGTTTGGTAAACACAATGAAATTCGAGGTCACCAACTCGAAAATGAGTTGATTTCTTTAAATCCAAGTGACTTTTCATGCATTCAAGATTATTTATCTAAGTACAAAACTCTTAAACTCTTATGTGCAGAATGTAAGATTAAGAGGGAAGACAAACAATGCATTTATCATATTCTTTCCAAACTTGTACCTGCATATTCTGTTTTTGTATCTACATTTTACTCCATGAAAGAATCCTTGAATGCAACTAGATATCAAGAGCCTAGTCTTGAATCCTTTTGTGATTCCTTGATTAGAGAGAAAGATAAACTCATTCATCTTGGAATAATAAACAATGCAGATACATCTGGGAAAGCCTTATTGTCCCAACAGAAAGAAAAGTCCAAGCCTCCCAAGAAACAAAATTTTCGCAATAATAAGTCAAACAAGGGTCCAAAATCCTCTCAGTCGGCTCCTTCTTTAAAAAATGACAAAGGATCCAAGCCAAAAGGCAAGAAGACTTAACGTCATTGCAACTATTGCGGGAAAGATAATCATGATGAATCTAAGTGTTTCAAGAAGATGGCAGCCTTGGAAGCAGCAATGAAGAAGCACCACATCAGCCTAGATTCGCCTTCAGAATCTGCCTCTCATGGACATGCCCTTTGTGCTTTTGGTTATTCTTATAATGCATCTTCTTCTTCTACTTCAAATGAATGACTCATTGATTCTGGAGCATCTTATCATATGGCTAACGATCAAGCCATGTTTTCTACTATGCATGAATGTAACACCAAACAAATATTTGTTGGTGATGATAGATCTCTAAGTGTTGTAGGAGCTGGAATAGTTCCAGTAGATAATGGTCATTTTAGTGATGTACTATGTGTTCCAAGAATTTTCTGCAATTTGTTATCAGTCTATCAGATCACTCATTCTGGTGAAGGTAAAACTGTGACCTTTACACCTCACCAAGTTGTAATCAAGGATTTTAAAGATCCTCAACAGGTCCTAGCTACCGAAATTGTTGATGATATTACCAGGTTGTACAAGTTTAAAAACTTTGGGTCATCACCTTTCCCTTCAGTTTTTGTTGCTCATAGTGATAACTTGAGCAAACTTTGGCATGAGCGATTTGGTCACTTAAATTATCGCTCATTGCAACAACTATGTAAAGACAATATGGTGACAGGTCTTCCAATGGTATCTTGCAGGGATGGTGTTTGTTTCGGTTGTGTACTCGGAAAACATCATCGAGACAGTTTTGACAAATGTGCCTCTTGGCACGCCTCGGTTCCCTTGGAGCTTGTGCATAGTGACTTGTGTGGTCCTCTTCCATCTGCTTCCTTTTATGGTTTCAAATATTTCTTAACTTTCATTGATGATTACACCAGACGTAGTTGGGTTTATTTCCTAAAACTTAAGAGCAAAGTATTTAACATGTTCTTGGCCTACAAGGCCCTTGTTGAAAAACAATCTGGTCATCAAATTCTTAAGTTAAGATCTGACAATGGAGGAGAATATGTTAACAAAAAGTTCACTACTTTCTGCACTGAACCAAGCATCCAACAACAGCACACTCTTCCATATACACCACAACAAAATGGTGTAGCTAAGTGGAAGAACCGCACTTTAAAAGAAATGGCTAATTGTATGATCCAATCTAAGGGACTAAGTCTTCAATTTTGGGCTGAAACCATTAATTGTGCAAATTACATAGTTAATCGCACCCCCACTAAAGCATTACAAGGTATAACACCGAAAGAAGCATGGAGTAAAACTAAACCTGATGTAAGTCACTTCCGTGTGTTTGGTAGTGAAGCATGGGCTCACATTACGGATGAAAAACAGAAAGCATTGCAACCTAAAAGTGAAAAGTGCATATTTGTTGTATATTCTGAAGATGTAAAAGGTTATAGACTTCTTCAACCACATTCTCATGATATAATCATTAGAAGAGATGTTAAATTTGATGAAAATCTCTTGGCCTGCGAGCCTAACTTGCCGATTGTGCCATCTTTGGCCTACGAGCCTGATTCGACGTTTGTGCCTTCTTCTTCTTCTTCCAACTTCCTTGACAGCTTTCCAACTCCAGTTTCTGATAATGACACTAGCACAAGTGCTTCCTCGATGGGTCCGTTCAACATGTGAAGTAGCTGGTGATCTTGCCGGTGATCCTAGAGATCAACGTCGAACACGTTCTTAGTTTCAGTGAGCCTTTTCTCTTTTGGCTCAAGTTTCTGAGAATCATGATCTAGAAACTTTTGCAGAAGCTTCAAGAAATCCATATTGGGATGCAGCCATGGATGAAGAATATCGTTCCTTAATGGCGAACGATACTTGGGATCTTGTACCTCTTCCAAAAGGAAGAAAACTTGTCAGATGTAAATGGATCTACATAACTAAGTATGCATCAGATGGAAGTGTTGAAATACTTAAGGCAAGGTTAGTTGCCAAAGTTCTTTCCTAAGTTGAAGGGATTGACTACAATGAAACCTTTGCTCCCATCGCAAAAATGAACTCCATCCGCCTTGGTCTTTCCCTTGCAGCCTTACATAACTGGGAAGTCCATCAAATGGATGTCAAGTCTGCCTTATTACATGGTGATTTACAGGAGGAAATTTACATGGAACAACCTCCTGGATATGTTCAGAATAACTCTAGCCTTGTCTGCCACCTTAAGAAGTCCTTATATGGCCTTAAGCAAGCTCCTAGAGCTTGGTATGCAAAAATGGATAACTTTCTCCTTGACACTGGTTTTTCTAAATGCCATTCTGACCCCAATGTCTATATCAAGAAAGTAGGAAACCATCTCATCATACTTGTTCTATATGTTGATGACCTTATTTTTACTGGTAGTGACCCTAATCTTATAACCCATGTGAAATCCAGTCTTAAACAAAATTTTGAAATGTTAGACTTAGGACATTTGTATTATTTTCTTGGTCTCCAAGTCCTGCAAACCAAAGAAGGAATTTTTATTTCTCAGTCTAAGTATGCTTGTGACCTTCTTCATCGCTTTCACATGGAAGATTGTACACCAGCCCCTTCTCCCTTCCAGTCTGGAGTCAAACTTTCTTCCACTTGTACTTCACCTGAAGTCGATACTACCTTGTATCGTCAGCTTGTTGATAGTCTCTTATACTTGACTCATTCCCGTCCTGACCTTTCCTTTGTCGTTGGTCGTGTTACCTGTTATATGCAAACACCTCATGAAAGTCACTGGAAGGAAGCTAAAAGATACTTCGATATATTCGAGGTACAGTTCAGTTTGGGATTCATTACAATACAGGGGGGAAACCTTTGTTGGTTGGTTTCACTGATTCAAATTGGGCCGGCAATCCTAATGATCGAAAGTCTACTGCAGGTTATGTTTTCAGTCTGGGATCTGGACCTATCACTTGGGCTTGTAAGAAACAACAAGCTCTTGCTCTTTCTTCAGTAGAAGCAGAATATCGAGCCGCAGTTAATGCTAGTCAAGAAGCTTTATGGCTTCGACAGATCCTTTCAGAGTTTGGATTCGAACAGCAGCACCCTACTCCACTTTGGTGCGACAATCAAAGTGCCATCAAGCTTGCCAAAGATCCAGTTCTACATCAACGCAGCAAACACATTGAGCTACATAAGCACTTCATCAGAAATCTTGTTCATGATCATGTTCTTGAAGTGCTCTTTTGCCCTACAGATGATCAAGTTGCAGACATCTTCACCAAGTCTCTTACAGAAGCAAATTTTTCTAAACTTCGATCTATGTTAGAAGTTCAGGAACTTTTCATTAAGGGGGGATAGGCTCTAATTCCTCCTTCCTTCTCCTAATAATGTCACTTTTGTAAATCCTTCAATCCTATCCCAAGTTGTTCTTAAGGGGGGATGTTAGGATATTTAGACACTTAGGAGTTAGTTAAGATCAACTTGTGTAATATATCCATTAGGGATAATGTGTTTCTTTAGTATGCATTAGTATGCATTTGTAAATACTTAATCCGATGGTCACGATATGTTCCCGACATAGAGTGATCCGATGGCTCAACTTCTCTTAGATCATACCTAACCTTGATCCGTGGCTTAACACCCGATTGGTCCATGATCTCTATTTAAAGAGCATGGAGGGTCATTTTTTAGTTGATCGATTATGAGAAGCTCATTTGTAACTTTCTTTCTTTGCATAATAAATTGTCCCGTAGAAGTTATTTGGCCGGGGCCGTGGAGTGTTTCCCTCAAGAGGGTTTAAACCACGTCAAAACATCGGTGTGTTGATCTGATTTTTGTTGAAATTGTGGTTATGTTTCTATCTATACAAGAAATAACACCATGGATAGAGTATATTGCATTAAAATTGTACTTCAAAAACTTGTTTTTGTTTGGTGGGCAATCTGTTCGTGTTTCTTGAAAATAGAGGATCATATTGTTCATAAGGTCTTCATCTTGTACAATGTCATCAAGATGTGCATATAAACTACGCTTGTTCAAAGTTACAATTGAAATTTTGTTGGAACATGTAATTGAACTCTATATATAGTCCAATTTCCATGAACCATGTACAAGTAGTCACTCCATTTCTGTTGTCACTTTTTTGTTTACAGAAAATTTTTGTTGTGACAACTTTTCGACTAAAAACAATGAATCCATGGATTTGACTCATGAAAACGCTATGTATATTAATCCATGTGCCCTAATGTTGATTAGATTAAATGCAAGTATGTCTAGAGTCAATCCTTGTGCTCTATGTATTGTTCTAGCACACGCTAGTTGTATATGAAATTGTTTTCGTATTGTAGTTTGGCTATTTCCTCTAGCGCATGGTAACGGTTTTGCAATACGAAATATTGGTGTCCAACTTGGTGAAATATTGTTCTCATATTATTCATTGAACCTTTTTCTTTGCATCTTGCCAACAGTTGGGTCAACATATTCTATCCAAATAACATCCATTTCTTTTTTACTTCTCATTGCTCCATCGGAAACATTAACAAGACCATATTCTATGTTATAGTTTTCAACATATAGTTCAACCAGAACGTTTCTTTTAACTAGTATATTGGATGGAAATGTTGTTGCCTTCTCATAAGTTATGAAGTTTTCTTGATTGTTTGCAACTTCATCAATTGCTTGAAGAACAATCAATTCTTCATCAACTTGAGAAAGCATTTTTTCATTATGTCTTTGGACATCTTTGTTCTTGTAGAACAAATAGGGAAATAATGGATCTAGTGGTGGTGATCTATAACAATGGTGATTTATGTATTCTATATCCTCATCAGACTATTTATTCAGTCTCATTTTGTTCAAGATTCTTATAAAATTTTCATCTCTTTGATGCATTGGCATGTGCAACTCATAGCATCTTACCTTTTCTTGCCAAAAGTTAGATGATAATTTCTGTTTGTTCAATATCAGGGTTTCAAATATTAAAGAGTCTTTGATTGGCCGTGCTTGATATAAGTCCCCACAAAATATCATGTCGACATTTCCAAAATATGTTGTAGGGCTATGTTTTATTTCTCGCAATATTTTGTCGATTTGGTACAGGAATGTTGAACCAACAAGCAATGCTTCATCAATTAGCACAACAGAAAGTTGTTCATAGTGCTTTGTTATTGTATCTAGCTTTTCGTTATTAAGGGGTAGATATTGTGCTTTGTTAAAGGGCATGTAGAATGCAGAGTGTAGAGTGACACCTCCTGCGTTAAATGATGCCTTTCCTGTATAGGCTCCTATGATTCCTTTTAATTAAGTGGGTCATATTCAATTCTACTGTTATACATGCGCACAAGCGATTGGAATATTGATATTGCAGTAAATGTTTTTTCCTGTTCCTGCACCTCCCATCAAAAACAAATAAATTGGTTCATTCGGTGCCTTTTTCTTCCTAGTGATTATATCTTTCACTATAGCTGCTTGTTCTCTGTTCAATTTTCTTCTCATTTCAAAGAATCATATGTTGTCTAATATATGTGGTTGTTTTACAATATAATAAGGCCTATTGACTAATGTTTTAATTTTTTTCAAGCACTGGAAATGTTGAACGTCAATGTCAATATTGTATTATTCATAGTCTTTATTGTCATTGAAGAGTGTATCATTGAAAATCGATGCATCTTCTTTAGTTGCATCCCTATTGAACACTTGATAATCTCTAATTTCAAGCATAGTCGAGGCAACATCAAGATCACCCCATGCTTTATTTATCGAATACGTGAACTTTTGTTGATTTTGTTGTATGATATCTTTCAAGCTAAGGAATGCATTTTTTCAAGTTGAGTATTGTTTTCTAAAAATGTTTTCATCAAATCTATATGCGACATATAGCATTAACTTCTCTCAGGAGTAGTTATCCGGATCTTTATGCTCACTATATTGCATATATCTAATGATATATGGAGCATCGCTATTTCTTCCCCTCTTTCCCTTTTTTGTATAGCTTGATGCAAACTCTGCTAAGCATACACGTTCAATGGTTGCAAGACATTGTAGATAGTAATCAATGATTGATGCACATATTACGTCTTCTGAGTTTTCTGGTTTTTGTTGCAAGTATTTCGGTTTTTTCAAAATAAATGCATGTTGATCTTTGGGCAAAGTATTAATAAATATACATTTTCTTGAACTTCTGTTTAAAGGTAGAGATAGAACAATATATACAGCTTGTTGTGAAGACATTTGTTGCAGGTTTAATAAAGCTTTTCCAAGACTAGTTATTGTCTGCACAATGTTAACATTTGTTTGTTGGTGTTCTTCTCGTAAATGCCTAAATGTTGATGTCATTGTTTTATCAAGCTTTGTCACGTAAGAGCTACAATATGTAGTTGCAGAATATGAATCAAGTACAAATTGGGAATCTATGTTGGCATCCCAAATTTCCGGCATATGACAGCAAAAACTATTAGTCCATATGTCTATTGGTCTTCTCTCTAGTAGGATTGTTCTTTAATTTAAGCTCTATCTAACGGGATCTATGTATTCTTCTTCCTTCAAACCCAAGTTCTCCAGAAAACTATCAAAGGTGTCTGTTTCACTATATTTAGAGTGCTCTAAATGATCAAAAATCAATTTTTCATTTTCCTTTGTCCTATGATCATTAAATTCTGTCAATTCAAGTATTGTTGTTTTTTTCATTAGAGGAATGGGGAAATTGAACCTACAATGAACATTTTTTTTCCTACAATATTTTGTATGATGGTGATGTTGAATTGTTTTCAAATCATTTGAGAGTATTCTTGAGTCACAAGACAAATACCTATCTACAAAGTCCTCTATCTCAGCATTTGTGCTTGTTCCATAGATAGGTGCATCCTTTAGCCATAGTAAGCCATGCTCATGTTGACTTCCTCTGTTTTGGAACTCTGTCACGAAGAAGTGGTCTTTTATCTCGCCATAGTATTTGTGATCATGAGATATTAGTTGACGCAGAGCATTCAACCTATTTTTGTAATATCTTACACAAGTTACTGGATCATTCCTTATCAAGGTTTCAACTTCATCTTCTTGTATGTTGTTTTTAGTAGCTAATTTGCATTTTAATTTTATATGCTTCAATGCATGTATCAGTGGTTTCCAGCGATGTTCTACACTACTGAACGATACAAAGAATGTTGGTGGGCCTAATTGTCGTATCATTACATAAAGGTTTCTACGTAAATTTAGAAAGTAGTCTGGTGATGTGCATATTGATTTGAGATCCATGTAACCAATATCTGATTTCAGTATACGATCTAAATTTGGCCTTGATTTGACATCTTTTGCTACTAGTTTTCTTCCCTTGAGTTGTCCTTTTCTTATCCTAATCCAGATACAATTCAACACTTGCTTAAGAATAATACGAACTGCCTTGTAAAATAAGTTTGTTATGTGATAGGCAAAGTCATGGTCTTTGTATAGCAACTCCCATTGAACATTTTTTTGGTAAGTAAAATTTTTTGTAATATCATCAAATCGGGTTTGTCCATAAAATCCAGTGTAGGGAAACTCATTTCCTCTGAATATTTGTCTTGGAAAATTCCTAATGGCATGTAGCCTTCTGCGGGGCAATGTTTATTTGATTATTTTGTAGATCATATATGCTATGTGAATCATTGAATCCATGCAGTAATGTTTTTTTATTGGTTCTGTATTGTTTTCATCGTTGTTATTGTAAACTTCTTCATCAGAGTCACTTTCAAATGCATCTTTGGCCTCATTGAACATTTGTTTCCAATTTTCATTTATTATAACTTTCTCCTTTTTGTACAACATGGTTTTGCAAATTTGTTTCAATGATTTTATGACCAAGTCTACACGAATGCGACCAAAAGCATAAACATTTTTGTAACATAGCCTTTTTTTAATTGCCACTGCAACTCTGTCAGTCTCTTTTATGTCACGAGGAAATGCATGTTGAATTTCAGATGTATTGGTGGGCACATTGATAACACCTCCTGTTAGACCCATTTGTTATCCTCTATGTTTTTTCCTAGTTCTCTAATTTGTAAGAAAGGTAATCTCAATTATATTAGCCTTTCTTCTAGTTCATTCAATTCCTTCAATATCTCTATGTTCTGATTTCACCTAATATTTTGTGGACATGAGAATTTGGGTATCTCTTCCTTCAACAAAGTTTTTTTGCAAGATCTGCAAGTGTATTGATTTTTTAAGTTGTCGATTGGGTGTCCTTCGGAGTTTCTTTCTTCTTTATCAATCTCAAGTTTTTGTGCACATACTTGTTTAATGCATACCAAAACATTTCTAAAGAAAGTGCGCCTACAAACTGAACAGTTGTAAATAGGCATGTCAGCAACAGTTTTCTTGAATTCTTGCTCGGCTAATGTGCTAGACCATATGTTTTTCTGTTTTTTTCTAATTCGATAAGGACACCGCTGCCTTTTTCTTTTTACAATATTGTTACTTTCTTTGCACGTTGCATATTTTGAACTTAATTTTCCCCCATTTATGTTAGCCATGTTTAAATTGGTGGCCATTGTCTCTTCCTGTGTTACAACATTACTCCTAATCTTTTTTTCAAAGATCGCAAAGATATGTTTTTGGATTCTATGTTTATTTTGTTAAGAGACAATAGCTCAAAATGAAAATGCCCTATGTCTATTTGATATCTAATAACATTAAATATCTTTGATGCCTTTTCCACTGAATGGAATGTAGCTAGAAGAATAGTTGTCTTAGCAGACCATATGTGTATTTCTATGTTCCAAATATATGCTATCCAATCAAAAACAAAAAGACCACCTTCTATGTTTCCTTTCTCACATGGAAGTGCCAAATGCACCATATATGCTTGCCAATTTGCTACTCTTGAAATATTTTTCTGTATTTCATTTTTGACATATTTTTCTATGTATCCTATTGAAAAAGAATCATTTTGCATTACTGCATTGGTAAACGTTTGTGCGATTATACATCGTAAGCAAGGCATATCATATTCATCATTTGTTAAATAAAAAATGGTTTGAAAACAACTTTCACCATGAGCACTAGTGAATGTTTGAACTCGTTCAAGTCCATTCGCTAACATTTTGCTTTGTATTTGTTTCCAATGTTCTTCTATGTTTCCACATTTCATAAACATTTCTTTCTGTTGATGACTAGTGATAATGGCAATTTGTTTTTTGCATAATAATGGTTCAAAATGGCCAGCAAGATGATTGTTATCATGAAACAATATGTCATATACGTTGTTTTTTAGAGATGAATTGAAATCTAAGTATGACTTCAGGTGTGTCAATGACCATACTCTTATTCTTATGTTGAGCTATTTTGACACCAATGTATGCAGAAAATGTCTCCCGAAAGGCCTCTTTGTTCTAGTGGTAGAGAAATAGACACTAATTTTAACATTCATTGCAAATAAATCTTTGGATCATTGACATTATGCTTTTCCATCAATGAGTATTTGTTTAATTCATGTTGATAAGATACTAGTGCTTCACTATCTTTTTTTTCTAAACAAACCTCAAAATGTTCTATTATTCCTGCTCTCAATTCTATAGATGTATATCTATTGCATAGCAGTGCTTTGAAAGTATCAAACAAACAATCTCCAACAGTATATGCAAAGTTTCCTAAGCGATATAGGTTGTAATTTTGTAAAATGACATCGATGACATGTTCCTGGTCTATGCTACTTTGAAATGCTCTCTGGGTATTGTTTTCTTTTTCTAGATATCGTCTTTTATTACATTCAACATCCAAAATCACCTTTTGTTTTTTTTATTTACATTGTCTAACAATAGCATCAACGTTATGTATTTGTTTTATTTTTCTTTCTGTGTATTTTGAGTTTCAATTGGCTCCATACCTTGTATACGATGTTTATTGTTGAATTGTATGCTTGTTCCTTTGCTAAGAATACTTGATCTAGTTTCTTTTTTCAACTTCCACTTGAATAAGAGGCAAAGTGTTTTCCTGAAAGTCAACAATCAAATTTGATCTTAGAACCAAGGGACATAAAATGCGAAAAGCAAATGCAATGTTGAAAGCAAGCGGAAGGAAAAAGATAACAACACAACACAATTTTATAAAAGAATTGCTATCATTTTATAATTCAATGAATTGGAATTATGGATTCAATTAATTAATATTATGATGCCATTAAATCTGTAAGGAGCGATTTAAATTTCGGAAATCTAAAAAATGAATCACACCTAAAAAGATGGTCAAATGTTGCATTTTGCACATAAAAATTACTTGTTGCGGTCAGCTCTTTCACCAAAGTCAAAAAACTTTAATTATTAACCTCCTTTTCTAAGGATACTCTTAAATTGTAAGAAAGTTAATGATACTTTCAGATTATAATGTTATAACACTGAAATTTTTTAGACATTATGGCTTTTTTCATTGCACCTTGTACGTTAGACATTATGGCCTTTTTCATTGCACCTTGTAATTTAATGTGACCTCACCAATAAGAAAAATGATGTTGACTTCTAAAATAAATAACTAATAAATTCTTTATAAAATCCATGTGAACTCAAAATAAAAATTAAAAAAAATATAAACAAAAAAAATCAAATCAGAATAAAAAAAATTCAAAAAATTTGATTGAGTTTAAGATGAATCTATGTTAGTTTTCTAAACTATTTCAATATTGATGAAATCCTAACAAAAATATAATACTAAACTTAATTAATTTTCTTAAATATTTATAAAATAAAAAAATCTAAATTAAATTTTTTTATATAAAAATATTAATTATTAGTATTTATATTTAATATTATTATTTATATTTAATATTAGTATTTATAAATACAACTTATTTAAAAAATATATTTTCATACCACATTTTTTTAATATATTGAAAGAGCAAATTCTTAAAAATAACAATTTTTTTCTTTCATTTTATGGTCTTTTATATATTTAATTTTGTTACATATAAATTAAATAAAATTATAAGATGGGTTAAAGACTTTGCAATAATTTAACCTATTAAATGTTAAATATTTTGATGGATGCACTATTTATTAATAATATATGAATATATTTTATATAAAATTATGATATATTTTTTTAATGTTGTATATTTTTATTTATAATATGTAATAAAATGGAATTTGTTAATATTGTAATCTCATTTCATTTTATGGTTTTTTATAATTAATTTTTCTCTATATAAATTATATAAAATTATAAAATGGGTTAAAGACTTTGCAATAGTTTAACCTATTAAATGTTAAATATTTTGGTGGATGCATTATTTATTAAAAATGAATGAATATATTTTATATATAATTATGGAATATTTTTATAAAGCATTGTGTTGTAGATTTTTATTTATAATATGCAATAATGTTTTTATTTATAATATCTAAAACAAATTAATGAAATTTGCTAATATTGTAATATCATTTTATTTTATGTATAAGTGCTATATTAAAACCTCTCTAAACTATTACATTAAAACATTTAAAAGAGGTAGGAAGTAGGTATAAGCAACTTTGCTGCTAATTTCACTTGTTTAATTCATTCACTAATCATTCATCAATTTATCAATTTGACAAACCCATCCTGGAGATTTGGCTGAATATTCATATCTCTATAATAATCTACTAGTCATGATAAAAATGATAACAGGTTCGACTCGCATATGCATAGTTTCGAACAAAATGATATAAACTCATAATTTAGAGTGTCAAAACTGGAGGGAAGCTCAAACTAACAATGACAAAATACTAGAAACCAAATGACTAAGCTGTTGCCTCTGCATTTGGCGAGGCCCAATTGGGAACCTGGAAACGTACCTGGCCAAATTTGTCTGCAATGAATCCCATGAAACTCTGACCAGGTTTTTGAGATTGCCAATTTTTTTATTAGAAGGAAACCATCTTCTAAGTATAGAGAGAGCATCCAATGCCGACCATCATTTTTGGCTTACCCAGCTTTTCTGGCTCTATCGTTAGCTGTATAAGGGCTAACTAAAATGCTTGGCAGAGCAATTCTTGCAAAAATTGCAATTTGGAGTGCGACCAACGATACTCTTAAATTGCAAGAGTATAAATTAAAAAAATCAAACCAAAATAAATAAATAAAAATCAAAAAAGTTGATTGAGGCTCGACTTGCATATGCATAGTTTCGTACATAATGATATAAACTCATAATCTAGAGTGCCAAAACTCGAGGAAAGCTCAAACAAACAATGACAAAATACTAGAAAACAAAGACTGAGTTGTTGCCTCTGCATTAGGCGAGGACCAATTGGGAACCTGGAAACGCACTTGGCCAAATTTGTCTGCAACGAATCCCATGAAACTCCGACCAGGTTTTTGAGATTGCCAAATTTTTTTTATGAGAAGGCATCCATCTGCTAATTACAAAGAGAGCATCCAATGCCGACCATCATTTTTGGCTTCCTCAGTTTTTCCGTCTCTATCATTAGCTGTTTAAGGGGTAACTAAAATGCCTAGCAGAGCAATTCTTGCAGAAATTGCAATTTGCAGTGCAGCCAATGATACTCTTAAATTGCAAGAGTATAAATTGAAAAAAAATATAAATAAATAAAAATCAAACCAAAATAATAATAATAATAAATCAAAAAAATTGATTGAGGCTCGACTCTCATTTGCATAGTTTCGGACAGAATGATATAAACTCATAATTTAGAGTGCCAAAACTGGAGGAAAGCTCAAACGGACAATGAGAAAATATTAGAAAACAAAGAATGAGTTGTTGCCTCTACATTTGGCGAGGCCCAATTGGGAACCTGGAAACGCACTTGGCCAAATTTGTCTGCAACGAATCACATGAAACTCTGACCAAGTTTTTGAGATTGCCAATTTTTTTTTATGAGAAGGCAACCCTCTGCTAAGTATAGAGAGAGCATCTAATGTTGACCATCCTTTTTGGCTTACTCAGCTTTTCTGTCTCTATCGTTAGTTGTATAAGGGTTAACAAAAATGTCTGGCAGAGCAATTCTTGCAGAAATTGCAATTGGGAGTGCAGCCAACGATAATCTTAAATTGCAAGAGTATAAATTTTAAAAAAATATAAAACAAAAAAATAAAAAAAATTGATTGAGGCTCGACTCGCATATGCATAGTTTCGGACAGAATGATATAAACTCATAATTTAGAGTGCCAAAATTGGAGGAAAGCTCAAACGAACAATGGCAAAGTACTCGAAACCAAATGACTGAGATGTTGCCTCTGTATTTGGCGAGGTCCAATTGGGAACTTGGAAACGTACTTGGCCAAATTTTTCTGCAACGAATCCCATGAAACTCCGACCAGGTTTTTGAGATTGCCAAATTTTTTTATGACAAGGCAGCCATCTGCTAAGTACAGAGAGAGCATGCAATGCCAACCATCATTTTTTTCTTACTCACCTTTTATGTCTCTATCGTTAGCTGTATAAGGGCTAACTAAAATTCCCGGCAAAGCAATTCTTGCAGAAATTGCAATTTGGAGTGCCGCTAACAATACTCTTAAATTGCAAGAGCATAAATTAAAAAAATACATAAATAAAAAATATCAAACCAGAATTTATAAAAAAAAAAAATCATTGAGTTTAAGATGAATCTATGTTGTTTTCTATGTAAACTAAGAAATTTTTATCAAACTTTTTAAAAAATTTGCATGAACAAAATTTTATTGAAAATAATGCGAAAAGAAACCAAGAAATTTATTGTGCTCAATCCCTAACTTGTGTACACCAATAAATCTAAGTCTATCCCGCCTACATCCCCGCCTTGCACAAAAAACCACTAAAAACTCCCTAAAAGCTTTCGATTTCATACCTGAAAAGCTTAATCCCCGAACGTTGGCAAGTGTTTTTCCTCTGGAAAGTGTTTCTCCTCTGACAACAGGATGAGATTTGAACGAAAAGCTTAATCCCCAAATGTTGGCAAGTGTTTTTCCTCTGGAAAGTGTCTCTCCTCTGACAACAAGATGAGATTTGAACATTAAACTAGCAGGACGCAGTAAACCACTCACTCAACAAGCTAGCGGCACATAGTAAATCACTCACTAAACAAGCTAGCGGGACGCAGTAAACCACTCACTGAACAAGCTAGCAGCACGCAATAAACCACAGGGAAAGTAATGAACAGTATAACAAGCCGCGAAAAATGCATAGCTGCAAAATGAAGCAAGTGTATTAAATATTTTCGAAGCAAGTGTATTAAATGAAGCCAGTGTATTCATTCGATGCCATACGTAGTAAACCACAGGGAGGAACAATATAACAAGCCGCAAATGATGCACAATTGTAAAATGAAGTAACTCAACTTAACTCTAATATAGCTCAACTTAACTCTAAACCATAGAAGCCGCGAATATTGCACACCTTACATAAACCTAGAACCCAGTGTAAAGTTACTATCTGTACTATTTATGACTATGTGTCCATTTGAGATTTTTTTTTTTAATTAATTTTTTTTTTTTAAATAATTGTCACCTCCAACCAGGAGTATATTGTCAAATCAAACTTTATAACCAATAACAAAATAATATTTTATATTTTCAAAAATTAAAAATACATTTTATTATTTTAAAAAAATAAAATTAATAAGTATTTTTTGCATAACATTACAAAATTGCTATTGAATTGATAAAATTAATAAAAATTCAACTTAGTTTTGACAATTAACCCATTGCTATAATCCTTTCCTTGGCAGGGACTAATAAATTATGGAATGTGCAATACATAACCATAAATAAAATAAATAATAAATTATATATATATGTGAGATCTACTGATTAATAAGAAATTTATTAGGATTCTTATGAGTTCAAAATTTCAAAAATATTGAATCATTCTTATGAGTTCAAAATTTCAAATATATTGAATATAAACTGAGAAACAATATCATCTATTACTCATGATTAGAATATTAAAATAAAAAAATGTACCTGTAAACAACCATATCATTACAACGAATGCCCCTTATTAAACTAAATCAAAAGTATTATAACAACTTTCCACTTGTGGAATTGTGAGTGAGATGGAGACTAGAGTTTTCTAAGAAGTGGGCAATTCTCTCGATCGAATGCACCCGGGGCCCACCGGGTGCCGTCGAAGACTCCCCTCATGGCATTTGCTTACTCCGTCCAGACGAGACCCTCTGATCGATCGACTAACTGCACATTCATCGATGGAAAGCTTTCCAACTGCTCCTTTAATCAAATGCATTTAATGGCCATGCTTATGGGGAGTATGGGGAGTATGTATGACATCGCCCATCCTTAAATTTGAATTTCATAATAAGCGGGAAGTTTGAATTTGAATATCCCACTCAAACGTGATGTTACCCAAAATTATTGCTCCATTTAGAACTCCATACCCGAAAAGAGGACCGAGGCTGAGGTGAATTCAACATGAAAATTCAGAGTAGACGCCATTGGAATCATACACAGATTTCTTCTACAAATACAGTTACACTGCATATCTTCCCAAACTGGCATCCAAGTCTCAAGATTCCTATGACGATGTTTATTTTAGCATACTTCTACAGAGTGTATTTCACAGATCCGGGCAACTACCTACTCTAGTTCAGGACAGGTCCGATGAAGTCTTTTGTTTGTTCGTGCACCATTCCTAGTGCTTAAGCGAAGCTAACTGGGATTTTGGGGAACACCCTTCAGGAACTGGAGATTAAACGGATCAAAGCAATAAGGGAAGGAAAGACGGTCCCACTGATACGAGGCTAATGCCCTACAGTTATCCGCTCATATCGTTGTCGCCGGTTGGATATGAAGCAGACTACATGAAGTTATTAGACACATTTCCGCCTTGTTTGTTCTATTCATTTTCTTGGGAAGCAAAGTCGTTGTTGATGTATATGTAACTTCGAAATGTATTTCATCTATGTATTTTATATATATTTATTGTACCCTTATAAGAGATGTGTTATTCCTCTATAAGGAAGTGTCGTCATGTGTATTAACAAGTGTCGCAAGTGTGTGAACTTGCTGATGGGTTATTAGACCACCATGTGTGGGGTCGGCCCTGATATATATATTATATGGTTGATGTACCTAGCTAGACAAGTCGGCCCCATAAGGTCACTGGGCAAACAGACTAGTATAAATAGAAATCAGGAGATCTTTATTATGATCACTCAGAAACTCACACTTCTCTCACTCAAAAAGTGGCACACTAGTGAGGAGGAGGATCATCTGCTACTAGGAGACTATCTCAACGTATTTTGGTTGTACTTTGGTTGAGCCATTGCTCTCTCTATCTCTGAGGAAGTTGCGGGGTTTTTCACCTTAGGGTTTTCCCCACAGAAACTTTGTGTCTCTTGTCTCTCATGCTTTTGATTCTTGTGATGCTTGTCATGCTTATTATGATTGTTATGCATTGATATACTGTACATGTTATTCTCTCAGTAAAGATCCTAGAGTATTGTGAATTAATGCTCAAAATTTAACATGGTATAAGAGCTAACTTGAGAAGAAGACATTGTGCAGTGACGGAAATTAGGGTTTCTTGTTTATTGGGTTTCTCTCCACAGATTTTGGAAAAGCTGTATAGTAGATTGACTCTACTCATCAAGGAGAATCTATCTGTCCAATCAGAATTCAATTCTGACCATTTTCAGATTTGGCCCTAAAAATTAGGGTTTCCACAAAAATAGGAATTTCTGGAATCTGAAGACATATCTGGAAGCTCCTTGCAAAAATCAAAGTTTAGAGCTTTGGATCAAGATTTTTGGCTAGGTAGATCTCCAGGAAACTCAAACCCTAATTTAGGGCTCTACTTAGTGAATCCAGGAAGACATAAAGGCATTTTTGAAGGGTGTAGCTTTGCAAATCTCAAATTTTGAATACACCAGGCTGATTAGCTCATCAAGGCGCATCTTTCTGTCCTTTCAGAAAGTTGAAATTCACATTTTGAATTTTTAGGGTTTTTTCGACAAACCCTAATCCGGGACCAGATCCAGTTTTCAGCAATTCAAGTGGTAAGACCTAAATCTTTTCTATTTCCATTTGAAGTACTCTTTAAGATGTCTCACCACACCAAGCTTGAGGATAAGCTTGAAGGGGTTGATAACTTTCGAGCCTAGAAGTATATGATTGGGTTAATCCTGGAAGAGAATGAGTTGGACTCATATATAAAAGAAGACATCCCTATCCTAGAGGATGAAGAGGCTAAAATATTGCATAAGAAGAACTTGGTCAAGGCAAAGAGAATCATTGCCGATTCTATCAAAGACCATCTCATACCTCATGTGTCATCTCTGAAGACACCCAAGGAGATGTTTGACTCTTTGACTAAGCTATTTGAAGGGAAGAACATAAATCGGAAGATGACCCTGCGGAATCAATTGAAAGGGGTCAAGATGTCGAATGGAGAAACCATTCAATCCTATTTCTCCAAGGTCTCTCAGATCAAGGAACAACTTGAAGCTGTAGCTGAAATGGTCGAGAATGATGAAATTGTTATGACCACTTTGAATGGCCTACCTAGGTCATGGGACTCTTTTATCCAAGGGATTTGTGCCAGAAAGAAATTAATCTCCTTCAATAGATTATGGGAGGAATGTTCTCAAGAAGAAGCAAGGCTTGTGGCAAGAGAAGAAAAGATGGGGAATGAAGATCAGGCTCTCACAGCTCACACTAAGAAGGGAAAGTTCAAGAGGGAGCCAACCCATCACAAGAAGAAATATTCTCATCATTATCACAAAGACAAGAAAGATCCAAGGTGTTTCACTTGTAATGAGAAGGGTCACTTTGCTTCAGAATGTCCCAAGAACAAAAGGGGCAACCACAACAACAACAAATCCAGCAAGAAGAAGAAGGGTATCAAAAGAAGGTACCATGCTCATGCTCCCAAAGATGATGAACCTCCAAAGAAGAAAGCTAGGGAAGAAAGTGATGATGACTCATCAAGTGAAGAAGAGTATGTCCTAATCTTTGCTCTCACAGGTGCAATCTCCCATGGTTGTAATGATTGGTTAATTGACAGTGGGGCTTCTAAACACATGACTGGGTTTAAAGAATCTTTTGTAAATCCATCTGAACATGAATCACCCCATAAAGTGAAACTTCGGGTTGATTATCAATACCCCATCAAAGGAAGTGGTGAAGCCTCCTTCAACCTAGATTCTGGAAAATCATTGAAGATGAAAGAAGTCCTTTATGTACCTGGGCTCAAGAAGAACCTACTCTCCATCTCTGCATTGGATGCAAAAGGTATGAGGGTTGCATTTATGGATGGCCAAGTTCTAATGTGGCCAAAGGGAAAGACCATAGATGATGCAGTAGTGATTGGAGAGCAAGAGGGAGGATTATACAAATTAAAGGGACAACCTGAACATGCTATGAAGACAAAGATTCATCCATAGTCATGGATCACATAGAGGTATGTATAATTTTTTTTTGAAAAATTTAACTAATGAGTTATGCAGGTCATTGAAGAGAACAAGAACACATTGCTAGACATAACTAGCAAATATGACGACCGGGTATGTTTTGTTATATATATCGTATACTTTTGTATGATTGATAATGACTACTCTTGAAGTTACAAGTTTGAGTAATATAGGACTTATGCATATTATGTTTCTTACCTTAATTAATGATATGACTAACCAGAAGAGTCATAGGTTTGAGTAATCATGGGTTTAGGTATATTATGTTTATGACTAACCATAAGAATGCTTATTATTTCTGTTTGAAATGATCCTGACTATACATGCTTGAGATTATTGTGTTTTGATAATATTAAGATTATATTAATGATTATGTATGAGACCTCGAGGTTAACACAATGATGATACTAATAAGCATGCATAGGGACCAAGGATGTATATAAGTTCAAGGACAGGTAATCCAGTAAGCAAAGATCAAGAGGGAGCACACTCCAGTAGTTTCTGCAAGGATGCAGATATCCAGAGGGAGTTGACCATCCCTCTACATTTCACAATAGAAAGGTGTAGAAGAAGCTACTTCAACAGCTCCTGCAAGGAAGAAAACACTCAGAGGGAGTCCACCCAACAAACAAACAAAGATAAGTATTTCAATTATCATTTCTTGCATATTTGTTTGTTTAAGTAATTGTGCATATTAGAATGATTGCATTAATGAACAGTATACCGCTGATATGCATGTGATGGCTAAGTGGCCTATGGCACTGTACAACATTCCATTGCTACTTATCTAGAATGAAACCTCTTTGCTGACATGTTGAGAGTTGTGCACACTCTTAACAATGTTCTGGTAGAGATTGGAAAGCATCTAGAAAAGTTACGGGATATGGATAAATGTTGTATTGAAGCATTGGCTAAAATAATTGCATGACTGTGTGACATATTTCTTTATGTGTAAGAACTTGTTCTAAAAATTATGAGATGTTTCTAATCATGCAATTTAACTTGTTTTGTAGGAAAGACCATATACCTTCACCTACGAAAGAAGGACTACAACATTTGTTCCAGCAACAAAGATATCTATTGAAGATATTGAAGTTCCCAGGATATGGGAAGAATGCCATGATCCATCAATCATGAAGAATGATGTTTGGGATGTAGTCCCAATACCTGAAGGGAATTTTGTTATGACTTCCATATGGATCTATCAAAATCAAGCATGCTGCAGATGGCAGTGCAGAGAAATACAAGGCAAGATTCGTAGCTCGTGGCTTCTCTCAGAAAGAGGGAATAGATTATATAAAAAAATTTGCACCTGTAGCTAGGTATACTTCCATCAGAACAGTACTTTCCCTGGCTGCAGCAATGAAATGGAAAATACACCAAATGGATGTCAAGACTACTTTCTTGAATGGTGTAGTTGAAGAGGAAGTATAGGTGGAGCAGCCACTTGGTTTCGAAACACATGACAGGGAGTCATATGTGTGTAGATTGAAGAAAGCGAGTCATATGTGTGTAGATTGAAGAAAGCCTTGTATGGCTTGAAGCAAGCTCCGAGAACTTGGTATGGTAGGATGGGCAGTTTCCTATCTAGTTTGGGCTTTACCAAGAGTAAAGTAGATTCCAACCCTTACTACAAGGTTGAGGAAGGGAATCCTGTGATTCTACTCCTATATTTGGATGACTTATTTGTAACAGGAGATGACAGATTGATTGCAGATACAAAGAGGAAGCTTGTTGCTGAGTTTGATATGAAGGAATTAGGGATGATGCATTATTTCCTAGGTATGGAGGTGTGGCAGAGTGCAGATGGGATCTTCCTTGGACAAGGGAAGTATGCAGTAGATATCCTGAAGAGGTTCGGGATGATGGATTGCAAGGCCATGGCCACACCTATGGCATCGAACTTGAAGCTTCTTTGTGATGATTCATCTGAGCCAGTTGATGTCTCTATGTATCGTCAGATGATTGGGTCCTTGATGTACCTGATGAACACAAAACTAGATATTTGCTTTGCGGTGAACACATTGAGCTAGTTCCTAACGGATTCGAGGGGTGTTCACCTGGTTGCTGTAAAGCATATTCTGAGGTACCTGAAGGGTACAGTTGATTATGGGCTCAAGTATGAAGCGAATCAAAAGTTTAACCTGCAAGGTTATGTTGATTCAGATTGGGCAGGCAGTGCTGTAGATAGGAAGAGCACATCTGGGTGCTGCTTCAGTATGGGATCAGGTGTGATCTCTTGGTTTAGCAGGAAGTAGTCCTGCATAGCACTGAGTATAGTTGAGGCAGAGTATGTTGCAGCCTATTCAGCTAGTTGTGAGGCAGTATGGCTCCGGAAGCTACTGTCTGAGTTATTTGATCTCCCGTTGGATGCTATTGGTATCTTCTGTGATAACCAGAGTTGTGTGAAGCTGTCTGAGAAACCAGTGTTTCATGACAGGTCGAAACACGTAGAGATCAAATATCACTATATCAGGGATATGGTGCAGAGAGGAGTAGTGAAGCTCCTCTATGTTGCGATGGATGAGCAGATTGCAGATGTATTGACGAAGCCACTAGCCAAGGTGAAGTTTGAGTACTTCAGAGAGAGGCTTGGCGTTCTTTAGATCGATGACACTTCGAGGAAGAAGTGATGGACACATTTGCTGAAGCCATTCCAAGCATGTTGGAAGGAGGATCCTCCACATGGCTGTGGATGTAAGCGTTGGATGATGAACATCAGGATCATGTTTCACTTACTGCTCAGTATATGCATCAGGATGATGCTGGATATGATCAGTTGGATCATTTATATGTATATGTATGTACGCATCATGTTGGATGCTGGATATGATCAGTTGGATCATCTATGTATGTACGCATCATGTTGGATGCTGGATATGATCGGTTGGATCATTTGTATATATTTTGTATATGCATCATGTTGGATGCTTGGACCATGTATCTGTATATGTATCAGGTGGATACTGTGTATGATCAGGTAGATCATGTATGTTGATATATATCAATTAGATGCATTCAATGTGTGGATCATGTATCTATGTATGTATCAGGTGGATACATTGTATGATCAAGTGGATCATTTATGATGATATGTATCAGGTAGATACTTGGTATGCATCAGGTGGATGCATTGTATGATCAAGATGATGATGATGACGAGCTTCAGGATGTTGCTCCAGATGATATGTACCAGGATGGTACAGTGATGATGATCAGTATGATCATGTGTACATCAGGATGATGTATGTTGAGTATCAGGTTGATACTCTGTGGCCGTGGACAGGTTGTGCAAAGGAAATCCTAGATTTGTTCTAGGTCACATCCAGTATGAAAAAGGACTGGCACTGTGTATCACATGTAAGACCTGGGAGATCCTATAGGTCGGAGTTGTGTACCCGTAACATCCTGGGATGCTCTTTCTAGGGTTTGTGATAATGGACCACATGTAAGACCTGGGAGATCCGATAGGTTGGGCTGTGCCCGTAATAAGTCCTGGGATGCTCTTTCGAGGGTTTGTGGTGGGTTGCTACATGTAAGACCTAGGAGATCCAATAGGTTGGGCTATGTGCCCGTAATGAGTCCTGGGATGCTCTTTCGAGGGTTTTTAGCAGAGGTCACATGTAATCAATCCTGGATATCTTGTCGGTCATGCTTAGGCACATAAATGTTCTTGGGATGCTCTTTAGAGTTCTTGTCAGTCGTGCTATGCACATAAACGTTCCTGGGACACTCTTTTAAGGTTTTGTGACAGTCACATGTAATAAGTCCTGTAGATCTGGACAGGATGAAAAAGGCCTCAGATGCTCTTTAGGGTTCTTGCTAGGCAAGAGACTCTTTAAAGGTTTTGTGATGCACATAATAAGTCCTGAGGATTCCACAGTATGGCCAGTGATGACGAAGACCTGCAGGTGGTGGGCCTACATCCAGTATGAAAAAGGACTGGCTCTGTAGAACTTCCTATGACGAGTAGATTCAGAGATTGGTTGAGATAGCAGTAGTAGTGACAGTGACGATGATGGTGCATCGATGATGATGATTCCAAGAAGAAGACTTGTGCTAGAAGATCTGTGTCGAGAAATACCTTCCTAGTTAAGAGGGAGTGTTGATGCATATGTAACTTCGGAATGTATTTCATCTATGTATTTTATATATATTTATTGTACCCTTATAAGAGATGTGTTATTCCTCTATAAGGAAGTGTCGTCATGTGTATTGACAAGTTTTGCAAGTGTGTGAACTTGCCGATGGGTTATTAGACCACCATGTGTGGGGTCGGCCCTGATATATATATTATTTGGTTGATGTACTTAACTAGACAAGTCGGCCCCATAAGGTCACTGGGTAAACAGACTAGTATAAATAGAGATCGGGAGATCTCTATTTTGATCACTCGGAAACTCACACTTCTCTCACTCAAAAAGTGGCGCACTAGTGAGGAGGAGGATCATCTGCTACTAGGAGACTATCTCAATGTATTTTGGTTGTACTTTGGTTGAGCCATTGCTCTCTCTATCTCTAAGGAAGTTGTGGGGTTTTTCACCTTAGGTTTTTCCCCACGAAAACTCTGTGTCTCTTGTCTCTCATGCTTTTGATTCTTGTGATGCTTGTCATGCTTATTATGATTGTTATGCATTGATATACTGTACATGTTATTCTCTCAGTAAATATCCTAGAGTATTGTGAATTAATGCTCAACATTTAACAGTCGTTCTGTCCAGAAAATAGATTATTGTCGAATTTTCTAACTAGCCTACGAATTCTCTAACTCCCAAGTGGCCAATTCAAATTCTCAATTATTGAATTTGGCTGCCGTAAATAATCCTGAACCAGCTATCTCTCTTCCCACCATCTGTTTCAATGAACACCACCGGCCCAAAGCAAGGTGATGTCCCTCAAGATTAGCTCAGTCTTAAAAAATAGCTCACAAACGTCAATTGTTTTTTACGGCACTAGAATTAGAAACAGCCCTCAGACTATTTGTATTGAAGGTATTGGACAAATTAAATTGGACAACGTGCCAAAGATCAGCAGTGGCAAGCTTGAGGCGGCCTTCAAGTTGAAGATTACCTCATTGCTCATTGGAATGTAGTAAGGCTGAGGCTGGTTGATCAGATTCCCCTACATCTATTGTTCATTTCTCAAAAAATGGTTCAAAATGACGTTGTTGCTGAGATTGTAAAGGACGTGGCTGAGCCAGGTTTGAATATGATGGAGCATATGCTTGAAGAAAGTCCAGTAATAGCTACTGAGTGAAAGAACCATACAAATAGTGTTGAACAGTTGAGGCAGTCAAAATCTGCTATGTCGAAACTCCTTGGCAGCTCCCAGAAGCTCAGTATCATTAACGCTTAAGTATTATTGATGGTTAAACATTGTTGTTTTTTTTGCATTTTCTTTTTCACAAGATTTGTCACCGAACAAGTTTAGAATTTGTGGGATTGTTTATGAAGTAAGTTTATGAGGACTATGTATCAACTCTGAACGTTTTTTATGTTTCAAAAAGTCATTACGGTTCATTTAACTTTTTCCTGGTATCTAAATATTCTTGATGGTTATCTTTTCTTTGTTTTCTATTGTATTTTTATTTGGATATCTCTTTATCAAGTAAACAAAAACTTACATGTAAATGAATTTGTAAATTTATGTATTCAACTTTGATACTTGAAAACATCGTTATGGTTAAATTTAGCTTTATTTTGGTTCAAACATACTTATGGTTAAATTTAATTTAGCATTTTGAAGATGTTTATAAGTAAAATGCATTTGTGAATTTGTTTATAAAGATTTTCAAAATTTATGAATTTGTTTATAAAGATTTTTAAAATTATTTATAAATTTTTAAAGTTTTAAATATTTTTAAACATAACAAGTTTCATTTTAAAGTGTTTTTGGTTGAAGTATCATACATTAAATATTTTGCTTTATCACTTATCAATTTGTAAAAGGTTATGGTTTCAAGTTAACTTTCTATCAACTTTCTATCATCTTTCTATCATGATTTTAAGTGTTAGCGTGTATTTAAGTATTTAGAGTGGTTAAATATTATTAATCTAGGATTAAATTTTGCATTGCTATTTTGTATTGTTATGTTTTCATAGGAGAACGCATTTGTGTTCATTTGTTTATAAGGATTCTCAAGATTATATACAATGGATTTGTGAATATGTTTATAAAGATTTTTAAGATTATAGAGTTTTTAAAATTATTGATATTCCAAAACATTATTATGTTTTATTATTTTATATTTCTAGTTTTGATCATTAAAAAATGTTTTAATAGTTAAGATTAAAACTAATCAATTTACAATTTTTACATTAATATTTTCTAATTACTTAAACAATTTATTTGTAAATAAATTTATTTATAAAAAATTTCAAAATCAATGTGCAAAGTTTATGATGTTTTGTGACATTTTGATGGCTCAACTTAATTTCTCTTCCCTTTTGTTAGAGTTCATAACATAATGCTTATTTAAATATTATTTATTTTATTTTATTTGTATTTTTAATTTAGTATTCACTAATATTTTTTAATAAAATCATTTTTTATTTCAAAAATTATATGAAGGGAAATCGAATCAACATATAACTAAAGCCTATGTTTCAATATCCATGCTATGGTTATTTTTCTCCGAAACAATTTCAACTTGGTTCTTTTTCCCTTATAACATCTTAATCAAATTAATATATGATAATTTATGTTTTAACATTCACATTATAGTTTGCTTTTCTTAATAACATTATCAACCTAGGAAGTTAAAGATTACTTTGATATATTGAAATTTAAAACAAAATCAATATTTAAATTTAATAAACCTTCTTTTACATCAAAATCTTATTTCATGTATGTTTTATGAATACTTATTAAATTAAATTTGGGTTGAAATATAGTGGACCTTCTCCTAAAGAGTAAAAATGCTAAATAATACTCAGGATTGCTAGTTGATACTATTTCAAAACCGACACCTATCATTAGATTATATGCTATGATATATTTATTTAAAATAAGTCATTTACATATACATCATGATATATTGATTTAAAATAAGTCATTTAAATATATTAAAATATAAGTAAAATTAACATTTTTACTTTGTGAGATGCTTTGATATAATGGATTTTTTTATTGAAAATTTTGAAATATCTAAATCTTAATACATTATTATTTAAGAAATCTTATTTTTGAAATAGTTGATGGGAAATTATTAAATTGAATATAGATTAATTTTTATTGTTGAGATTTAAAGTACAACTACATACTCCAAACAACCACACACTCAAACCCAAAAATATTTCCATTTAGAAAATCATATTGAAATTTAATTAATTTACATATTAAATTATAAAAATATATTGTGATAATTATAATCTATAAAATTTGTCAGGAGAATGCAGTAAGCTTTTATTAGTTGTATTTGAAGCTTGACCATTTGTTTTTTCAAAATATTTTTAAACATTTTTTTTCTTCATTCATAATAATTATACATATTTATCACTAAATCTCTATAATGAAATTCTCTATAATAAAGAATAATTAGTTATTCCAATATGAAATGATCTTTTTTCCTTATAAGAAAAATAATAATTTAAATATTTTCAAAATAATTACTATATTATGTTAAAATAATATATAAATAAGGAGTAGTTATCTTGAGAAGAAGAGAGACCCAATGGGAAGAGTAGGGCGATGCTACTCGATAAGGGCCATGTACTATGTAGATTAGTTGTGTGCATTGATATATATGGACTATTTGTTGGATTTGCTCCTAGAGTTGTAGGTACGTGTTTCTTTTAGTGCACAGAAGTTTTTTATTTTTTAGTGTAAGTATATGTATGGATTTGGGAAGAAATTGTGCTTCAAATTTTGTTAGTATCACTAATTAGGTGGTTGTGACTGTGGATAAATCCAAAACAATGGTTTGTTCTGTAAACGGTTAGGGTTTTCATTTCACTTGAAAATATGTGTTTGAGAGTTTTGGAGTATTAACATTTTATTGAAGATAAGATACATAGTTATATATGAAGAGTGGGAATCTTGTTTATGGTGTCATAAATTTAATGAGAGTGTTCTATTAGAGTACTTACCATATATTGAATAAAACCACTAGTGATTATTGGGTGAAAGCCATGGTGCACTGTTTACATGCTAAAATATTTGGGATCTTGAATCATAGTGCCTCAAACCTTCAAAAGAGTGGCCTCTTTCTCAATTTCAAGGGAAAATAGTCATTAGAGAGGATGGGATGAGATGGTGGTTATTTTGAGATAATATTTGGAAGAGTCGCAATGGATTATTGATCTTAGAGAGACCTTCCTTGAAGTGGGATTTGTCCAATCAAATGGTGTCCTATTTTGGCCATTGAAGGTAAAAAGGAAGTGAAAGTTGCCTCCTAGGACAATTCCAATGAGCCTATACGATGTTTGCAACAAGAGGGATTAAGGTTCTTATTCTTCAAATTCTATGATTCCCAAACCATTGTTGGACTCTTTATGAATATATTTATTTATTTATTATTATTTTTCTCATGGATACTAAAGAATATTTTGAAAAGTATAAACATTTGGAGATTCACGGTGGTTATGTTTGCTTGATGGATCATTTTCAACTAATGGTGCACCATCTTTCAACCAATATTGTTCACTAAACTGGGAAGAACATATATTTTTTTGAATTTGTACTAGGGGTTGGGATTGAAGTATGTCTAGATCTTTTATTTATTATTTATGATGTTGTAGCTTTCCATGTGTTATAATTTTGTTTTTAGAGAATTGTTGATAATCATTCTTATGTTCAATGACAACGGGTCGATTTCAATCCTTAGAACCGCACGACTAGACCCATTACCCTCTTTGGTTGGAGTTTCCCTTCATTCCCACTGATGTGTGTCCATTTATTGCTTGTTTGTAAATAGATTATGTAAGTTTATTATTACATGTGGTTCCTAGACCTTTATTGGAGTGAATCTTCAAGTGTGTGTGGAGGTGAATCTCAAGTGTAAGCTCCCTCATTTTATTTTGTATGTACACTTCATGTTATTCATGAGAAAAATGTTAGTTACTTGAATCTGTAACATCCCCCAAATTTCATCATAGAATAAAATTTTCCTAAGTGGTCTAAATACCAATAAATTCTATGCGGAAAATATAAAGTGTGTGTTCACTTTCTTTAAATACTGCTTACAAATAATAAAACTTTGCAACCTTTATTATTGATATAACTGTCTTCATGATAATCGATGAAAAAGATTCCGTTAATGAAAAATCTTGTGCGATAAGTACTATCTTCCGTCATATTAATAAAAAGAAACACTTCAAGATGCATGTACATCTTTTATCAGTTAATCGTACCAAGAGAACAACTTAATGATACCAACATTAACCAAATGATAAGGGGAACATATTAGCATTATACATCATATAAACAACCAACATTCTATATGAAATGTATATATCAAAGTAATCATAAACATTTCAAGAAAGAAACAAGTACTCAAACATAAAGACACATTCAGGAACACATTAAGTACACATTTTTACCGTGGTTCACCTGCATCTTGGGCTATGTTCACAAAGGGATTTGTTTTTATTTTAATAGTAAAAAAAAAGAGTATTTACACTTTGCAACTCAGTTGTTGCATAAATCTTGCCTTCTCAATCATAAGAGACTACCCCTGGAAAATAGTTCCTTAACCTAAAATTCCCTCAATATAAAAGGCTAAGTGATACATGGGCAATGACCCATTATTATCATTCAATTTGTTAACCCAACTTTTATATGCTTAGTCTATTAATAATTAAATTCCCTTCACTCATATCAACCCCTTTTTCCACACTATTCGACTAAAAGAAAAATAGTCATAATATCTATATAATAAATATATATGTGTGTTTATAAAAAAAAGGCTTTATAAATCTTCAAGAAACACATAATTCGAAATTCAATATATGTAGCTATTCTTTTTGATACAAATATATGTTACTATCTTTTGACATAAGAGTATATGCTATCTTAAGGGCAAGGTCCATTCTAGCATGCTAAGGTCATTAAAAAAAAATGCTATATACGTCCACTTATCATATCTATACTAGATGGAATAACATACAAGAAGGGCAATAAATGAAACCAGGATCATAAAGATCAACACCATTACGAGGCAGTGCAATAAGGAGAAACTATATAATCCTCTCGTATTTAATACCCAGGTTCTCCTTACCTTGGGAAGTCCGTCCGGATTTGGGGAATGCATGCTGGAGATCTCACTCTCACTCTCATATTGCTGCCAAATGGCAAAATATGAACTCCACGGAACCAAGAATATTTCCCCACTAACATTTCAATAATCTAAGGTTTGTCATTCGGCTATCCCAAGGTAAGGTGGGGTAATATATTTAAGAAACTTCCAACGTGAAATAGTGGGTTCCCTTTAAAAGAAACTAAGAAGAAACCTCCTCAAATTAATAAAACACTTCAATGTAAATTACCTCATATTAATTTAGTTAAAGGACATAACATAGTTTCTTACTATAAGATGCCCCTAATCCTTTTATAAGGTATTTTAAATATAACCCCCTTTTATCCAATATTAATATGGTGAGGCTATTTACTTAAGGGAGTATCTTCCTTCCTTGATATGAAAATACATCATATAATTTATGTGTTAGAATACCACTTTTGTAATTATTTACTTAGCTAAATCTAAAAGTCTTCTTCGCAAAAGTGTGATATGGTGTGGTGTGGTCATTGCTATAATGATCATTTTTCTTAGAGCGGTTGTAAGCATAGTCTTAAAGAAAGCCCTAGAGATAACCCCCCTTTGGCACTTGTTACCCTTGATTAGGATGATTGAGTTGCTGGTTCAAAATATCTTTTAATAATTAATTTTCTCTCATATAACGAGAGGATTATCAAAGTATGCTAAATGCTATTAGACCATTAGTAACTTCATCTACTTAGGACCATATCATAATAGCTATATCCTATTAGGACTTTAGGTGGGTCGTTATTTTTCCCTTTTGTGCTTATGACATCTAGGATGACATCCATCATTAATAACTTTGTTTCTCATGGCTTCTCAGCCAATAGACATCCTTCTCTTTCCCCTAGTGGCTTCGTTTCCCGTCGTCTAGTTGTGTCACCATCTTTTAGTTCACTAGGTTTACAATTTTACCACTTAGGAATAAAACCACATAGTTTACAAGACTTATTGGTGGGGCCTTGGTCTTGAGCTCCTCACCAGGGCCATTTACATAGATACAATCACAACAATTTATTTACATTAGGTTGCTAAAGGAGGGGTGTTACAGAATCTTATTTCTTATTGTTAGCTACAATTGATTGTGTTTCTTATTGTTTCGATTAATGCTTGCAGTGATAAGGATTCCAACCAACTAGAATGGTTGTTAGAAACTATAATTAACTCCCTTCAACTTTAGTTAGAAGTTCAGTTCTAGTTAACAGTCCAGTTATAGTTCAGTTGATTAACATGCATCCAGTAGTCAATCTAAGTTTTTGCATGTCGTAAGTGTCTAAATACATGCCTTCAGGTAAATTGTAAGGGGTAGTAAGCATATTGTCTAAGGTTATGAATAAAGTTGTCAGGGATGCAGCTCGTTTAGCATAATTTCCGTGTTTAATATCTCTTCCTCCTTTCATCATATTGGTATCAGAGAATTAGGATAAAGATCCGAGAGAGTGAGGTTAAGCATGAGAGTAAAGACCACGGGTCAGTGCAAGCTAATGAGGGTCACTTTTGGCGCGTTAGATGCAATAGAAAACTGAAAAAGCAGGCATCCCTCAACTTACTTAGATTTTTTGAGCTACTTACGCAAAATATCTTGCATTGAGTAAAAAAGATGAAATGTAGGAAATCGAATCACATTTCCGAATATATAACTTTTATGTATTGAAAATTTGCATAGCTATGTCAAGTTTCATTTTTACTAACAGACACTTTTTATTTTTCAAGCAAATGATAAGGTATATGTTTTTGTGGGTTGAGCCTTTGAGGGCCTAAATGATGGAATCAAGCTACAAAAATCGGCATGCATGTAGAGAACACATAGCACTTGTGCGCCATTATTTTTCGAAAATTAAATTAGTAATTTTATAATTTTTTTATAATTGTCTAAGTGATCAAACCTCGAAAATAGTACCTCTTTTGTGGGTAGGGCCTTTGAAGGTCTTAATGCAAAAATATTGACATGGTTTTTTCATACAACGTGGAGGTTAGTGTCCTCTTCTGCACCATACAATTTTTTTTTGAAATGATCGAGAATTGAAAAAGTTATGGAAGAAACACTAACAGTGTGTTTCATGAGTTAAGGAAGTAGGACAGAAAAGAAATTGAAAGAAAATAGGAAAAAATAATATTTCAAAATAAAAGTTACATATTTGGAATCTGCAGAAAAAAAAATAAAATAAAATAAAATTAAAAATTAAAAATTAAAAAAAAAAATTAAAAAAAATAAAAATAAAAATAAAAATAAAAATAAAAATAAAATAAAATAAAATAAAATAAATAAAAATAAAAATAAAAATAAAAATAAAAATAAAATAAATAAATAAATAATAAATAAATAAATAAATAATAATAAATAAATAAAATAAAATAAAATAAAATAAATAAATAAAAATAAATAAATAAAATAAAATAAAATAAATAAATAAAATAAAAAAATGCTATTTTTGTCTAAGATTTAGTCAAAAATGACTGTGTGTAGCATATTGTAATGAGTGGCTAAGCACAGGCTTCTCCAGAAACTAGAAGAAATACCCAATTAGCTTTGGTTTTTCATTAACATTGCACAGGTTTGGAATTACCGAAGCAAACTCCAAAGCATACACATAGGATTACTGTTAACATGCGAGCAAACTCCAAATTCAAAAATATTGTCGCGCTTTTAGATGTACATAACGCGCAGGCGTTATTTAAATCATAAAATACATGTTTAATACTTGAGAAAGAAGGGGTGTGGAAGACTCAAGGGAATTTTTGTTTAATATTTGAGAAGGGGTGGGGAAGGGTCAAGGGAATCTATAGTTAATATTTAACAGGGGTGGGAAAGGGTCAAGGGCTTAGAAGGATGTTGGAAGCTTGAGTGGGGAGAGATGAAAGGAATGAGAACATGATGGGCTACAGGGGCTGAAGGGAAGTGGAGCTTGAGAGCACTAGTAGGAGTAGAATAGGTTCTGAAGAGGTATAGGGTTAGAAGTTGAAAGTGAGACTTGAGTGACAAGGGGGAATGGATGGAGGAAAGGGGGATGTGAGAGAGAAATAAAGAATACAAGGGGGGGGGAGACATAGAACGAGGGAGGGTGAGGGACAATGGGGAGGAATGGGTTTAGAGGGAGTGAGAGATAGATGGGGATAGAATGAAATAAAGAGATAGGAAGGGAGGGACAGAAAGTGTTGGTGGGAGACATGCAGGGAGTGGTGGCGATGGAGAGAGAGAGAGAGAGAGAGAGAGAGAGAGAGAGAATATGAGAGGAGGGGGAAGGGACATAAAGTGTGTGTGAGAGAGGGAGTGATGGAGAGACTGGGATAGGTTGAGGGAAAGATAACATGAGGGAGGGATAGAAAGTGAGAGAGAGACAGGCGATGAGAGAGGGAGGGAGAGAAGGTAGGGTGAGGGATGGAGGGAGAAAGGTGGAGATAGATATGGATGGAGGGGGGATGGGTTTGAGAATGGAAAGGGACATAATGTGTGTGTGTGTGTGTGTGTGTGTTTGAGAGAGAGAGAGAGATTGATGGTTGGGGAGAGAGAGACTAGAGGGAGTTGTGAGCGACAAAGAAAGTGGGAGGTTGTGTGTGTGTATGTGTGATAGGGAAGGAGGAATCAGTGGGGTGGCAGGGACGAAGATGGTGTAAGGGAGGGAAAGCGACATAGAGGGATGGAGATAAAGGGAGTGAGGGACATAACCAGGGACATATCTAGAGAAAGAGATAGGGAGAGAGGGATACAAGGTGAGATAGAGAGGGCAGGGGGGAGGGATAAAGGCACATAGGGTTTGTGATTAAGGGCGAACGAAGGGAGAGAGTTCTATAGGGACTTGGATATTTACGAATATATACATAAGGTGGATACCCTCCTCATCATCATCTTCATCACCATCACCATTTCATCATCATCACCACCATCATCATCATCAACATATTCATCATTGTTGTCATCTCTAGGTTCCTGATCAACATCTCCATCATCATCATCTTCTTCATCCTTATCATTTTCATCATCATCGTCATCACCATCACCATCATCATGAACATCTTCATCACCATAAACATCTTCATCGTCATTGTCATCTCCCCCTTCCTCATCAACATCTCCATCATCATCATCTTCATCATCATCATCATCTTCATCACCGGCACCATCATCATCAACATCTTCATCATCATCACCATCATCATCATCATCATCAACATCTTCATCATCATTTTCATCTCTAGGTTCTCCATCAACATCTCCATCATCATCATATTCTTCATCATCATCATCACCATCATCATCATCATCATTATATTCCTCATCAAATCAACATCTCCATCATCATCATCATCATCTTCTGAACATCATCATGATCATCATCTAAACATCAGCATCACCATCTTCATCATCATCACCATCACCATCATCATCAAAATCTTCATCATCATCACCATCACCATCACCATCTTCATCATCATTGTTATATCTAGGTTCCCCATCAACACAACATCTCCATCATCATCATCTTCTTCATCATCATCATCTTCATCACCATCATCATCATCATCAACATCTTCATCATCATCACCATCATCATCATCATCTTCCTCATCAGATCAACATCTCCATCATGTCACCATCATCTTCATCATCATCCGAACATCACCATCACCATCATCAACAACATATTCATCATCATTACCAGCACCATCATCATCGACATCCTCATCGTCATCACCATCATCATTGGCATCTGTAGGTTCCTCATCAACATCTCCATCATCATCATCTTCATCACCATCATCATTATCATCATTGGCATCTGTAGGTTCCTCATCAACATATCCATCATCGTCATCTTCTCCATCATCATCACCATCATCACCATCATGATCTTCTGAACATCATCTAAACATCACCATCACCATCATCGTCAACATCTTCATCATCATCGCCATCAGCATCATCATCATCACCATCACCATCTTCATCATCATTGTCATCTCTAGGTTCCCCATCAACACAACATCTCCATCATCATCATCTTCTTCTTCATCATCATCTTCATCACCATCATCATCATCATCATCATCATCATCATCATCAACATCTTCATCATCATCACCATCATCATCATCATCATCTTCCTCATCAGATCAACATCTCCATCATGTCACCATCATCTTCATCATCATCATCATCATCCGAACATCACCATCACCATCATCATCAACATCTTCATCATCATTACCAGCACCATCATCATCGACATCCTCATCATCATCACCATCATCATTGGCATCTATAGGTTCCTCATCAACATCTCCACCATCATCATCATCATTATTGGCATCTGTAGGTTCCTCATCAACATATCCATCATCGTCATCTTCTCCATCATCATCACCATCATCACCATCATGATCTTCTGAACATCATCATGATCATCATCTAAACATCACCATCACCATCATCGTCAACATCTTCATCATCATCACCATCACCATAATCATCAAAATATTCATCGTCATCACCATCACCATCACCATCACCATCACCATCTTCATCATCATTGTCATCTCTAGGTTCTCCATCAACACAACATCTCCATCACCATCATCTTCTTCATCATCATCATCTTCATCACCATCATCATCATCATCAACATCTTCATCATCATCACCATCATCATCATCATCATCATCTTCCTCATTAGATCAACATCTCCATCATGTCACCATCATCTTCATCATCACCATCATCCGAACATCACCATCACCATCATCATCAACATCTTCATCATCATTACCAGCACCATCATCATCGACATCCTCATCATCATCACCATCATCATTGGCATCTGTAGGTTCCTCATCAACATCTCCACCATCATCATCTTCATCACCATCATCATCATCATCATTGGCATCTGTAGGTTCCTCATCAACATATCCATCATCGTCATCTTCTCCATCATCATCACCATCATCACCATCATGATCTTCTGAACATCATCATGATAATCATCTAAACATCACCATCATCGTCAACATCTTAATCATCATCACCATCACCATCATCATCAAAATCTTCATCGTCATCACCATCACCATCACCATCACCATCACCATCTTCATCATCATTGTCATTTCTAGGTTCCCCATCAACACATCATGTCCATCATCATCATCTTCTTCTTCATCATCATCTTCATCACCATCATCATCATCATCAACATCTTCATCATCATCACCATCATCATCATCATCTTCCTCATCATATCAACATCTCCATCATGTCACCATCATCTTCATCATCATCACCATCATCATCATCATCATCTGAACATCACCATCACCATCATCATCAACATATTCATCATCATTACCAGCACCATCATCATCAACATCCTCATCGTCATCACCATCATCATTGGCATCTATAGGTTCCTCATCAACATCTCCACCATCATCATCTTCATCACCATCATCATTGGCATCTGTAGGTTCCTCATCAACATATCCATCATCGTCATCTTCTCCATCATCATCACCATCATCACCATCATGATCTTATTAACATCATCATGATCATCATCTAAACATCACCATCACCATCATCATCAACATCTTCATCATCGTCACCATCACCATCATCATCAAAATCTTCATTGTCATCACCATCACCATCTTCATCATCATTGTCATCTCTAGGTTCCCCATCAACACAACATCTCCATCATCATCATCTTCTTCAACATCATCATCTTCATCACCATCATCATCATCATCAACATCTTCATCATCATCACCATCATCATCACCATCATCTTCCTCATCAAATCAACATCTCCATCATGTCACCATCATCATCATCATCATCATCATCTGAACATCACCATCACCAACATCATCAACATCTTCATCATCATCACCATCATCTTCATCAACATCATCATCTCTATCATCTTCATCTGCATCATGATCATCTTCATTGTCATCACCCTCCTCCTCATCATCATCTTTATCATCTTCATCTGCATCATGATCATCTTCATTGTCATCACCCTCCTCCTCATCATCATCTTGTGCACTTATGCACTTAGGGATTAATGTTTAGAAGAGGGTCTAAAGGCCTTTATGGGGGAGGGGCTCTAGGAACAAGGTAAGACAGAGAGGGCAGGGGGGAGGGATAAAGGCATAGAGGGTTAGTGATTAAGGGAGAAGAAGGGAGAGAGTGCTATAGGGAGGGATAATGACGAAGATAAAGAGAAGGTGGAGAGATGGAGAGTGGGGTATGCTTGATAATGTATGTAACCATATAAAAGATTAGTTTTCTTTTGATTTTGTTCATTTCCCTAGCCGTGCACCTAACCTATTTATTGTGCTTGACAATATCGCGTACGCATTTTTACACTCCATATCGCGCACACGTTTTTGCTTTATATAACGCGTACGCGTTTTTTAACTCTGTAAATAGTGGATTGTCCCTGTCCGAGAGCAACTTCACTCTATCCGAGCCAAAACAACACTCCCTCGATTTTTCGAACAGCACGAGTCCGTCATTGGAAATTCTCACATTCTACACCATCTCCATCATTATTTTTTTTATGCAGGTGCAGCATTGAGGACATCTTTCATGGTTGCTCAGTGCGGTGTTGAGTTATATGGCCATATTTGAAGAAGATAATCAGCAAGCTTGAAGAATCTCCAATTGAATAACACCAAAGATAAGGTCTTTGAAAGATTCATTTGGCCTATATTTGAGGAGCACACGAGATAAGATATCAAGCTTCAAGACCATTTCATGGTGATGGTGGATATACACAAGTGTACAAGAGAATCAAAGAGCCCAAACAATTTATGATTTAACTTCCATTTGCTTATTATTGAGGAGCAACAAAAACAAACTATATTGAATTGATCATTGTGGTGATGGGGAATGCACGTAACCGAGTAAACAAATCAACAAGGAAGAAGAGACCTCAAGAAGTCATTGAAGAAGAGAAAGAAAAGAAAAGAATATACATGATGAATCGGAGGCTTTCTTTGGAAACTAATCCAAATCCAATTGTAGAGGATACCACGGTTCATCCTATTAATCCAAGACAAGAGGGACCTTCAATTTCCACAATAGTTGTTGAACAAGCACCCCATGAAAGTAATCAAGAAGAAAAACGTAGGTGCTCATTAGGGGATGTTTCAATTCCCACTTCAAGTCAAAGTGATAAGTTACCATCTCAAGATGAAGCTCATGAAGAAACACAAAATTTTCTATCCGGATGTGGTTATACAAGCGACGAAGTCAGAGAGGCATTGGACATTTTGCCTACTATTGAAGAAGAGAATGTTATCCAAACCATCGATGAGGATGTTGGACTTCCACAAGGGGAGTTGGACTTCCACAGACCATCGATGAGGATGTTGTACTTCCACCATCCAACTACCAGGAAGAGAATGAAGGACACCAAGCTACTACTGAAACGCCAGAGCATCTTGGTGATGCGCTACATGGTACAATTCCAACCCCCTTACCTCCATTAGCAAGCACACGTCAAAGAACTCCGAAGCGTATACAAGTTGATGAAAGTCTCATCAACTCCATTGAAGGTACGCTATCTAAACGTAGTATTGCTTATCAAACTCAACAGATACTTGATAAATATTTTTGTTTCTAAATGTGATGGAGATAAATGTAGATTATTTTTAGCATTGTTAAAATCTAGGATCATGAATGTTGTTAGGAAAAAGTTAGGGATAAAGATGATAAATAATTATGAACCAAGTTCTCATATAGTTAAAAGCCTAGTAGATGCATTTGGTAAAATTGGTAAGAACACACGTTCAAAGGACCGCAATGCTGCTCGTCGTGTGTTGTCACAAGCAATTGCAAATAAGAACACCAGGGCTCTTCGTATTCTCAGGCCTACATCTGAACTAGTTAATTTGAATGTAAAAACCCTCCGTAGGTATTCTATTAGAAGAGAACATCTTGACACAACCGATCAGACAGATTTTTGGGCCTTTGTTGGTCGGTTGCCACGTCGTGACATGAAGCTAGTTGATGCAGTAAAGGGACTAGTGTACAGTTTTTGGCATGATCACACAAGGCCTTCTTCAAACCGAAAGGATGTACTAAAACTGAGAAGGGATTCAAAGGATCCTGAACCACATACTAAGCAACTTCTTGATATAACATAGACATAACTTTACGAGAAATTTAGGATTGAGCATAGACAATTGAACTTGGGGCAAAAATATTTTGAGAAATGTAAGCCATGGTATGTTAGAATAAATACTCTTCATAACACTTGTTGTTGTAGATACCATGTAGAATATGAATATTATTATGAAACATTTTTGTACATTCGTCGTGTGTTGCATACTAACCATGTGCAGAATTGCTCCATGACAATACCACCGACTTCATCAAGAGAATTCATTCATAGCATCATGTGCAATAGGCCCGAGGGGCAAACATACTATGCAAAATCTTGTTTGGATGGAACATGCTCCAACTGTGCTGGAATGGCATTATTGAGCCAATGTATGCACGAGAATGGAGACAGTGAATTTGGGAAAATGGTTACATCCATGAAAAGTTTCAAATATATCAACTATGAAATAGTCCGAGGGAAAGAAAGCAAAAAAAATACAATTGGTGACATCTCAGGTATGCATTTATATCTATAAAAGTATGTTGTAATGGTTAAATTTCAATCCTTACTTACAACAAAAACTGACATTGAGATCATTTTGTGTCACCAGGTACAAGTTAGTGACTTCATCAAGGAATTTATTGAAAAGACACATCAATATGTTCAGCATGTCCACGTGGCACGATGGCAGGATGAGAAGTTTAGAATATGCAGAGATACATTTCCCCTTGGTACTATACTTTCAGTTGTTGATTTTGTCAAGAACTACACTCTGCAACCTCAAAATGAGATCCAAAGTCAATATTATCACTCTGAGCAGGTTTCCTTGATGGTCCATATCACATATAGGCATGGCCCAAATAGCACTGAAGAGCAAAGAGAAATTCTGAAGGAATATCACTTCTACATAAGTGATGATAGGTGCCATGACTTCCACTATGTACGTCATTGCTTCATCATGTTCTATGATCACTTGAAGGGAAGGAACATACAGATGGATCGACACTGGATTTGGTCTGATGGGTGTGCTGGTCAGTTAAAACATGCACGCATATTTCAATGGTTGTGTTCATTGCATAAAAACTACAAAGTGCCACATATGTGGAACTATTTTGAGACTGGGCATGGTAAAGGAGAGCATGATGGAGCCGGAGCATGTGTCAAAACAGCCCTACAAAGAGAGGAATTGAAAGTATCTACAGAATCTACTATTCTAAATGCTCAATATACAGTCAAGTGGTGCACGTCAGTAATGGGAGAGGAATCAACTATGCAAGTAGAATCCACAAGAAAGAGACACGTGGAGAAATTTTTTTGGGAGGTGGTAGACATAGATCGTTCACATGCATGGGAATGCAAGACTGTGCCTGGGACTCGTGGCTTTCATTTGGTTCGAAGCTCTGATAACCCAGTATTTGAAATTTGGACCAGAAAACTCGCTTGTTTTTTCCTGCCTTGTTGTGATGGTGACTGGGATGGGTGTGAATCATTGGATTGGGTTGATGGATGGGATCGCATATCACTTCCATTTGATCAGTGTGCAATTGTTGAGTTAACTCCATTGGAAGAAGACCAATCATCTATTTCTGCAGATTTTGATCATGTCTCAGACCTTGTACAACCCGGTATGATGCATTTCCTTAACATTTTTTGTTTGTTTACGTAGTCTTCAAATGCACATTAATTACCTTGTATCACACGAAAAATATTTTGATCATATACCTACAACCATATAATGCAGGGCACATACACGCAGTGGTTGCCTCAAAAGATACTGAATGGGGTGGTGATTACTGGTTGGCACGCTGTATAGATGGAAAGCAAACCCTCATTATGTCCATGACTAACGATGAAAACAACCACTTTCCAACTAGGTCTATGGTTGTTAAAAGTGAATACTTAACATGGGATAGCAATGCATGAAAGAAGGGTGGATATGTTTACAGGGATTACAAACCAGGTGCAAGTGTGTATCACTTTACCAACTTAATCATTAACACAAACCTCTAAGTACGAACAATGCCTAGTCGAAATACATCGAAGGTACGCTACTTCTTACCGGATACAGAGCATGAGAGACTAATGGAGACCATCAATATAAGAGATGATCCGGAGGGCTTGGTTGTATGATAATAGTTGGGATCTAGCATGATGAGGTACATTACATACTTTTAATACTATACTATTTATACTATTTGTAATTGAATATTGATATATGCTCAATTTTCACATGTATGTTTCATATGAATATGTCAATTTTGTGTTCTTGATATGCCAAATTTACGTTTACGTTGTTTATAAATATGCCAAAAGTTCTCTTGTATATCAAGTTTATGAATATGCCATTTTTTACATATGATCAGTAAACCCTAAAATTGTATTATGTTCATCATGTTGGTTATTGGCTTCACCCAACAAAATTAATTCAATTCATGCTCACTATATTAAACAATACACTTATATTAAATTTAATTCATGTCTTGTTAAATATTTCATAATGAATTATCTATTTGAGAGAACCACCTTAGACCAAGCCATCATCATCAACATCTTCATCATCATCACCATCATCATCATCATGAAAATCTTCATCATGGACCTACAAAACCCTAGTTTCCAAGATGGACCTGCAAGGTGGCACATGGGCCACCGGGCTGGAGGGGAGGGGCACCCCTGGCACTATCCCGGCGTGCTGAATCCAATGGAGTCAACGGTTTGTTGATCTGAGCCACGGTCGTCATTCTATGGCTCGTTCCGTCTCGCATCCAAAAGGCCTTCAGGGACACTTACTAGATACCTCCCGGGGGCATAGAACTCCAACCGTGCAATAAAACCAGGTTCCAGGGAGTCCTGCAGGTGTGTCTAGGTAGGTTCGGGCTGGGAACACTAGCCATACCCACCTGGTGGATGATTTTCCAAAGTTGACCCCCGTGTGCAAAAATTGCACACTCCCACACTAAGCAAAACCCTAGTTTCCAAGATGGACCTGCAAGGTGACACATGGGCCACCGGGCGGGGGGGGGAGGGGCACCCCTGGCACTATCCCGGCGTGCTAAATCCAACGGAATCGACTGTTCATCGATCCGAGCCACGGTCATGATTCTATGGCTCATTCCGTTTCGCATCCAAATGGCCTTCAGGGACACTTGCTGGATACCTACCAGGGGCATAGAACTCCAACCATGCAACAAAACCAGGTTCCGGGGAGTCTTGCAGGTGTGTCTAGGCAGGTTCAGGCTAGGAACACTAACCATACCCGCCCAGTGGATGATTTTCCAAAGTTGACCCCCGTGTGCAAAAATTGCACACTCCCAAACTGAGCAAAACCCTAGTTTCCAAGATGGACCTGCAAGGTGACACATGGGCCACCGGGCCGGAGGGGAGGGGCACCCCTGGCACTATCCCGGTGTGCTGAATCCAACGGAGTTGACGGTTCATCGATCCGAGCCATGGTCTTCATTCTATGGCTCGTCCCGTCTCGCTGCCAGAAGGCCTTCAGGGACACCTGCTGGATACCTGCCGAGGGCATAGAACTCCAACCATGCAACAAAATCGGGTTCCAGGGAGTCATACAGGTGTGTCTAAGTAGGTTCGGGCTAGGAACACTAGCCATACCCGCCCGGTGGATGATTTTCCAAAGTTAACCCCCGTGTGCAAAAATTACACACTCCCACACTAAGCAAAACCCTAGTTTACGAAATAAATGCACAATGAAACCACTGGGCCATGGGGAGACGAGGGAGAGGCCCCCTAGAGGTAATCGCACTCCAGGAGACCAATGGAGTCGATGGTTCATCGAGCCGACGTCTGGTTTCCGAGTTATGTCGAGTTGCAAGTCGCATGAAATTGCCTTTCAGGGACACTTGGTGAATTTCCGTCCAAGAGCCAAAAAGAAAACAGAGCAGCAAGATTGCGTGTCGTTGGCTCCTGCAAGTGTGTGTGGGCAATGTCGACGTGGGAACATTGCCAACATTGACTCGAGGGAGGGTTTTGCAGAGTTGACCCACCAATGCGAGATTGCATGCAATAAAACTGAGCAAAACCCTAGTTTACGAAATGAATGCACAATGAAGCCATTGGGCCATGGGGAGATGAGGGAGAGGGCCCCCTAGAGGTAATTGCACACCAGGAGACCAACAGAGTCGACAGTTCGTCGGTCCAACGTCTGGCTTCCGAGTTATGTCGAGTTGCAAGTCGCATGAAAATGCCATTCAGGGACACGTGGTGAATTTCCGCCCGGGAGCCAAAAAGCAAACGGAGCAGGAAGATTGCATGCCGTTGGCTCCTGCAAGTGTGTGTGGGAAATGCCGATGTAGGAACACTGCCAACACTGGCTCGGGGGAGGGTTTTGCAGATTTGACCCACCAATGCGAGATTGCATGCAATTAAACTAAGCAAAACCCTAGTTGACGAAATGAATGCACAACGGAGCCACTGGGCCATGGGGAGACAAGGGAGAGGGCCCCCTAGAGGTAACCACACGCCAGGAGACCAATGGAGTCGACGGTTCATCAGTCCGACGTCCAGTTTCTAGGATATGTCGAGCTACAAGTCGCATGAAAATGTTGTTCAGGGACAAGAGACACAACATTTTATCCCAGGAAACCCTCACGGGGAAGAAAACCTAGCAACCTTTCTTAGAATAATTATATGTTTAGAAATCAAGTACAATGAAACCATGAACAAACCCTAACCCTGAAGGGTTTTACCACATGAAAAAACCTTAATGACACATGACAACAAGAGTACTTATCTACATGAAGATGACCTCCAAGCCATAAGGATAACCAAGCATATCCTTCCCAACCAACATTAGAAGGAACTTTATTTCTCGAATCCCGAGGTAACGTTTGTTCCTTTCACCAATGTTGCTTTGAGCACTTGTATGTAGTTACTCATATGCAGTGTTGAATCTAATTGTACAGTCAAATATTGGGCGTTGATGAAATGTGTAGCATGTATTGCACTTAGTTTTATTAAATTACACTTGAACATTGACTTAACTTGTAATTTAATCATCCAAACTCACAAATTTTAATTACAACTATCCAATTAGTGTGCATGAGTGAGTTCATTGAAACCTTGAAAAACATTGTATTGCATTTAGTTTGATTAAATTACACGAGCAAGAACTTTGTTATAACTTGTAATGATCATCCAAAATCACAAATTTTAATTAGATACCAATTAGTGCACGCATGTAGTGAGTTCGTTGAAACCTTTAAATATAATAGTTTGTTCTTTTGACATAGCGCATTCATGAGTAATAGATAATCCACACAAATCAACACATTAGATTGACACAAGAACACGTGGAAACCGAAGAACAAATACAAAGTGAAATGTATCATTAATTTATAAGTGAAATGTTAATGTGCATGTCTCCAAAAGTACATGTACCCAAAAGAACATATATATCCAAAAGTATCCAAAAGTGCATGTCTCCAAAAGTACATGTATATCCAAAAGTACATGTATCCAATAAAGTCAATGTACATGTCTCCAAAAGTGAATGTATCGAAAAGTACATATATATACAAAAGTATCCAAAAGCATATGTGTCCAAAACTATCAAAGCCACATGTACATGTATCCAAATGTACATATATCCCATAAGACACATCAAAACTCAAGCTTCCTCTTGTTCTTTCCCGACGTTGATCCTCTAGGCACATCTCTAGGATCAGTGTGCATCTCTGGATCCTGCAAATTAAATATCAATTGTTAAATTCAACTAACTATGTACACTAATACATTAGCTCAACAATTATCAACTGGTGCATGGAAAGTGCATGAAACACTTGGTCACTGACGAAAATCTCACCTCAACTAACAAAGGAGATTGTGTTGCTTGTGTAGCAGATGGAGCCGTTGGTTGAACATCCAGGATGGTCAAATCAGGGGGGCCAGGAACTGCTCCTGCTGGTGGTGGCTACAATGAAAAAATGTTGAAATAGTTAGAAATGCATGAATAAACAATAGACAACAATAATAAACCATGTAAAGATAATGTTGAAATAGTTACATACCTGTGTGTGATCAGTTGCCATTGTAGATGCGGCACTGACTGCTGCATCAACCATCGATGCAAGGTTTTCAGTAGACAACTTGGGTTTCTGATGCAGTAAACATGCAATTCAAACATTAACAAAAACGATTTATGCACTGGATTTCAAGTTAAACAACAAATATCATCGAAGGATATACATTACCATGGTGTGAGTAAGCCCATGGTCGTGGGCAGCTAGAGTCTTTCTAGGAGTAGAACGCCTCACATACACATGACCCTTGTTCATGAATGGCTTGGTGGGAAATACAAATCCAGGCAATGGTCAAGATGTCTCGGATGGTGCCTACAGTCAGCAAGTGTTCATGTAGTTAGACATGCATGATTCAACAAACAAACATGTATTTTAAAAATGTCATTTTTAATTGTTTACCTGGAGCCCAGATGTTTTATGGGACGGTACGACCATGGGTGCTACCTCCACATTACCTTGCCCCAGTGAAGGATCTGTCATCTGCAAGTTTAATAATTGTAAATATTAGACCGTAGATAGCAATAGTGAACTAAAATGTAAAATATGTGGAAATTAACAAATTAACAAGTATTAAAAAACTGAAATTTTAAAATGTTTACCTCGGTGTGAGATACGGCAATAGGTGCTATATAAGATGGGCCTGCCAAATGGGTAGCATCATGCCCCCCTGTAGAGTCTGGAACATCCGGCTCTGGGGCGTCGCTGCCGGCATAAAGCATCAACTGCAAGTTCACAAAATTAATATATTAGCTCAAACTATATATATGTGTACAAAGACGAAAATAAATGAAGAATTTATTACAATTAACCATCAACATACCTCTCTCAAAAACCCACTGAAGGCAACATCTAAGGAAATACCATAGCAGGGACAACCACATGATGTGCACTCGTGAGGATCAGTACTAGGATGAGGATGTGTCGATGGTTCTGCACTAGTGGATGGTCCTGATGGTCCTGCACTAGTGGATGGTCCTGCATGGTGACAAGCTGGTGTATGTACCACACCAGGGACAGATGTCCCTTCCTTACCCATATGCTAAACCATAGTTCCATGGCGAACAACCACCCATGCCAAACTCAAAAATGCATCACGTGTTTGTGGAATAATACGATGTGCAGGTGGGACATCTGGCCCAGGCAACTGCCTACGAGGTGCAGGAATAGGGCGATCCTAGTCTCAAAGCCTCGCATTGGGTCGGTTTTGGGGCATCCCCCCACCGATCCCCTGAAACTACAAGATGTCAAAATAGTTTACGTGTTTATGTAAAATGAACTCTGCATACATCTTTCGAAAGAAATACAAGGGAATTTCCCTGTTGTTGTATGGTGGCATATCAAAAACCATGTACCATATGTCCATCCAATTATCAACAAATGGTTGAAACGTGCACCAATCAATAGAGATATGCGGCCTGTTTGCATTTGGGATTTTCCCCGTCCGAGAGTCCCTAAACAATGCAAATATGAGCTCTTTAGACATTTTCAACTTTTTTATTGCATTTTAGTCTAGCCCATCAGCATATTGTTGTCTTTTTCTTTCTCTATATGATGTAATATCATATAGTACATTGCTAGACTGTGAAATGGTGTCAACAATTGCATCCAAGGTTGATGCAAGCGAGCGGCGAATCCTGTCACCACCACTAAAAGCTGCACTAATGCCCCTCAAGTGGGCAAGCTCAATTAGTATCTCAACATTGGTGTCCATAGCCGCAACTACAATAAAGACATCAATACAAAAATCATTAGAAACATATACATGGTATATAATGACGTCTCTTCAAAATTGAAAATGTATTAAATCAAACTCAAGTAAGCAATTTAATGGCATTCACTTACATACATTTAAAACTTAAAATTAAACATTTAACAATTAAAAATTAAGTTTCGTTCAACTTCTTTCTAGAAGTTAAGGCACTTCTTAACCCTCATTGGTGACTTTTCCATGCAAACTTGGGTTTAAACTTCTTAGAATTTAGGAGTGTTATTTTGACATGTTTTGGCCTTTACGTCCATTGTAGAAAACAATATTTTCATCAACTTCATAAGCTAACATTAAATTTATTGATTTCAACATATTATGCCTTGTGGTTGGAGGGGAGGACAAAGTGGCATGGAATGAAATGGATATGTATGAGTTTGTCTTGCCAATATGATTACATATGTACTTGAGGTGACTATCAATGATTAAGATGTTGAATAATCAACTAGAAATTGTGACTAGAATGACAATAACAACAATGTCAACTTCTCAAAACAGAGACAATTTCTCTCTACAAAATCGATCTCTACATTGTATGGCAAGTTCAGAAAATTAAATAAAAAACATAGTGATTTTTTATATGAAGTCTTTCAATTGAATCAACGGTCCCTTAGCGTTGAGTAGATTGATTGAGGGTGTGGATAGGGAAAGCCCGAGAGACACTTTGTTAATGTGTTTTGGCATTTAGTCAAGGGTGCTTAACTAAGAGGCAATGTATAGCTATATACACTTCAGATGAAATTTTGATTATGTTCATGGACAAATGATTGTGATGAAATTTTGAGAAACCAAGTTACTAATTTTTTTTGCATTTTTTCTATTCATGCTTGTGCATGCATTTCATCTTGTTATGGCCATTACCAAGGAAAATTATTAATTAGTATCATGGGAAATGGCCTTTGAGGGTTGGAAATTTGGGTTTTATGTGGATGGATACCTAAGTAGTCGGACACGTCCAACAGGGTCCCCGTGTCGCGTGGGACACGGTTTTAGATGATGGTTGGTGGGATAGGGTAGTCCTTAGCATCAAGACCATGGAGCCAATCATTTCTTTGTTGCGGTTTGCAGACACGGGCCAGCCCATCCTAGGAGATGTTTATGAGGGGTGGGATTCCATGATTGAGTCCATGAGGACCATTGTTATGGAGAATGAGTGTGCTGAGTATGAGACATCGGCAAAGAACTTATGGTCCATCATACAGGGCATTCTTATCTCTAGGTGGGATAAGAATTGCACACCTTTGCATTGCTTGGCCCACTCATTGAACCCCAGGTTTTACGCTCAGGATTGGCTCAGTGGTGGGTCGGGGACCTCATCCAGAGTCCCTCCTCACATGGATGGAGAGATCTCAGAGGGGAGGAAGATAGCATTTAGACGACTACTTCAGGATAGAGACCACCTTGAGGTGGTGGAGGAGGAATTTTATGAGTTTTCTAGTGGCACTGGGATATTTGGAGGATATGAGGTGGTTAGAGACATGGGGGTTAAGAAACCCCTTGTTTGGTGGACAACTCATGGGGCAACATGCCCTCTTCTACAAAAGATAGACTTGAGGGTCCTCTCTCAAGTTACTTCATCCTCTTGTTGTGAGAGGAATTGGAGCACATATGGGAACTTGTACAGTGTGAAGAAGAGCAGGCTTGAGCAGTCCAGGGCAGAAACGATGGTGTATGTGCACTCCAACCTTCGTCTTATTTACAGGAAGAGGGAGGAGTGGGCGAACGGAAAGACACGGATGTGGGATGTCTTTCCTGATGAGATGGGTTTGGACAGCAGTACTGAGTTGGCATTAGCCAACATGGATCTTAATGATCCAGTGCTAGAGCCGGTCACTTTTGATGAGGGTGATCATATGGAGGGGTCATCCTCCACACCAGCAGATGCAGTTAGTCAGATTGGTAGAGAGGAGGAGGAGGAGGAGGAGGAGTATCAGGGCAGTGATGAGTTTGTTGATTCAGGCATGGAGGAGGATTATTGAGTCATTGACAGATGGGATTCTTCCATCTTGATCCACTCCTTTTTTGTATTTACTATTAGACTATTAGTCTATTTGGCATTTTCCAGTGCCCAGTGGCATTCCGACATCTATGTAATACATTTTGATTTTGATGACTTAATGAGAAATATGGTTCCGAGTCTCTAACATGCATCTATGTGTCTCAATGTCTCGTTGTGATTTGTGATTGTGAATGACAAATGTGTTGTGATTTGTGAATGATCTAATTTCTATTGAATATTTTATATTTGTAATTGTAAATGTAATTTCTATTGAATATTTGTAATTGTAAATGTTAAATTTTATTGGATCTATATGTCTATATTTTTAAATTTTAATATATTTTAAATATATATATATATATGTATATAAAACGTGTCCTACGTGTCCTAATTCCGGGGGTCACCGTGTCCCGTGGGGACACTCGTGTCCCGTGTCCTCGTGTCAGGTGACTTAGATGAATACATTGTAGAAAGGGGGGAGTTCTATTTTTTTCAATTTTTGGTTGGATTGGAATTTTTGAGTTTTTGAAAAGGAATTCATTTTAATTATTCACTTATCTTGGTTGACGGAGATGTAAATTTAATTAGAGATTAGGTTATTCCCAATTTTATCAATATTACAAAACTAGGTTGTTTTAAACAATAAAAAAATAGTAATTTAGGTTAAGAAATGACAAAAAAAATGGTATGGGTGAATGAATTACCTGATTAGATGACAATCCACCGCTGAATTTTCCTCCCCTCTAGCTAAATCGAGCTCCACTGATACTCCGGGGCACACAAACCGTCCTCGTCCAACCTCTATTTCACGTTTCTGATGCATGAAGAGCGCCGCGGGTGGTCGAGGGTGGTCGGGACTTTGTTTTTAAATTGATTTTAGATTTCAATAATGCGTACGCGTTTTGTAACTACATAACGCGTACGCGTTTTGTAGTTCTATAACGCGTACACATTATGGTTACCTATCCTACATGTCCAGTGACATGTCAGGCTCGGTTCTTACCATGGCAGGTGCTAAGTATCAGAAACGTGTTATGTTTTTATGTATCAGGAATGAGTTTTGAAAAAGTAGGATTGCATCTAAAGTGACCCTCATCTTCTTGCACACACCCCCACGAGATTAGCTAGAGTAGATTGCAAGGATGAAGAATTGAGAGGCACGAGTTTGAAATCATCTAAAAGAGCGATATTAAGAAGGTATCGTGGTTAGTTCACTGCCTAGGGGTGATAGAAAGAACTCGTGGGGAGATTCTTCTAAAAATTCTTCTATTGAATAATTCACTAAGAAACTAAAAGCGTCATTAGTATGGCTTCTAGCACTTCTAATTAGTTGCAAATTTCTCCCACCAACCGCGAGATTTGAGAAACTCATTGAAACAGATGGTGGGCAAAGAGATAGCTGGTTCAGGATTATTTACGGCAGCCAAATTCAATAATTGAGAATTTGAATTGGCCACATGGGAGTTAGAGAATTCGTAGGCTAGTTAGAAAATTCGACAATAATCTATTTTATGGACAGAATGACTTTGCTTCCCAAGAAAACGAATAGAATAGACAAGGCAGAAATGTGTCTAGTAACTTCATGTAGTCTACTTCATATCCAACCCGCGACAACAATATGAGCAAATAACTGCAGGGCATTAGCCTCGTATCAATGGGATCATCTTTCCTTCCCTTATTGCTTTGATCCGTTTAATCTCCGGTTCCTGAAGGGTGTTCCCCAAAATCCTAGTTAACTTCGCTTAAGCGCTAGGAATGGTGCACGAACAAATAAAAGACTTCATCATACATGTCCTGAACTAGAGTAGGTAGTTGCTTGGATCTGCGAAATGTACTCTGTAGCAGTATGTTAAAATCTGCATCCCCATAGGAATCTTGAGACTTGGACGCTAGTTTGGGAAGATATGTAGTGTAACTGTATTTGCAGAAGAAATCTGTGTATGATTCCAATGGCGTCTACTCTGAATTTTCATGTTGAATTCACCTCAGCCTCGATCCTCTTTTCAGGTATGGAGTTCTAAATGGAGCAATAATTTTGGGTAACAACACGTCTGAGTGGGATATTCAAATTCAAACTTCCCACTTATTATGAAATTCAAATTTAAGGATGGGCGATGTCATACATACTCCCCATAAGCATGGCCTTTAACTGCATCTGATTAAAGGAGCAGTCGGAAAGCTTTCCATCGACGAATGTGCAATCAGCGAGCACACTTCGTTTTCTAATGATATAACTATAAAGTGTGTACAATGATGGCCGCTGAGAAGTGGGATCCACAACTTTAGCACGATTTTCTAGAGCAGACCGGAAAATGAGGATACACTATAATTAGAAAAAACAAAAAACAGTACAATATAAAAAAAAAAAACAAGGACAAAAAAAAGCCGGAAAATGGGGATACCTTGAGAAAGTGGGGTGCAATATAATTAGAAAAAACAAAAAAACTGTTGAGAGCAAAAGGAAACACAAAATTTCCTGATTGTATAGTTTTGTGCGATGATGGCAGCAGGCCGGAAAATGCGGATATGTGAGATGTGGGTTTCAATAATTAGAAGAAAAAAAAACAGTTTAGAGTATGGCGAAACGCGCATAGAAAGCAAAAACCACACAAGAGTTGTTGCGGGCATGGTAAGGAAAAACTGTATGGGGAAACGCGCATAGAAAGCAAAATCGATTATAAAGCTGAAATAAATTGCGTTGTTTTTCATGGTGGGAACTGGGAGATTTGCTACAGAGCCGAGTCGATAATCCTCTAGTGCAGCAATATATGCTAGATGCTGAAAATGAATTGGATGAATTGGGTTGTTTTTCTATTCAATGTATAAGGGATTATACCTGGCAGATAATTCTCTGGTGCAGCAATATATGCTGGAAGGTGAACGGCCTGCAAAGGAAGCGAAACTCTGTGCCCACTATCAAAGCTACTGCCAATGTTAGTGGCGACCAGGGCTGGTTATGGGAAGGGCATGAACGTCTGGCTAGTGAAGGTCCGAGGCCACCGTACATGTCAAGTCCCTGCTGGAGAGGGTGACCGGGAAGTGGATTTTGGAGAAGATGAAAGGCTTTTCCTGAGTTTTGTTTTTAAATATCCTCTTCCTCTGCCTATTCCTCCCGGTATCCTTCTTGACTGCCTCTATTCATGAACATTATTTTTGTGCTTGTGTTATTTTATTGTGTATACCACTGATTTCTTCTGCATTCAAACTGAGCAGAGAAGACTGTTGTTGCAGAGCAGAGCAGAGAGCCTGGTGGGTTGTTAAGCTGCACTAGTGATTTGTGTTTTCTTCAGTGCTTTTTTTCCCTTTGTTTTCAACTTTCTCTTATTTTTTTGTTCTTTCTCCTCATGTTTTTGTTTGCCATTTCAATTCTTTTGAGTTGAGTTACAGCATGGCCATGCTGTTTTTTCACTTTATTTATTATGATTTTTTTGGGGGAAGTATTGGGTTTGCTTCGTTTTAGTCTTTTGTATTGCTTTACCAATTGTCCGCACGCATGCTTTACCAATGGTCGTTGGGTTTGCTAAACTCATGGACAATCTCTCATGGGTGGAACTGGAAACCAGGAGGCTATAGAGGAGGTATGCACAACTTCTTTCTGGTGTATTTTATTTCTCTTGTGCTGTTGTGTTTCATATGTTTATGCTTATATATTGATTCAAGGGTTTTAATTTATCTAGATTCATGTGTAGAAATATGTAGACAAAGGAGGATACATACAGAGCTGCTGTACAGGCAAAGGAGGATACAGAAAATTATAATTACATGGCAAAGGAAGTGAAACTCTGTGCCCGCCAGCAAAGTCTTGTCTATATGCTGCCAACGTTAGTGGCGTCCACTGCTGGTAATGAGCATGGCATGGCCGGCTGGCTCGTAAATGTCCAAGGTCACCTGTTCGTCCTCAAAGTTATTTTTGCACCAACTTTGAAGCTCCTGGTGGAATGAGAAAGTCCTGTATAATCAATGCTCTTGGTAAACCCTATGCTGAGGGAGGTTCTTGAGAAAGTCCCTGCTGGCGAGGATGACCGGGAAGTGGATTTTGGAGCAGAAGAAATTGACAGGTATCTCTTTTGAAAGCCTCTTTTTATGAACACATTTTTTGTGATTTTATTCTTTTTTTCGTGGGCCACTGATTTCTTTGGAACAGAGAAAACTATTGTTGCAGAGCAGAAGAAACTATTGCTGCAGAACAGAGCTGAGAGGCTGATGGGTTGTTACGCTGCACTGATTTGTGTTTGCTTCTGTGCTTTTTTGCCTTTAGTTTTTTTTATTTTCAACCCTTTCTTAATTTTTTTTTTAAATTTCTACTTACTCATGTTTTTGTTTGCGATTTCAAAATTTTAATCCTCTTTTCAGTTGTCACAGCATGGCCATGCTGTTTTTCAACTTTATTTATAATGTTTGTTTTGGATTTGGTTCGTATTTCTCATGGCAGAAACCAAGAGGCAATATTCTTTCCATGTATTTTAATGGATAATTTCTCATGGCAGAAGCCAAGAGGCAATATTCTTTCCATGTATTTTAATTCTCTATTATTATGTTGCTTTTTTTTATTTAGGGTTTTATCACTTCTATGTTCACGTGTAGAAATTTTGTAGAGGAGCGTTGGTGAAGTCTGTAGACACAAAGGAGGATGGAGGATACATACAGAGCTCCTGTGGAGGCAAAGGGGGATAGATAGAGAATTCTAATTCAGGTATGCACTATTTCCTCCTTTCAACATTATTCTCAAAGCTCATTTATTCTAGATTCATAGAAAACAATAGAAATAGAATAAATGTTATTTTTTAATAAAGCAAAATAATAAATATCTTCTCTAATAAAAAGACCGTTTTCAATATGTTTATGATGTCGTCACCATGTAATTGATATTAGACAAATGGGCACGCATGAAAATCTGGACTAAAAAACATCTTGAAAATCTTGACTAAAAAACATTCCTGGTCTCTTTTTCATGTTATCAATTCATTTTTTTTAAATAACATGCATAAGAAAAAAACCAGCTCTTTTTCTCATGTTATTACTCATCAGTGCAGTTATATTTATCATTTAGTTTTATATGTCGTTTTTAAATTTTCACTTCTACCTAGTATATTTGTGAGTTTGGTATGTTATTTTTTAATATTCACTTCTACATAGTAATTTATGGATTTCGTATCTCGATCAAAGTTTTCATCCATATTATGAAAGTCTGAATTCCGATTTTAAAAATCATTCATGATGTTGATATATTTATACAAAGATATAATGATAGAATATGTTTCAAATGGTTTTATTTTTATTGCTTTAGAATATTGGTGGATCCCGTACGGATCAGTACTGTCATCCCATATTGTGGATTCCATACTGGTTAATGCTTTCATCCCATATCATTAGAAGAATTTTGATTTGGATTGCTCTATATATACAATGATATAACAATGCCTGAATTGTAAATAGTTTTAACTTTTTCAAATATCTAAGTTATTTTTATTATTATCATTAACTATGAATAGATTGTAAATAAATTTTTTTTTCTAATATTTTTTTTTATTTTTATCATTAATCATGTTATAAATTATTCTCAATCTTCTTAAGTCACACTCACTTTCACATTTCACATTTATAAAGGAATGTTTTTATGGTTTTTATTTTATTTTTGTGAGGATTCATATTTTATTTGTCAAAGTAAACTTTCTATGTTATTTTTTAGAGTGGATAACCAATAGGTTGATGTCATTTTTGTGAGTGGATAATTAATAGTTTGAATTTTTTCCTCTTTAGGAAAGGAAATAGATGTTTCTATTGTTTTTATTTTATTTTTTGAGAATTTTATTTTATTTATGAAAGGATATTTTTTTATGTTATTTTTGAAAGTGGATAGTCAATAGGTTGATGTTATTTGTGTGAGTCAATCATCAATAGGTTGAATGTTTTTCTAATTATTGTACATATATGAAATTGAATACTTCATATTATTAATATATAGTTCTTTATTATAGAGTTAGCTTTAAAGTTGATATAAAACATCATAAAGTTAAACATGTACCTCATTGTACATTCATATAAGATTTGTACATTCAAAAATGGTTTTGTTTATTAAAATTAATTCGATTAAAAATAATATAAAACACTTCAATACATATGAATTTGTTTAGTTAATGTAATATCTAAATATGTATACATGAATTTGTTTAGTTACTGGAATATCTATATATTGTTATTTCTCTCCTTGTAAAATGTTTTGAAAGACCATTAACAAAATATTCTTATTTTTTGAAATACCTTTTCTAAAATAATTTATTTAATTTATTTATAGCAGTTTTATTATTTTAATTATTTCATATAATATGATTAATTTGAAATATTATTACTAATTTATTTAATTTATTTATATCATTTTTATTGTTTTAATTCTTTCATATATTATGATTAATTTAAAATTTTATTGCTTTCATTATAAAAGGGTTTTTAATATATTTGTATTATTTTGTTTGTATGTTGTTTGTTCTTTCTACATTGATATAGGTGTTTTTGTATTTCTTGTTATTCATGTACATGTTCATGGTGTAGTTTACAATTTTTATATCTTTGGCTCATTGTTATAAAAGTTTTGAATTTATATGTTTAATTTTATTATTTATAATGACTATAAAAGATTGGTGTCTATGTGTAGAAATGATTTGTATGATGACTATTAAAGATTAGTGTCTATGTGTAGAAATGATTTGAATGATATTACAAAATGTTGATTTATATACATTTATAATTAATATTTGGTTGAGATATAATGATTGATATTTATGTGTAGAATTTATTTGTAAGGTCTCGTAAGATATTGATTTATATATTTTTGTATTTCAATGAGTTATAATATAAGTTTGCTTCACTTATTTGTGTGTTTGAGATATTGGTATGCATACTTGATTGATTTGTTAATTATATCTCAATCTCTGTATATTTAGTTATAATAATTAATTGGTTAGTTGTGTTTGCGACTCCATTTATAATGCATGACGTGTTTTACTTTACTATGTATTATTTAAATTTAAGTGTTGGTTTATAATTATATGTTTGTTGTGTATATATTACATTTGTATGTTTGGTTACAGTGTATTATTGTTTTGGTGTGTTTATATGATTGGTTAGAGTAGGTTAGAATGTAATGTTTGTAAATTTGTATAATATATTCATTAAGGTTGATTGTATGGTTGTAAGTGTATTGTTTGGTTTGTTAATTGTGTTTTGAAAGTTAATTGTTTGTAAAGGTGATTATTTATTATGTATTTTTGAAAGTTAATATTGATTTATATTGCATTGATTTCTTTTCTTTTCATATGATTTGGTTATTATTTTATTATTTTAAAGTTATGTTGTTTATGTTGTTTTCTTTGTGAATTTATATACTTTTCTTTACAATTTTATAGTTTGTTATAACTATAGCTTTGTATTTACTTTTGTTTATTATTTTATTTCTTATTTTTTTGTTTTTTTAATTTTATATGTATACTTTTACAATTGCAATGGTTTGGAATCATGATATTCTCAAATTGTACTTTATGCTACTTTGTTAATGACTTAAATGAGATCATTGTATGAACTTGTTTTAAAGCATATTTAGCTTTTGTTTGTTATATATGTATTTGAATTTCATATTGTATGTGCATATAGTTTTTACAAATAAATATTTTATTTGGTTTCATATTTGTATGTATTTATGTTTTGAGATATATTTTGTTTTTGTATTGCATTTGACATGTAAATTAATTTATGTTGTCTTCATTTTTATATTTTTATATCTTTCTATTAAGAATCAACATTATAGTTGGGTTAGGACAGTATATGGAATGTTTGTTTAGCGAGGATAGGGAGGATTTTCACTTGGTTGGTTATGTGAAGAAAGACGAGTTTAGGGTACTATAGTAATAGATAGATTAGATTAAGTTAGGATGACCATAATGTCAATCAACCTCAATTTAAGGTATGAAGATTTAGGCTATGACAAGATAGGGTATGTGTGTAGAGTAAGTTAAGTTTTCTTAGGATGAATAAAATGATTGTATCAATTTAGGGCAGGAAAGTTTAGGATTTCCCAAGAGAGGATATGTTAAGTCTTTCCTGGCATCAACATAATATTAGTCTCAAGTTAGGGTAAGAAAGTCTTGGCTATGCCAAGGTAGGGCATTTTATAGAGTTAGTTTTTCCAAAGGAAGGTTAGGTTAGGTCATTCTAGAGAAGGCTAAGCTAGGGTGTGGTTATGAAAGGTGGTGAGGTAGGGCTATGGGAGGAGTTAAGGTTAGGTGAAGGGTTTGGTTATGAGAGGAGGTGAGGTTAGATTAGGTTATATGATAGGTTAATGTAGCCTTTAGTAGGCATGGGAGGGAAATATTGGTAGCCTAGTCAAGGTAGGCTAGGGAGTATAGTCTTGGGAAAACATAGTAAGTTGTTCGCAAATATAGTTTGGGGTAATTTATTTCTGGGTGGGCTAAAGTAGGGTTCAGTAAATTAGGTTTGGATGAAGTAATTCATGTTAGAAAAGTGTAGGTTGAGGGAGGGTAGGTGGGTAAATAGGATATATTTTGTATAGGGCATGAATCTCTAAGGTAAGTTTTATTTTAATCTAGGTTAGAGTTTGGGGAGATTGGCAGGGTAGGTAACATATGACAAGGTAAGTGGTAACATATCCTAGTCTTAGGTAGGGTTGGTTAAGTTTGCTTATGGTTAGGTGAGGGAAACTAGGGTTAGGTGACGCAGGATAGATTAGAATACCCATAATAGGATAGGATAATGTAGTTTTGGTTAAGTTATGGAGGTACTGAGTTAGGATAAGTCATGGTAGTTGTACGTTGACGTATTTTATGCTAGGGTATTGTGGTGAAAGCAAGGTTTTTATGTTAGATATCTTAGGGTAGGTTAGTGTAGTGAAGTCTAGGATAGGGCAGGGGAAGTATAAGGAAGGATATTTTATGTTTTGGAAGTTTGTGCTTGGTAGGGTAGGTTCATTAAGTTAGAGTGGGATTGGTATTTTAGGTCAGGGTAGGGAAGGATAAGGAAGGATATTTTATGGTTGGGAAGTTTGTGCTTGGTAAGTTAGGTTATGGTAGTTTGGTCTTGGGAAATCTTGGTAGGGTGTAGTTAAAGGTAGGTTAGGATAGTCTAGTCTTGGGTAGGGTTGGATAAGTTAGGTTAGGGTTGTGTAGCTTAGGGTACAATTGGTGAGGTTGGTTATGTTAGAAAACGGTAGAATAGATTAGTGGAGGTAAGATAGGTTAGGGTAGTTTGAGTTAATTGAGGTTAGTTTACTTTTTGAAATATTGGGCTTTGTAGGATACATTATTCAAGTTAGATTAGGGTTGTAGGGAAATTCATTAAGTTATGTTAGGTTTGTATTAGCATGGGTATGATTATATAAAGGAGTTTTACGCAGTCTCAAATGGATACTGTTAGGTGGAAATATTGTCGTTTAATTCCATTGCAGTACTTGCCCAACTATTTAATTTGTCAATCCGAGGTTTGTAGTCTTACGAAGCACACGCAAAATATATGCAGGACTGAAGTTGAATTAATCTAATCTAAGCCCCCCTTTGGTAATGGCTAATTTCTAATCTAATTCCCCCTTAAGCTGAAACACACAATTGCTAATCTAATGCTAGAAGTTGAAACACACTGCTGAAAGTAAATTACATAAAAGAAAGACAACATATGAAGAGCAACGAGACAACACATGTGAGCTCACATTAACAATAAGGAAATCTTAATTTACATCGCACCAATCAATGACAAATCATGAAAGCATCAAAACTAAGATCATGAACAAAAGCTAAGAATCCCCTTCTCCATATTACAAAGTCAAAACTAACTTCTACAATCTGAGACTAATCTTCTCCTAATCTACTATTAATTTACTCCCTATCTACCATCAATCTACCATATCAAATGAAGATAGAGCATTCTCTTTTTATACATGAATTTCTTTGATCCACTATTCTCTCAACCACTCTCAACTAATTTCCTATTATTACAAAGTATGATCCATTCAAATCCTCCACATGTCTCTCACAAATTCTCCACATGTTTCTCATACATCCTAAATAAGATATGCCAACCAAATCTCCATGATCTTCTCCTTGGAATATTCTTTGAATAACTATCCCCTTGAAGTGGTGGAGGAGATATTCAAGGAGTCTTTATTTGAATTGATCCTTCCATATTCCTACACATTACAAAGCTCATCCATACTTGAGATATTAGTGAAAAACATGTTATTTTCCAATATTTAATCATAAATTCACTTATAATACTAAAATGAATAAAGTGGAAAATAATAAGATGAAACTCAAGTATATGTATGGAAATGGTATGATGAAAGGTTAATGGGATGATGAAATGTGAAGAATAGCAAAAGGTAAAGTGGATGAAAATATGACATTTCTGAGTCCCAACAGATACCTTATTCTCCTTAAGGCTAGTATTAGCATGGGAGAATAAAATAGTGCATTTTCTATTTAAGTAGAATAAAATGGTGCAAAATTGACTATTGTCTGTTACGTAACCAACCCATTGCTAAAAATATTTTTTTCCAACAACCTCAATTCATTCTCCTCTCAACCACCTACTCCTGATATGATTACTTTGGAAAATCCCACTGTGACATACCCTTGTCTCCTGTTGAAGACTATTGATCAAAATCTCATTCCACTGCTCCCATTTTGACACATAATTGTTAATTCAAGCAATATATCACCACTTTGATTCTAGAAAATGACAGTTAGAAAAAATTGGTAGCACACGATATTGTCTAGTGCTTAATATTTCCTACCACACCCCACCCTGCACCTTACCAATTGGGTTGGGTTCATAAGGATGGCCTACGATTGATGTTCACATAGTGTTGTGTGGTTTCTTTTTCCATTGTTCCTTTTCGTGATATGATCCTGTGTGATCTCTCACCTTTGGATTGTGCATATCTCTTATTGGGTATCCCCTATCAAGAGCAACGCCAAGCCATCTATCATGCATGTACTCATCAATATCACCTCAAGTAGTATCGTTTCACATATTTCCTCACATCATAATCCTTGAAAACACCTTCTCTTCTTGCTAGTAATGACGTTGTTCGCCAGATAAGCCTCAATAAATCCATCACTTTGTGCCTTGTTTTTCCTCTCAAACCCAATCAAGAACCTCAAACTGTGCATCTTGAGATGTCCTCCTTACTCTCAGAATTTTCTAATGTCTTTCCACCTTCCACTAGCCTCCCACCTCCCCATGCCATTGAACATTCCATTTACTTGATCCCATGGGATGATCTCGTTAATGCCCCTTATTGTTTAAGACCTTGTAAGGATGGAAAAATAGAGCAAAAACTCCAACAACTCTTGAATGCAGGCCACATATGACCCAATTAATCCTCGTGTGCTTCCCCAACCTTTATCATCCAAAAGAAGGACATTGATGAGTGGCACCTTGTGATGGATTACCATTCCCTCAACCAAGTTGTTGTCAAAACTAATTGTCTACTTCCTTGCCTTGATGATTTGTTGTATCATTTAAAGGGAACCAATTACGTCACAAAGATGGATATCACCAAACGGTATCACCAAGTGTGCATGGATACTACCAACACTTGGAAATAAACCAAGTTAAGACTAGATTTGGGCTCTATGAGTGGATGGTGATGCCTTTTGGCCTCACTAATACCTCGACAACATTTATGTGGCTTATCAATGTTATTTTTTGTGACCATTTGGGGAGGATTGTGATCATCTACTTTGATGACATATTGGTTTGTAGTTAGACATGGGAAGACCACTTGCATCATGTACGCACTATGCTCCAACTTTTGCATCACCATAAGCTTCAAGTGAAATAGCACAAAAATTGTTTTGGATAATCTTTTGTTCATTATCTTGGGTTTATCATATATCAAGATGACATTATCCCTGATTTTGAGAAAGTTCAAGCTATTGGCCTACTCCTATATCTTCCTTACAACTCAAAAGTTTTATGGACGACATCAACTTATATTGCAAGTTCATTTCTATTTTCTCTCATTTGGCCAAATTGTTGTATCGCTTATCCAATCATACTACCTTTCTTTAGACCCCCTTGGCACACCAATATTTCCTGTCTTCGCTTTCCTAAACTTCACGAAGCATTTGAGATAGAAACGAATGCCTCTCAAACTGCTATTGACACATTTCTTAAACAAGGAGGACATCTTGTTTCCTACCACTATGAGAATTTGGTAGATGCTAACAAGAAATACAGTACCTATGACAACGAATTATAGATTGGTTCAGGATTCGAAGTAGTGGCACCATTATATATTGGGTAAGTAAACCATTCTTCATATGGACCATCATCCTGGGAATCCTATCTACAACAGTTCCATATGGTCATAACATATAAGAAAGACACTTCCAATCGTATGGCAGATCTTCTTAGAGAACTGCATGCTCAAGCACTTTAGGTTTTAGCCATGCGCTATTGAAAATATTGGAAGCCTCTTTATGCTTCTAATCCTTTCTTCGGTGAGATATGGGTAGCATTTCATCAACCCACTACAGTCAATCAAACCCCTTCCTTGAATACCACATTCAGGAGGGTTGGTTGTACAAGAGTATGCAATTGTGTGTTCCTGTTACAAAAGATCGTCTTACCTTGATTGGAGAGGTCCATGCCTTATATGGGGGCCACTTTGGAATATTGAAAACATCTCAAAACTTGTAGTGCCACTTCTTTTGAGCCACATAGTAGAATCAAGTCGAACAATTCATCAGGTATTGCGCCCTTTTTAGTCTAACTAATCCTTCCCATTGTAAGTTTGGTTTGTACCAAAATTTACCGATTCCCACCCATCCTTGGGAATCCATTTCTATGGATTTATTTAGTGGCCTCCCCATAACATTCCGTAAACATGATGCAATCCGGGTCATTGTTTGTCGATTCTCCAAAATGGCTCTCTTTGTCTCTACACAAAAACTACAACAGCTTCTTAGATGGACAATCTCTTTTTCACTCATGTGTGGACTTATTTTAGTCTTCCTACCAACATCATCTCATATCATGATGCCCAATTTATTAGAACCTTATGGAAAATGCTATGGTCCTTACTTATCTTCCACCTTAAGTACTCCATTGCCTTTCACCCATTGTGTATTTCCTTATGTTTTGGAGGAAATACACAATTCTCTGTATTTCCTCCAAAACTTGGTTTGCAAACATGCTCAAGTATCATAATACCTCGAATCTTTCCAATGACACTACAAGGTGTTCGATGGTGCATACTGCACTCCCCTTACCTTTTCTCTTAGTGATAAAGTTTGGTTTTACATTAAGTGACAATGGTTTCAATCACAACATTACCATATGCTCAGGCCATTTTTCTATGGTATTTATACATTCTTCTAGAAGATCGGAGACAACACCTACCATCTAGACTTTTTTTCCTAGCTACAAATTCACAATGTGTTCAACGTGAATAGTCTCAAGTGCTTTGAGCCACCTCTCCTGGAAGAAGTCACTACTTCTCATCCATTTGAGTTGGTTCTTGACTTCTAATCCCTGCTTCTTAATGACATAGTGTTGGACACCCTCACCACCACTACTCTGTCTTAGAAATATACTTCTTATTTCGTAGGTTTCAAGGGGAAACTTCTTGCTCAGGCCAAAGGGTTTTCTTCCTCTGCCATGTCTTAGCATTTGCCTCAGTTGCTTGCGGAAGTAGGGAGACATTCATGCTTAAACAAGGAGGAATTGGGAAGTAATCAGGCATGATATCTTGGACTAGGTAAGACATGCCAAGAAGGTGCACCCTCCAATGAGTTATAGCTCTCACTCCACAAGGGTGCTAGTCAAGCAAGTCAAACCACTATAGCAGGCACAAGCTTCAATGAAGGAGAGTCGGATCAACTCAACTAATTGTTATGCTATTGTAACAACCCCAACATAGTAAATTTTGGAAAATGTAATAACTTTTACATTACTTGAAGGAGCTAGAAGTTATGTGAATTTACGACCCAATGCCTAATTTCCAATTCTCCACAACATCAATAAAGAATATATAAATGATAACATTTTTTTCAAGAGTAATAGAATTCATTTCTAGTTACACAAGCAAAGATAACTATATCAATTATTCAATACCTAACTGTACCCCAATTCTTCCAACATGTATAAATTTCCATCTCACAACTTATATAAGTACAATGGTATACCAAACTATATAAAGTATCATACACTAATGCATATATTGATCCTTTTCAATATATGTAAATTATATAAAATGCAAATTCTAATATATATTATTAAAACGAAGATATTAACTTCAAATATATATATATTAAGCCCTTCCGATAAATGTATAAAATATATATAAAACCATTCATGTCTTCTCATAATCCCATCCATGTTTATATATGTTTTAATCCCATTATCTCTTCTCATAATCCAATCCATATTTATAGATATTTTAATCCCATTATCTCTTTTCATAATCCAATATATATATATATATATATATATATTCTCATAATTCAATCCATATATATGTATTAATCCATTTATCTCTTCTTATAAACTAATCCATATTCTTGTTCCTTTTTTATTTACATATAAAATACATAATATGTAAATTCTAATATATAATTAAAGTATATAAAGCTAACAATAACTACAAGCTATATTCCATATCCAGAGTCATTCGTTTGACAGGAGATAGGTAAAGTGGCATCGGTTATATATATGATTAAAGTATATACACTTAACAGTAACTACAAGATATCCATATTTGAATCCATTTGTTCAACATGAGATAGGTAGAGTAGCATTGGTTAGACACCATGGATTTAAAAGGGAAACACACAAGCGATAAACATGGGAAGAAACAAACAATCAAAGCAGAGTTTAAGGTGGAAACTCGTCGATTGAGGTCGTGTTGTTCTAAACGAAACAACGTCGCTGCTAGGTCGGAATCCTCTTAGGCAGTGTCACAGGCGTAAATTATCCACTGAGATGGGTCTCACGAGGATGCGGGTGAAGTGCAGTAGAGTTTCCAATCATGGAAACATTTTTGGAAGCTGACGAGTTCAACCCATAATGTAGAGCATTGGTGCACAGGTTTAAACATGACATCCCTTCTTCGCAGTCATGATCGGATATCTTCCATCTCATACTATCACGACCAGGTATAAAACTAAGCGTTACGTACAACAATTGTAACTGGGTTATCAACAAGATTTTAGATGAGCGGTGCACGCTATTCCTTAACTGTCAACACCAAAATTATTAATGGATTTGATTGGTTACATCATAGGCGTTAACCTCAATGTTTCTACATGGAGATTAGTAATGGATAGAAAAATTACAACAAAGGCATGAAGCCTCAGTACTTCAAACCTACAATCTCTTACCTATTGACAACTTACATATTTCAAAACTATCAATGATCGGTCCACTACAGCTAAGGCTTTGAGTGTTGACACTCCATCACAGTGTTTATCTACTGACTAATTGTTTACAACTCGACATTTTGTTAGTGGATCAATTAATTGTGACCAATATGTTAAGCCTTATTTCATTACTTATTTTGTTTACATATTGATTTGTTACGAGTTAAGGCCTACTGACTAATTGTTTACAACTCGACATTTTGTTAGTGGATCAATTAATTGTGACCAATATGTTAAGCCTTATTTCATTACTTATTTTGTTTACATATTGATTTGTTACGAGTTAAGGCGTTAGTCTTGGCAGCTCCACCATAATTATTTATGCCCTGATCATTTACTTGTTAAGGTGTTAAGCCCTGCAGCTGAACACAAAACTTAGATATAGATCGGTCAATTACAGGTTAATGATTTACTATGATACTTTAAACGATTCCATACTATAATTGTTCACACCTACTTTAAGTTGCATAAAGATTATCTAAGGTCAAAATATGAGTTGGGAGGTGATGGTTTGAAGGCTGAGTCTGCCACAGGGAAAACGATTCTTAAGAGTTTCTATCATATCATAAGTATGTCACTACATCCATAAATCATTTCGATATAAGGATTCCATTTACTACTCATAGAGTAAAGGGATAATCGCCACGATTTTATCGTATTCATCTCTTAATTTTTTTTAAAATAGAAAGTATTCTTCTTAGTAAAAGAAATTGTGACCGCATATCAATCCAAAAGTCTAGATCTAAGCCAATATTTAGACACATAATAAGACTAGATTATAACTATGATTAATCTAATTTATGATATGATAGTGATACATCATAGTCCATGACAATAATTTCATAAAATAGTTATAAAGATTTATAACCAGTTTCCAAGTTAATCCAATGGTAAAAAAACATCCATAGAAGAGTTTAGAAGCACCTATTTGAAAATAATAATGAAAAAACACTTGGAGCCTCATAGTTCCTCCCAACCGTAGAAGAGGATAGCTATGCTACTTTCCCAACTTCACCCCCGAGCTGGACCACCACCATAGACAAATGAACTCAACAATATCGGAATGCAAACTCTTCCCAAAAGTATGTAATAGATCAAAAGATGGATTTTCAAACAAAGATACTACTCAGTAGCTTACCCTCAATATGGAAACAATTTATTTTTATGCACCACATAACGTCCTTTGTCCTCTCGGTGCACCATTATATAATTTTTTCCCAGCTCTTGTGTCATCTCAGTCAAATCTCAAGCTAATATATTGATCCCTATAATTGTGGATCTGGTCGGCTTGCCAAGCTTTTGACTTGGATTTGATTGATATCAAATATCTTGCTTTTTGTCCACTTGTTCATTGTCTCATGATGGTGTCCCCTCTTTAACTGGTGGCTCCAAGTGTCTATTTTTTATTAATAATAAAATAATATTTCTTGTTCATAATATTCACCCATAAGAGTGTGAGCATAGAGTTTTATAACTCATTTTTTTTTAACAGAAACGGTTTAGGAGCACTTATATTAAAGGAGAATTAGAGTATTACAAAAATATAGTGTTGGATTGTTCTGAGAGGGTAGCTATGTCCAAGATACCTTGTTCCTCTTTTACAAAATTAAAGTTGTCTCGATAAAAACCTAATCTATTGAGGCTATACCTCCTTACAAATTGTCTAAGGAGAAGAAGACAGAAACAGAACATGCCAGGACTGGTCTAGGTGTTGGCCCCATGGACAAATAAGGAAAAACCTCTTGCTTACTTGTGACATGGATTTCAGAAATTTATCCTATTCTAGATACAATAAAATAAAGATAAGCAATCATTTTTTGCATAATAAAAACCATCAATTGAGGTATTTGGAATAGTAGCAGAGAAAAAAACAAAAAGTCTGGTAGTTTTTCGAGTTAACGTTGTCGATGTTGAGCAAGAGGACCTGGCATGCTTTCCACGGATTCTTCCTATTGTCTACCGATGACCAAGCCTTTGCTGTCCTGAAATCCTAGAATACAACGACTAATATCTTCTATGAGCTTGTCAATTTTCCCATCCACATCCACAATATTCCGATTGTTGTCATCAGTTTTTGAATCAACATTCGGAATGCTATTTGCAACATAGTCCATAGTATCATTTAGATTGGATACCCTCCCATTCATCAAATTGTTGTCATTCCTGATTCCAAAGTGTGTTGCTTGAGCCAAAGAGAACAGTCTTGCTATTGCTTTCTTCATCTCCGAATTTTCTGCCCTGAGGAGATGAATTTGTTCTTCCATATTTTCCATTAGGTTTTTGATATCAATGCCTGTCTTCTACAATAGATTGGTAATCTTGCTATCTCCCTCCAAGGATAGAAGAGATTGGGACTAGAAAAATCCTAAGGAGTTAAGCTTGTTCTCCTAAGCCAAAGCCAACGATTTTTTACAGAGAAAACAATGAAGCGTAATTGGTAGGTTGAAGTCTAGAGTTGGAGATCCAGCACCCACAATGTATGCTAAAAGAGGGACATGGAGCGAGTCACCCATTACACAAGCTTCCCGTAGTCAGTCTTTCACAGGAATCCAGAGCAGAAAAGGAAAGAAATGAAGGGCAGGACAGAGGAGATAGGTTGTCCAATTCCCACCCATCGGATTTATTTCAAGCATGCCATCCCACTGCCAAAGCCGAGAATTCCCAGTTGTACACATCCAAGTAATGAATGTATGTTCGTCTGGAGAGGCAAGTGAATTATTCCACGTCACAAGAGGTCGTCTTGATCCATACAAGGATAGGTTGTCTAATTTATCAATTTCCATGAATTAGAAGGAGGAACGGCCCGACTAGGGATCCTTAATGGATCAAGGGACCCAACATCGTTCAACCTTGTCTTCATTGTAAAAAATGTATCCATAGTCTAAGTGAACACCCTTGTTCGCCATTTGATCCGTCGATTGATTGTTTATTTGGAGAATGTGGAGAAATTTGACAGCACTAAAGTCGTTGATAATATTTTTTAAGATATGGTGTAGCTTCATAGAGGGAGTTTTATAGTTCATGATTAGATTTCTAGACTCTTTGATAATATTTTTTAAGATATGGTGTAGCTTCATAGAGGGAGTTTTATAGTTCATGATTAGATTTCTAGACTCTCTTATGACCATAAGAGAATCACCAAATACTACTAATTCTTTTATTCTTGTATTGCTAGCAATCTCAAGCCCCTTAATTAACATGAGTTTGAAGTATTCCCTATCCCCATGCATAATTTTTTGTCTATTCCCCCAATACCAGACTTTATAAAATTTAAATATTAACTTTATTTTAAACTTACAAATTAATTATGAAATAAATTTATTTATAATTTACAATACTTCACTATATAAGTCAATTCATTAAATTATATATAACTATTAATTATTTTAAAAAAATTTAAAAATTAATTTTGATTATTTTTAATTAACAAACAATATTATTTTCATATATATTATATAAGATAATGATATCATTATCTAAAAATTGTGAAAAAAACTTATATAAACTATAAAAACAATACATAATACACAATAAATTAAATATTATTGTTATTTTCTAAAATATAAAAAAATTAGCATTTATTTTATGTTTTGAAATGTAAATTTGTTTTAAAAATATTTTAAAACTTAGCTTAGCACTGAGTAAATTTTTTTCTCTTCCAAAAAGAAAAACATTCAACCTATTAGATATCCTACTGGTTATCCACTCCCAAAAATCACAAAAAAATACCATTTGATAAATAAAAATGAATTCTCACAAAAATAAAAACCATATACACATGAATTGTGAAAATCAAATTACAATTACAAAAGAAAAATCTTAGCATCGAGCAAATTTTTTTCTCTTCCAAAAAGAAAAACATTCAACCTATTAGATATCCTACTGGTTATCCACTCCCAAAAATCACAAAAAAAATATCATTTGATAAATAAAAATGAATTCTCACAAATATAAAAACCATAAAAACATCCCTTTAGAAAGTAACGAGGATTGAGAATAATTCATAATAACATGGTCAATGATAATAATAAAAATAGAAATATTTGCAATAAAAATAGAAATATTTACAATCTAGTCGATGTTAATGATAATAATAAAATAAAGATATTTACAATAAAAAAATAATATTATTTGTAATCTAATGATTGTTATATATATATGCAATATATATACATTGACCCGTATGGAATATGGAATCCACAAATATTCTATGTAGATAAGGCAAAAAAATAGAACCATTTTAAACATATTTATTGGTTATATTTTTGTATAAATATATCAACGTCATAATTAAAATCAAATTTTCGACTTCGGTACGGTATTTCATAATATATAGGAAACTTATCCACAAATATACTGTACATAAGAGAAAATTATAAAAATAACATATCAGACTCACAAAATTATAAAAATAGCATGTCAAACTATATACCAAACTAGATCACAAAAATAACTACACTGAATGAGTAGTAAGGGATCACGGTTGATGGCGTCAGGTGAACACAGACAATAGAGCTGATTTTTTCTTATGCATGTAATTTAAAAACTGAACTAAATACATGGAAAAGACGTGAGGGCATGTTTTTCAGTCAATATATTTGAGAAGAACCTATTTGTCTAACATCAATTAGATGTTGACGACATCATGGATATGTGATATTAGTTTGGAATGAACATTTAGCATCTAGTACTAATAATTTCATGGCAAGGCTGACTTACAAGAACCTAAGCCCAAATAAAGAGAGGGTTTACAAATGGTTGAGGATGAATTACATGATTTATAATTATTGCATGGACAGTTCCAATTATCCAAGAGCCCAACCCACCCAACCACAGCCCACTGCTAAAACCTGACACTTCCTCTTAAAGCCATTAATGCCTAATTTTGTGAGTTTGCAGATCACGGTAAATGGTGAAAAACACATGGCATATTTAATCTAGCGACTAATTTAATTTTAAGCAACAAATATTGATCAAGGTTTTCGATTAGAGAATATATTAGATTGGTGTTTGCTTTATTATTTTGGTTTCTATAAGAGATCTTATTTCTATTTAAAATATCATAAATTTATTCTATTTTCATTGTTTTCTATAAATATTAAATAAATCATCTTTGAGAATAACGTTGAAAGGATGGAATATTAAATACCTGAATGACAAATCCTCCCTTGGTTGTGAGACATCTCCGTAGGTATCCTCCATCCTCCTTTGTCTCTCCAGACTTCACCAACGCTAGACCTCTACAAAATTTCTACACATAAAATTGGATATATTAAAACCCTTAAATGAAAATAAAAGCATACACAGATGCAACACAATAACAGAGAATTAAAAGACATGTAAAGAAGTTGTACATACCTCCTATATTGCCTCTTGATTTCTGCCCATGAGAAATTATCCATGGTTTCTGCCAGGCCACCGACCATCATTTAATTTTCCTCAAACAAAATGTGGACAGTTAACCAATACAAAAGACTAATACAAACCAAACCCAAAACCCGAACAAACATTATAAATAAAGTAGAAAACTAGCATGGCCATGCTGTGACAACTCAAAAGAGTATTAAAAAATTGAAATCGCAAACAAAAACATAGGTAGAAATAACAATAAATTAAGAGAGGGTTGACAATAAAAAACTAAAGGCAACTGAAGAGTAGCTTAACAACCCACCAGCCTCTCATCTCTGCTCTGCAGCAATAGTTTTCTCTGCTCATATTCAATGCAGAAGAAATCAGTGGCCTACAAAATAACAGAATAAAATCACAAAAACTATGTCACGAAAAGAATAAAATCACAAAACTGTGTTCATGAAAAGAGGCAGTCAAAAGAACAGAGAGAGTTTAATTTAAAATATACCTTTCACGAAAATGAGTTTCTTCTTCTCCAAGAATCCATTTCCCGGTCACCCTTGCCAGCAAGGACTGAACAAGTTCCGGAAATCAGAACCACCCTCAGTGTAGGGTTTACCAAGTGCATTCAATATGAAGGACTTTCTAATTATAACAGGACTTTCTCATTTCACCAAGAGCTTCACAGCTGGTGCCAAAATAACTTTGAAGACGAATAGATCACCTTGGACCTTTACTAGCCAGTAGGCCATGCCATGCCCATAACCATGAAGACCGATAACTCCAAGATATATATATTATTATTATATGAGAAACAGCGAGCAAGATGTACAATATATAGCAGACAAAACAAAACAGTTTTCCCTCCATTCAGTTTCTAACCGTAACTGGTTTATTAAGTTAATCTAAAACACCGAAGGATTTAGTTAACATTCCCCCCTTAATCCGAAGGGTCATTTGACATGCCTAGTAACATTCTGAATTTTTCAAATTTTTCACGTCCCAATGCTTTAGTAAATATATCGGCAATTTGCTCTGAAGTAGGACAATGAGTCAAATGAATAGTTTTAGCCTCAACATGATGTCGAATCAAATGATATTTGGTTTTAATATGTTTGGTTCGATCATGGAATTTAGGATTCTTGGCTAATTGAATTGCAGAAGTATTATCAACAAAAAGAGGCGTTGAAGTCTTATGTTTCTCCTGCAAATCTTCAAGAATTTTCCAAAGCCAAATGATTTCTTTTGTGGCTTGAGCTGCTGCAATGTATTCGCCTTCAGTTGTAGAATCAGCAGGAAATGATTGCTTTCGTGATCTCCATGTGACAATTGTTGATCCAAGATTCATCAAATAACTTGAAGTAGACACCCCATGCTCTTTATCTCCATCAAAATCTGAATCTGAATAACCAATAAGATGGAAGTCTGAAACTTTAGAGTATTTGATGCCAAATGATTGAGTTCCTTTTAAATATTTGAGCACTCATTTTGCTGCGATCCAATCACCTTCACAAGGTTGATGCATAAACTTGGAAAGTATGGCTACATCAAAAGTTATGTCAGGACGAATAGTAGTGTAATATCCATAGTTGGATATTCTCAATTAGTTAGGGTTGAACCCATAATTTCTGAAATAACCCACATATCCGTAGATATAAAAACGATATATAAATTGATAAGATAAGATGATGAATTACAATTGAGGGTCAGTTATTTATACTTTGGCGAAAATACCCTTTCACTAATAGTCATGTCTTTTCGGAAAGACATTATTAATTATCATTATTATTATTATTATTATATATATATATATATATATGTTGATGTTTATTATTATTATTATTATTTTATTCATAACATTGCCTCTCTCTTAGAAAGGCTTTGTCCTCAAATCCTTATAATGTTGTTGCACCGTTCCTTGTGACGTCATAGCTGACAAAACATGTCGGTACGAACTTCTAAGTGTAGAACATAACTTCCGATATGTTGACGGATCAATACAGCCAAAATTGATTTGTTGCCGACTGTTGGAATTCTCTATTGATCTGTTGTCAGGAGCTTTGAGAACATTAGTACCATTATCTTTCGACAATTCCCAATTTTTAGGATACTGGTTTATATGGTTGGGGTGTCGATAGGGAGTTATTGTTGTTTGTTTTTTTACAAGATTGACTTCCTTTTGAACTGTGTCGAGGATTGAATTTGTTTCCTCTACTTGACTTTGTTTTCCAGAGGGTTTGGATGCTTCCTCCTGGATTTGCGCTAATTTGTTCTCTAATAGATTGTTATTACTCTGAATTTTCTCGAACCTTTCATCTTGTGACTTTTTGTCCTCTTTATTGACTTGTTCCTCTAGTTCTTGATTAAACTTTCTGAGGTTTTGGTTTTCTTCTTGCTTTTCTTGTATTCTTCCTTCAAGGTCTTCATTTGAATGTTCTGTCTTCCGACTATGTTTCAGCTTCTTGATTTTTGTAAGTAATGTCTTGTTATGAATTCTTAGTCGAAATAGTTCTTCGGTATTACTTGCTAATTCGTCCTTGATTTTCTTAATTTCCAGCTTGTGCGTCTTTTTAGTAGCGTCGTATGTCTGCTGGAGTTCTTTATTCTTTTGCTATTGTTGACCTATGTCTGATTATTGACTTTGTAGCTTCCTTTGAGCTTGAGTCAATTCATCATCTTTGTCCCTGACAAGCTAGTTTAAACGCTTTATTTCTTCTTCTAAATCATTATCGCTTCCATCGGATGACTTGTCGTCGTTTTTTGACTTTCTAATATGGTCTTCTAGGTTTTGATTGTGGATTTTTAAACATGATATTTCTTGATCATGATCAGATAACATTTTCTTGTTATCTCTTATGGTTCGTTCTAGTTGTCGATTTTCATTCCATAAGCGATGACACTCATCGTTTCTCCGCTCCTTTAAGAACTTATGTGTCTCAATCTTTGCTTGTAGACGTTTACTGCTCGCTTTATATTGCTCTAATTCATCCAGTGTTGCTTGTAGCTTTGAATTCATTATTGAATATGTGTTTTCCATTGTTCCTAACTTTTTCAATGATAGTTGGTTTCCTTCTACTTGATTTCTTTGATGATAATCGATCTTCAAATTTTATTTTATTCTTTTAACAATAATTGCTTTGCCCTTATAATAATTATTATTATTTAAATGTAATAATAATATTATTTTAATATTATATATTTCCCAAACAATTGTAATATTTTACAACTATGGACTAATATTAATTAATCTCCACGTTGGTTAACCTTTTGCTTTAGATTAATTTCTTTGTGGATTAGGTGGTTGGGAAGGATGATTGTTACCTTCCCCACCCAAGTTCGAATCTCACTTTTGGTTTGTTCTTAGGGAATAAAAACCAAACCCACTTCTCACAAAACCACGTGCACCTTAAAACCATGTGCGGTTTCACTTCTTACTTTTACTTTTTACTTCTACTCACTTCTAAACTTTACTTTTCCTTTTTTTTTTCCTTTTTTCTTTTTCTCACTTCTTTTTTTTTATTTCTATATTATATGTTCTTCTTTTTTACTTGTCTTTCTTTTCTTCTTTTTATTTTCTTTTACTTTTGCCTTTTTTTTCTTTCTTTTTTTTCTTTTTTACTTCTTTGGGCTACGAGCTTGGTTTTGGACGGATATTCTCAATAAGTTAGGGTTGAACCCATAATTTCTGAAATAACCCACAAATCCGTAGATGTAAAATGATATATAAATTGATATGATAAGATGATGAATTACAATTGAGGGTCCGTTATTTATACTTTGGCGGAAATACCCTTTCACTAATAGTCATGTCTTTTCGGAAAGACATTATTAATTATCATTATTATTATTATTATTATATGTTGGTGTTTATTATTATTACTATTTTATTCATAACAAGTAGTAAGATAAATCAAGCTTCTGACAAGTTGCCTGTACTTTGTTGGATCTTTACATGCACTGCCTTCATGTGAACTAAGCTTTTGACTATGCTCCATTGGAGTAGAAACAATATTACAATCCAACATCCCGAATTTACTCAACAGATCTCCAATATACTTCTTCTGAGAAATAAATATATACTTTGGTTTTTGATCTACTTCAATTCCTAAATAATAATGAAGTAATCCCAAATCCATCATGTCAAAAACCTTTTGTAGCTCCTTTTTAATAAAGGATATATAATCATCATTATTCGTTGTGATAAGCAAATCATCAACATAGACTACTAGATATACAACTGATCGCCCAACTTTCTTAACAAATAAAGTTGCATCATCTAGATTGAAATGCTTATAATTCAATTTGAGAAGATGCTCAATTAACTTCTCATACCATGCTCGGGGTGCTTCTTTCAAACCATATAAAGATTTCACTAATTTACATATCTTTTGTTCTTTTCCTTTAATAGAAAAACCTTCCGGCTGAAACATATAGACATCTTCTTTTAGATCTCCATTTAAAAAGGAAGTTTTTACATCCATATGATGTATTTTCCATCCATTTTGAGCTGCAAGAGAAAACAAAGTTCTAATAGTGCCCCATTTTGCAGTAGGATCAAATGTTTCTGTGTAATCAATACGTTCTTTTTGAGCATACCCCTTTACTACAAGTCTTTCCTTGTATTTGTCAAGTGAGCCGTCAGCCTTATATTTAGTTTTATAAACCCACTTAGAGCCAATTGGTTTTATGCCAATAGGAGGGTCCACCAACCTCCAAGTGCCACTTTTAATAAGAGCATCATATTCTTTCTGCATTGCATCTTTCCATTCATTACAACTACCAGCTTCTTCAAAAGAAGCAGGCTCATTAACAGCAATAGAAAAAATTTAATTAAATTCATCAAACCTTTTTGGAATTGTCTTTGTTCGTGTTGATCTATGAACTGATTGCTGCAGTGATGGATGAATAGCTTCTTCAATTTCTGATGGCTGAATAGTTTCTTCAATTTCTGATTCTGTATTATTGTCAATTATTTTTCCTTCTACAGAATCATTATTATCAACTAATTTGTCTTCGTTCTCAGGTGTTGAAACATAAGGAAAATTAATTGAAGGGAAATCCATATACTGATCAAGAATCTGAAACCCCCCTTCAGGATGTGGAAGGTCATTATCCCATTCATAATAAAATTTCTTGGAAGAGAATTTATCCAAATGACTTAGTTGTCGATCAACAGTAGAAGCATCTTTGTCAAATTCAAGAAAAACTACATCTCTTGAAACAATAAATTTCTTGTTCTCCTCATCATACAACCTGTAAGCTCTGGAAGTATTAGAATATCCCAAAAAAATACATTTGTGGCTCCTAGCACCCAATTTGTTACGTTGTTGTGTAGGAATCAAGGCAAAGCAAGGAGAACCAAAAAATATAAAATGTTGAATAGAAGGAAGTCGACTATACCACATTTCATAAGGAGACTTATTATTGATGGTAGTAGAAGGACATCGATTACGAATATAGTCTGCACAAAGTACTTCTTCTCCCCAAACATCAACTTGACATTTTGAAAAAACATCATAGACCTTACCATATTAAGCAAAGTTTTGTTCATGCGTTCTGCCACACCATTTTGTTGTGGGGAATAAGGAACGATGGTTTGATGTTTAATACCATTATCTTGTAAGTACTTTTCAAATTCATTAGATGTGTATTCGCCACCATTATCTGAGCGAAGAGTGCCAATATTAAGTTGAGTTTCAATTGAAATCCATAAATAGAAATTCTTAAAAGTTGCAAAAACTTGCGATTTCTCTTTCAACAAGTAAACCCAACACATCCTGGTGTAGTCATCAATAAATGTTAGCAGATATTTGTTGCCATTGGCAGATGGAATAGGCATGGGCCCACATAAATCTGAATGTATAAGTCCTAACTTCCTAGAAGCTCTGGAAGTAGACCTATGAAAAGGTTGTTTACAATGCTTGCCTAAAATACAAGCATTACATGGAGACAATTTTCTTGGAACAGTAGGAAGCCCCTGTATACCTTGTTGTTTCATAATTCTGATACTATCATAATTGATATGACCAAAACGAGCATGCCACAATAAGCTCGAGGACGGAGTATCACTATGCTGAGACAAAAGAGCTGAGTTGGATTAAAAAGATGATGTCCCTTTTAGTTTTAATAATTTGTCTTCTTCAACACCAGTCATAACAATCACATCATCAGATGTTCTTCGTATCTCAATTATACCATCAAACATATGTATAGAATGCCCTTGCTGCCTAACTTGTACGAGAGACATCAAATTTCTTTTTAATTGAGGAATATAAAGAACATCATGCAAAATATAATCAGCAAGTCCGGGTAACTTAAGCTGAATAGAACCAATACCAGAGGGCTTGAACTGTGACTTATCAGCAAAATAAATTATACCATCAATATGATCACTAAATGTTTTAAAAAAATCTCTTCTGAAGGTCATATGACATGTGGCTCCAGTATCTAAAATCCAAGTATCTTCCCACGAAGCAAAAGAAGTGCTAAAAACTTCATTAATACTAAGATTACAATGTGCAACTATATAGTGAGCAGATTCAGGTGGTTTTTCTTTGTCCGGATGATGTTGCTCTTTCTTCTCATTAATCTTCTCCCAAGGAGCGCGACAATAACTGGCAGTATGACCAAGTTTTCCACATCTATAGCATTTAACAGATTGCCTATCATTCTGAACATATTTTTGTTGTCTGTCATCTTGATGATGACCCCCCATGCCTCTAAATGTTCTCCTACCACGACCTCTGCTACTATGGTCAAGTCTTGTAGACTCCCCTCTAGGCTTCTGCTCTTTCTAGGCGAGACACAGAGTCTCAACAGAGGAACTAGAAAGAGACTCCTTCTTCCCAAAGGCTTTCTCTCTTTCAACAATTTTCTCAACAAGTGTTTCAAATGTCATAGCTTTCATTTGGCCACTAGCCTAAAGTGATTCTAAATAATGAGTATAGGTAGGATATAGAGCTTTAACAAATGCAGTAAGTTGAATGTCAACTTTTACACCAGTTGCATCAATATCATGGAAAATAGCTCTAATTTCATAAGCAAGTTTCATTGGATCATTATCTTTTAATTCTAAGTTAAATAACTTCATCAACAATTGTATGATTTCAAGCTCAAAATGTGAATCATCCAAATCTTTTAATTTCTTTAATGCTTCCCAAGCACTTTTGCTAGAAACTAAATGTCTACTTACTTCTTCACTTACAGAGGCAATGATCAAGGCATAAGCCTTCTTGTCCTTGCTTTTCCATAATGCTAACTCTTTGGTATTAGTAGGTGGTACTGGTGGTAATGGTGCACTTTTATCCATTTCATCTATTTCTTCTCCATCTTTCTTATCTTCTAAATTCTCATTTTCACAAATTCCATCCCACATATCATTAAAAATAAGGGTATTTTTAACTTTGCGAAACTATTCCTGATCATTTTCTTTTCCAGACAAAATAACTCCAACAATTGAAATTAGAGAATGCATTTTAGTTTTTCAAAAAACTGTAGCTTCCCAGTCTTACCAAAATTTCTAATTTAGATCTCAAAGAATGCCCAGAATTTCTGTCACTGTTGGCTTGGCTGCAAGGGGTTTCTCTCCAGCTCTCAATCATTGTAGCCTTAAATGGTGGCTCTCCTCCTCTGCTCCACGGAATTTTCTCTGGCCTCTCCTCCAAAGCAGCAATGACTATCAAAATGGAATGGCGACGGCCTCTCTTCACGCGGGCTCTTCTACATGCGCGGGCTCTCTTCACGTGGGCTCTTCGACACACACTCGGGCTCTCTTCTGCTACACAAAGAGGAAGACAGCAGCAACAACAATCTCCTTCAAATCTCTTCAACACAGCAGCAACGATATGGCGGCAGGAGTTGAAGAATAATAGTTCTGAAGATCAGCAGCGATATTCAACATGGAGTTTCCTCGATCTGCACAGATATCTTCTTAACCGGCTCTGATACCACTGAAGACTGATAACTCCAAGATATATATTATTATCATATGAGAAACAATGAGCAAGACAAAACAAAACAGTTTTCCCTCCAGTCGGTTACTAACCGTAACTGGTTTATTAAGCTAATCTAAAACATCGAAGGATTTAGTTAACAAACCAACCATGGACACCACTAACAATGGCAGCATATAGACAAGGCTTTGTTGGCGGGTACAGAGTTTCACTTCCTTTGCTATATAATTAAAATTTTCTATATAGCCTCCTTTGCCTCTACAACATCTCTGTATGTATTATCCTTTATCTCTATCGAATTCATCAATGCTCCTCCAAAATATTTCTACACCTAATCTAGATATATTAAAACCCTTGAATCAATATAAGCATACAGTTATTAAACACAACAACACCAGAGAAATAAAATACAACAACAAGAAGTTGTGCATACCTCCTATATTGTTTCCACCCATGAGAGATTCTACATGGATTTAGCGAAGCCACCAACCATCATGTAATCTTCCCTTTGAAACCATATGCGTGCGAAATGTTGGTAAACAAATACAAAAGGCCAAAACGAAGCAAAACCAAAACCTCCCCGAAAAACCCATTATAAATAAAGTAAAAAGATAGCATGGCCATGCTGTAACTCAACTCAAAAGTGGATAAAAAGAATTGAAATCGCAAACAAAAGCATGAGTAGAAAACAAAAAAAATAAGAGAAAGTTGAAAACAAAAAACGAAAGTGAAAATATCACTGAAGAAGACATAAATTCGTGTAGCTTAACAACCCACCAGCCTCTCTGTTCTTCTTTGCAGCAACAGTATTCTCTGCTCAGTTTGAATGCAGAAGGATCAGTGGTATACAAAATAAAAGAAGAAAAGCACAAAAATTAGTGTTCATGAATAGAGGAAGTCAAGAACAGCCAGCCGTTCATGCCCTTCCCATAACCAGTCACTAGCTAGCCGTTCATGCCCTACCCATAACCAGTCATGGACACCACTAACGTTGGCAGTATATAGACAAGGCTTTGATGGTGGGCACAGAGTTTCACTTCATTTGCTATATTGCTGCACAGAGGATCATCGGCTCCGCTTTGTAGCAACTACAACACTTCTTCTCTCCCAGTCCCCAACATCAAATCCCTCACAATGAATTGAAATACAACCCAATTCCCTTATACATTGAATTGAAAAACAATCTAGCATATATTGTTGCACCAGAGGATTATCCGCTCGGTTTTGTAGCAACTAAAACACCTCTGCTCTGCGCTGCTCTCCAAGTTGTCGAATGAAAAAAAAACTCAATTCATTTCAGCTTTGTAATCGTCAAGCCCGCAAGTGCAACAACTTTTTGTGGTTTTTGCTTTTGATTGCACGCTTCCCCATACTCTAACCATTTTTTAAAATAATTTTCGCACCGGGAAAAAAAAAATCTGCACCGGGAAAGAAAAAACACTAGACATGAAATTTAATTTATTTAACTAGTATAGATTTAAACACTAAACATGAAATTTAATTTATTTAACTAATATAAAATGAAACATAGTTGAATAGCAACTTATTACAATATAATCTCAAGGAAAGTATTAAAAAGCGTCAGAACTATCATTGATAATAATAATATGTACGACATTATAATTATGAAAGGCATACAGCATTAAATCCCTCTAAATATATTGTGTAAAAAGTATTTTCTATCATTCGTAATATGTGTAACATAATGATAAAATACGATAATATAGATAATATATTTTTTGTTATAGTGTAGCACATTAACCATATTATGTATCCTTTGGGTGCTACTTGTCATGGTTATGCATGTTCTTTAGTTACATTGTAATACACTTTTAACAACCAACGTAGGGTAGGGTTGCTCATTGGCCCGTTGTGACAAAGCTCGAAGGGTAGGCGACCCCTGGGATAAAGGGTCTCGGGACGTCTCGGCCCTTGCTGAGTCACAAGTTTCTGGTATATTTGGCTTGCGGGCTGTTGGATATACCCTTGGGAGGTTGTTGTTCCCATGGTTACAAAAAAACATATTCAATGCATATGAAGTTGGGATTTAATAAATCATCAATTTCTTCATGATGTTTCATATTTGCATTGCATTAGGTGGCATCCACTTGGAATTGAAGAAGTAGTCTTATTCCTCATTTCATCCAAATTGCTTTTGATCATTATCGAAAAGAACATCAATTTCATCGACTTTGGTAGTAATTTTGACTATCTTTCATATGAAAATGTCCCCATATTTGGAAATCACAATGGAGCTACTCACTGTCACTCCCATCTCTTGTAGAATTGTCCTCTACACAATGTATACAACTTCTCCAATGGCAACTTCTGAGGGTGCAAAATCATGGAGGGGTGCTATAGCTAATTTAGTATTAATTGTTTGATAAGGTGCAAATCGAATTGGTATTTTAATCCTATCAGGTGATCTCATTTTAGAAAAAAACGTTTCCATTGCATACTCGTAAATAGGTATTTATGTCCTTACCTACTCCACACTCCATCCAGAAAGCGTGATTTCCACACTCAAGCCAACAAATCAAGATTCTAATCCCTTAGACTCTAATACATATTTTCACAAATAATTAATACTTTGATACATATATGTATAGCTAATTATTGTTTTGAATGAATTACTCATAGTAGATATGTATTTTATTTCAAATTTCACCTTCAAAAATAATTATACCTCCCCAAATTTCATTGAATCAATTGCTCATAATAAAACATGCATTTTGATGTCATAGACATATTTTTACAAAGAAAAGGATCCAACAAAAAATGGTGAATTAAATCCAAGCTATTCACCCATCCAAACCATCTCTTCCATTTTTATTTTTTTTATAATTTGGAGTTAGGTTGTGATTAAAGTGAAGTTGCTAGATGAATATATTGATCATCCATCTGTCATGGGTTATCATCATTCACATGTTGTTGCAGTCCATCTTTCCTTCACAAGTTTCTATCTAGCATTTGTAGGCTATGTCAACCCATCCATCTATCAACAGGGTGCTACCATATGCTATAACATTTTTTAAAATGTCATTCTCTTCCATTGTGTGATAAAGGTTGGGACGTCTCGACTCTAATTTATTTCCATTTTTTCTTTAAATATTTGTTTCAAAATCCCTTCAATGATTTGAAACCCAATTTAAAACTTCAGGAATCTGTCAATTTCTACTCATTCATCTCAACAATTAGATTTACATGTTTTCTTCGTTCATGGCTGGTAGAGAAAATATTTCTAAATTCCATTCAACTATTGATTAGATATTGTTAGTTATAATACCAATTACAACATGTTTTCAAATTGATTCATATGTTTAAACGCATTAAACACAAGACAATGAAAAACAACAACATCAACACATTACATAGAAATTACCCTCGAAACCTCTCTTGGAGGAAAACTGGAAAACCATTGAGCTTTCACTCATCTATTAATCAAACGCTCAAAAATAGGTGTTTACAATCGTGACTTGCTAGACCAAAAATCACACTTCATTACATGATCATACTACACACTACTTCTCCTCTCATGCATAACCATTACATCATATTTATAAATGCAATACAAGAAACTACTAAATAATGGGAATCCATAACTTCCTAACCACTTAAATTTATTCTATTATAGTCGACTTGAATGGTTCAACTTTGGTCAATTTCCTGTAGAGATTTGTTTGTTCCATTGAATTCCCATCGGCTAGTCATTTGCGTTTCGACCAAACAATTATTCTGGTCACTCAACCGACCAAACTTCAATTGTTTGTTGCCTCCAACTCAAGTCGAATTATACCAATCGAGTATTGAATTTTCCAGTCGATTTACATGCAAATAATATAACATTCCCAATAAATACTTGGTATTGTGTATCACCCAAGGTACATATTTGTTCATCACTAAATTAGGTTCATGCAATTATTGCTTGTTCTAGCATAATCACAATGAGGAATTTTCACTTTACTAGGGTTGCAGGAATTGCTAATCTCGGGCTTTGGTACGATTTTAGGGTATGGTGGTGTTAAGTACCAAACTGATATTCCCAATGTGAGTCCACTAAACATACGTGTAGTCATAAATAGGGTTCCTTGAAGTACTCCTGAGGGGAGGAAGAAGAAGGGGATTTGAACCACCAGTGATATTGAAGTAGGTGGTGGAATGGTTTCTTCCTTAGTTTGGTGATCATTCTTAGGTGTAGATGTCGATGCCAAGGAAGCTAATGTGTTATATTTTGATGAGAAGATGATGCACATAAGACTTTCTGTGGAGGTTGGGATTACCGGTGGAGATCTAGAGCATTCCCCCATCAAATCCGAGTCTTTATAAATGCTAGGACCAATATCTAAATACAGTGTTTGGTTTTTTTATCCTATGGTGGGTAGGATATTATCGGGGAATGAATTGGGATGAGGCTCATAGTATGTGACTTGGTTAAGGGTGACTATTTTTCCATTATACGGGAACATCATGATTCAGAATACTGATAAGGAAACCGCCTTTATGGCATACATGTAGCTACATCCCAAAAGGATGTTGTAATCAAGCTACGCATCTACTACCTTGATGTCAATGAGTCCCATTTTTCCTTCCAATCCTATGGGATCATTTTGGTATACTACCTTGTGGTTTTGATAGCATACCATCGTAAACATGAAGACCGATATATGATGGAACAAAGTATGGTGATCCACTGTGTTTCCAAAAATGTGTTGACATTATATAATTAGATTCTCCTTGATTGACTATGTAGCAGCAAACAGTGATGTTTTTGATAGTGAATGGAATTTGGAACTCAACGGATGAGGGAAACTGCAGCTTGTCTTGGTCAAGGTTGACGGTCATTAGCCATGATCAGAAGGGTCGATTGCACCCAAGACTAATAGTAATTCCTTCTTTTGGGAATGAAAAGACTAAATAAATTCTAAAGCACACACTACAAAAGAACTGGTGATTACCATATCATTTAACATCCCTTTTAGTGTATTTTTTTCCTCATTGAGTAGCTCAGGTAGATGCTAAACCTAGCTCATCATGGACAAAATTTAAAGCACATAAAATTTTGTCCTTTTCAACGCCCCAAATTACGTCATTTTTAGCATCCCCAATAGAATCCCTTTTAGTGTCGACAATAATGTCCAAAATACTATCCAAAATAGCATCTAGAATAGCATCTAGATTGGTGTCCTATTTAGATTCTCATTTAGAGCCATAGTTAGCCCCTCATTTTGCTTTCTTTTTAGCATCCACTTCTCCCAATTGTGCCAAAAAATACATCTGACTAATCTCTAGAATAGTGCCAAGTTAGCATCTAGTTTGGCATCCACATTAACACCAAGTTTGCATCCATATTAGCATAAAAAATTACATCCATGTATGCTACCGCATTAGATCCTTGTTTAGCTTCTCATTTTGCACCATATTTTTCTTCGGAATTGACACCACATTTTGCTTCTAGTTATGCACCATGTTTTGCTTCCAAATTGGCACCACGTTTTTCTTCCCCTGCTGCACTATTTTTTGCTTCCAATTTGGCACCAAGTTTTGCTTGCCATTTGGAGCCATGTTTTGCTTCTGAATTGGAGTCAAGTTTTGCTTCCCATGTCATTCCATGTTTTGCTTCTAGTAATGTCAAACCTTTTTTTGCTTCCTATTTCACGCCACGTTTTGCATCCAAAGTAACGTCTTGTTTTGCCACCATATTAGCGCCATGTTTGGCTTCTTCGTAAGAACCAAGTGTTGATTCTTTTTAAATGCCTAGTTTTGTGCCATACATTTTTGCATCGACATTAGCACCATATTTGGAAACCCCTTTAGCTCACAATCTAGCATCCATTTTTGCATCCACAATAGTGCCTTAGTTTTCTTCTTGGGTTTCATTGCTTCTCATTTTGCTTCCTCATGAACTCCACATTTAGCTTCACATTTAGCATCTAGTTTTTCTTATTTTTTGGCCTCTACTTTTGCTTCTACTTTTGGTTCCACAATCGCACCAAAATTGGATTCCAACTTATTGCGAAGTTTTGTGTCTAATGTTGCTTCTAGATTTGTGACAGTTTAAGCTTCCATTTTAGCTCATAGGTTTGCTTCCTATTTTTCTTCCTTATTAACACCACATTAGGATACTCTATAGAACCTACAATTGAATCCAATTTTTCTCCAATATAATTATTATATCATATTATTATAATTGTGTCATTAATTTCAATAGTTCTTATATGTCATTTACTTCATGGTTCTGAAATAACATAATGAAACATACAACATTTTTTGTAAGCAAGAACATTATATTACTATATAAAATCAAGATACATGGCTTTCAAAATAGATGGCCTTACTGGCTTACAGACTGCGCGGCTGCTAGATATTCAAACCTTAGGCTTCTAAAACAAAAAATCCACCCTTTATCAGCAAAACTGAGACCCTTCCTTTCCCCCTTACATATTCGATCAAAAAACCCCACCCATCCCAATAAATACCTACCATCGAAATACTACCACATAAACTATGAATATAAACCAAACCTAGAGACATAGACGAAAAAGACAGATAATAGAACCAGATAAACAACAACAAAGCTTCTTAGCCATGGCGCCACCCAAAGAAGATGTGGCTTGATGCAAGATTCCATAGCGGAGGCACAGACCACCATCAACTTTATCAGCAAAAGAAGAGCCACCTGAACTAGACACCAAACCCTGATCATGACCTCCAGGATCCGAGGGACCTGCACTAGAATTAGCACCAGGAGGGGGATAGAGCAGAATGTCCAATTTCATGGAAATGAGATCGATTTTCTTATGCATTAATTGGTTGTCACTATTATGCTCCTTCTATGCTTTAATATTATCTATGTCCCTTGCCGCTTTGTTCTCCCGTTCCATCAGAACATGCGGCATCAAACCCTTCATGACCCAATAGGTACTAATACTGCAGTCGTAAGAAGAAAACTACCCCACAGTCGAACTTGGGTCGCTAACTCACTCTGCCACTTCTTCCTTGATATCACCTATATTGATGGATTTGACCCACTCCCGTAACTTTTTCTCCACCTGCTCAATCTCTTCTCCCGTTCTTATCAGTGTTGTAATGCTAATGTAATTGTTTATGTATAGGGAAAAGCCCTAAATGTGAATATATTTTCGATACAATATTTTATCCAAAGTGTTAACCCATTACGGCTCTATTTACTATTAAGAAAGTAACTTGGTCTTTGATTATAGTTCGTTTTATTTAAGTGCTTTTAACTTAATCTGGGAAAGCCCAATTGTAAATTTATAATATATATATTTGGATTATGTGGATTATTACAGATCCTCGACTATATGAGTTATTTTTATTTGAAGACTTCGCATCAATTAAATTGTTGGTAACAACATTAATGTTACTTAGAAAATGGTATTATTTATTCTTTAAACTGGGCGTTACCCTGGTTGTGTATAATATATGATAGTTTCGTTGTCTTTTTCTAATTATTAATTTGAATAGTACTAAATGCTATTATTCATCTTGTAGGGAATAAATATTTTTTTAATTATGATGTGCATAGTTATTCTAACACCTGAATATAGTAATAGTAATTATTGTATATAAGTATTGTATACAGTTTTTAAAGTAGGTATACTATTTAAATGATGTTTATTATTGATATCAGCTACAGCTACGCATTTAGACTCGGCATAAATTATCTACTGGTACAGTGACATTCTACAGGCATAAACATATATTTTGATATATTAATAAGAACATCTTCCTACTTAAAATCTTCAACTCATTTCTAATGTATTATCTAATCATCTTCCTGTACTAGAGTACATCACTTTCAAGTGAAAAGAAAAATACAGGAAAGAATTTATTCTATATTCATTTTCGATACTTACAGACTTCTATACATAAATTTAAATATCAGTTCTGATACCAATGATTTTAACGACTAAATACATATTTAAGAAGCATTAAAACTCATTAACTTAAACGATAGGCTCTTTAAGAAATAAACAGAGAAAGTCTAGAAGTAATAAGACAAAACAAAGTAGAACCTGTTTAAACTGTGTAGGTGGACAAACACCCAAAGAAGACCGTTCCTCCCAACCGTCTCCTAAAAGCAGCCAAGATTACTTGCTTTAGGACCCCCGAGCCTGTTCACTCAACCACCAGGACGAAGATACTATGTAGAAGCATGTAACAATCTCTTTGTATATCAACAATCATGAAGACTTGCATACAAATACTCTGTGCAACTCAGCAGAATAAAACATTCCTACATTGCAACTCATTAGATAGCATTCCCCTCATTGAATCTCTTGTGTGCTCAACATAGCAGTTTCCAGCAAAATAAAAGGAAAAACTAGTGAGCCTCCTGCCCCAATTCGATGGATATAAGTCTTCCTAGGTCTTTGGATCAGTTTATCATTTAATGAGACACCTGCTCAGTTCCACCTTCCTTGGGGAAGATGACCACATTTTTAGGGAAGTTTCCTCCTGCAACAGCTATTAAGTGAGTGCACATGTTGCCACTTGTCAATTGCCTTCTACACCAGTTCATTCCTCCTAGTGGGTCGGTGAACACTCTTCAACGGTCCTCTTTGGAATAATAATATTCAATTACAGTCATCCTTGACCATCCTTGGTCAATAACATAAAACTTTACAATAACTTTTAATGTAATGTTTTCCATACCATAAAATGTTTCAAGTTCTAGGTAGGTTACAATGTGATTATGGGATGTTGTGTTGAAGTTTTCTTCCTCAAAGAGATTACCCAAGCACTACAAGAGGGGGCCATAAGTAATTTAAACAAGTTCAATGATTAGATGATGACGAATATATGGAATCAAGGGTGGATGAGGGATAATGACTTGGGTTTTGTTGGGGATTGGGTTATGAAATGGCACATATTTGTGAAGGAAATAAGGAAGGATTGTTTCCATTTTAGAGATGCAAATGATGAATTAGCATGGGCTTTCAATAAGGCCGTAGGAAAATATTCGGCTAAATTTAGTTATATGGCCCTCATCAACGACCCGAGGAGGTCTTCTTTGTGGAGTACCAAATTATGGAAAATCACAGCTCTGTCGAAGAGTACAACTTTTGTAGTGTTAATTCTTAAAGGGTGTAGTCTGAATTAATCTATCAATAACTAAGAAAATATACATAAAAATAAAAATAAACACCAAACAATATGGAGATAGATCGTTGTAATACCCTAAGACTTTTGAATTATTTGATTAAATGTTTTTATTTGAGAAATATTATCCAAAAAATTATTTTATAAGAGTTATAAAACTCTATACTCACGCTCTTGTGGGTGAATATTATGAACAAGAAATATTATTTTATTATTAATAAAAATAGACACTTGGAGCCACCAATTAAAAGAGGGCACACCATCATGAGACAATGAACAAGTGGAAAACAAGCAATATATTTGATATCAATCAAATCCAAGTCAAAAGCTTAACAAGCCAACCAAATACACAATTATAGGGATTAAGATATTAGCTTGAGATGGCACAACACCTAGGCAAAAATTATATAATGGTGCACTGAGAGGACACATGATGCTATGTGGTGCACAGAGAGAAATTGTTTCTATGTTGAGGGAAATATACTATGTACTCTCTCAGTTTTCTACTATGTACTCTCTCTGTTTGAAAGACCATATTTTGATCTATTACAGACTCTTGGGAAGAGTCTGTGTTCAGATATTGCTGAGTTCATTTGTCTATGGTGGTGGTCCAACTCGAGGGTGAAGTTGAGAAAGTAGCGTGGTTGTCCTCTTCTACGGTTTGGAGGAACTAGGAAGCTCCAAGTGATTTTCCATTATTATTTTCAAGTATGTGTTTCTAAACTCTTCTATGGTTGTTTGTTTACCATTGGATTAACTTGTAAACTAGTTATGAATCTTTTAAAAATATTTTATGAAATTATTGTCATGGACTATATTGTATCTCTATCATCTCATAAATTAGATTAGTAAGAATTATCGTCTAGTCATATTATGTGTCTAGATATTGTCTCATATCCAGACTTTTGGATTGATATGCGATCGCAATTTATTTTATTGAGAATAATACTTTTTTTTTTCTAAAAGTAAGAGCAAATGAATACAATAAAATCTTGGATATTATCCCTCTTCTATGTGAGTAGTAAATGGAATCGTTATACCGAAACAATTTATGGATGTAACGACATACTTCTGATATGAGAGAAACTCTTAAAAGTCGTCTTCCCTGTGGTAGGCTCATCCTTCGAACCAAAGTGTTGACTGTATTTTTATCTTGTTATAATGCTTTTGTGGTGACATATCGATACGGTTGACTATGTTCCTCTAACCACCGCCTCCCAACTCAAAATTTGACCCTAGATAATCTTTATGCAAATTAAAGTAGGTGTGAACAATTACAGTATGGAATCGTTTAAAGTATCATAGTAAATCATTAAAATGTAATTGACCAATCTATATTTAAGTTCTATGTTGAGCTGCGGGGCTTAACGCCTTAACAAGTAAATGATTAGGCCATAAACAATCCCGGTGGAGATGCCAAGGATAACGCATTAACTTGTAACAAATCGATATGTAAACAAAATAAGTAATGAAATAAGGCTTAACATATATGTCACAATTAATCGATCCACTAACAAAATGTTGAGCTGTAAGCAATTAGTCGGTAGATAAACGTTGGGATGGAGTGTCAACGCTCAAATCCTTAGTTGTAGTGGACCGATCCATTGATAAGTTTGAAATTTGTAAGTTGTCAATAGGTAAGAGATTGTAGGATAGAAGTATTAAGGCTTCATGCCTTAGTTTTAATTGTTCTATCCATTTCTAATATCCATGTGGAAACATTGAGTTTAACACCTATGATGTAACCAATCAAATCCATTAATAATTTCAGTGTTGACAGTTAAGGAATAGCGTTGAGAACCCGATTACAATTGTTGTACAAAAAACTTAGTTTTATACCTGATTGTGATAGTCTGAGATGGAAGATATCCGATCTTGACTGCAAAGAAGGGATCTCCTGTTTAAACCTATGCAACAATCCTCTACATCATGGGTTGAACTTGTCTGCTTCCAAAAATGTTTCCATGCTTGGAAGCTCTACTGCACTTCACTCTCATCCTCATGAGACCCATCTCAATGGATAATTTATGTCCATGACACCGCCTAAGAGGATTCCAACCTGGAAGTGGCGTTGTTTCCTCTAGAACAAGACAACCTTAGTCAACGGGTCACCACCTTAAAGTCCGCTTTGATTGTTCATTGCTTTCCACATTTATGGCTTGTCTATGTCCCTTTTAAATCCCTAGCATCTAACTAATGCTACTCTACCTATCTCATGTTGAATGAATGGCTCAGAATATGGATATCTTATAGTTACTGTTAATTTTATGCCACTTTAGTGATATATATAACCGATACCACTTTACCTATCTCCTGTCAAACAAATGACTCGGGATATGGAATATAGCTTGTAGTTATTGTTAACTTTATATACTTTAATTATATATTAGAATTTACATATTAGGTATTTTATATGTAAATAAACAAGGACCAAGAATATGGATTAGTTTATATGGAGAGATAAATGGATTAATATATATATATATATATATATACATGCATTGAATTATGAGAAGAGACAAATGGATATATATATATATGGATTGGATTATGAGAAGAGATGAATGGTTATATATATATATATATATATTTACAATTGAAATATTTTATACATTTATCGAAAGGGCTTAGTATATATAGATTTGAAGTTATCTTCATTTTAAAAATATATATTAGAATTTGCATTTTATATACTTGACATATATTGAAAAGGATTAGTATGTGCATTAGTGGATGATACTTTATATAGTTTGGTATACCATTGTACTTATATAAGTTGTGATATGGAAATTTATATAGATCGAACATGTTGGAAGAATTGGGGTAGTTAGGTATTGAATAATTGATATAGTTATCTTTGCTTGTGTAACTAGAAATGAATTCTATTACTCTTGAAAAAAATGTTATCATTTATATATTCTTTATTGATGCTGGGGAGAATTGGAAATTAGGCATTGGGTTGTAAATTCACATAACTTCTAGCTCCTTCAAGTAACGTAAAAGTTATTACATTTTCCAAAATTTACCATGTTGGGGTTGTTACAATAGCATAACAATTAGTTGAGTTTATCCCACTCTCCTTCATTGAAGCTTGTGCTTGCTATAGTGGTTTGAGTTGCTTGACTAGCGCCCTTGTGGATTGAAATCTATAACTCATTGGAGGGTGCACCTTCTTGGCATGTCTTACCTGGTGCAAGAGATCATGCCTCATTACTTCCCAATTCCTCCTTTTTTAAGCCTGAATGTCTCCCTACTTCCACAAGCAACTGAGGGAAATGCTAAGACATGGAAGAGGAAGAAAACCCTTTGGCTTGAGCAAGAAGTTTCCCCTTGCAACCTACGAAATAAGAAGTATGTTGCTAAGACCGAGTAGTGGTGGTGAGGGTGTCCAACACTATGTCATGAAGAAGCAAGGATTAGAAGTCAAGAACCAACTCAAATGGATGAGAAGTAGTGACTTCTTCCAAGAGAGGTGGCTCAAGGCACTTGAGACTATTCACGTTGACCACATTGTGAATCTATAGCTAGGGAAAAAAGTCTAAATGGTAGGTGTTGTCTCTGATCTTCTAGTAGAATGTATAAAGACCATAGAAAAATGGCTTGACCTTATGGTAATGCAGTGACTGAAACCATTGTCGGTCCATATAAAACCAAACTTTATCACTAAGAGAAAAGGTAAGGGGAGTGCAGTCTGCACCATTGCACACCTTGTAGTATCATTGGCAAGATTTGAGGTATGTTTGCAAACCAAGTTTTGGAGGAAATACAGAGCATTGTGTATTTCCTCCAAAACTTAAGGAAATAAACAATGGGTGAAAGGCGATGGAGTACTTAAGGTGGAAGCCAAATAAGGACCATAGCATTTCCCATAAGGTTCTAATAAATTGGGCATCATGAAATGAGATGATGTTGGTAGGAAAACTATGCTATTTTCCATAAGGTTCTAATAAGTTGGGCATCATGATATGAGATGATGTTGGTAGGAAGACTAAAATAAGTCCACACATGTGTGAAAAAGAGATCGCCCATCTAAGCAGTTGTTGTAGTTTTTTTGCAAGGGACAAAGAGAGCCATTTTGGAGAATCGACAAACAATGACCTGGATTGAATCATGTTTATGGAATTTCATGGGGAGGTGACTAAATAAATCCATAGAAATGGATTCCCAAGGATGGGTGGGAATCGGTAAATTTTGGTACAAACCAAACTTACAATGGGAAGGATTAGTTAGACTAAAAGGGGTGCAATACCTGATGAATTTTTTGACTTGATGCTACTATGTGGGTCAAAAGAAGTGGCACTATAAGTTTTGAGATGTTTTCAATATGCCAAAGTGACCCCCATATAAGGCATGGACCTCTCCAATCAAGGTAAGACGATCTTTTGTAGCAGGAACACACAATTGCATAATCTTATACAACCAACCCTTTTGAATGTGGTATTCCAGGAAGGGGGTTTGATTGACTGTAGTGGGTTGATGAAATGCTACCCATATCTCACCGAAAAAAGGATTAGAAGCATAGAGAGGCTTCCAATATTTTTCATAGCGCATGGCTAAAACCTAAAGTGCTTGAGGATACAATTTTCTACGAAGATTTGCCATACGATTGGAAGTGTCTTTCTTATATGTTATGACCATATGGAACTGTTATATATAGGATTCCCATTTCAAATGACGCTGCTCCTAAATCTTGAGCTGGGAGTTGATAAAAATTAATGGATAATGGTCCATATGAAGAATGGTTTCCTTACCCAATATATAATGGTGTCACTACTTCAGATCCTGAACCAATCTATAAAATTCATGTTCATAGATACTGTATTTCTTGTAGGAAACAAGATGTCCTCCTTGTTTAAGAAATGTGCCAATAGCAGTTTGAGAGGCATCTGTTTCTATCTCAAATGCTTCGTGAAGTTCAAGAAAGCGAAGACAGGAGCAGAGCAGAGAGCATATTTGAGATGATGGAACTATTGGTCTGCCAAGGGGGTATAAATAACGGTAGGTTGATTGGATACGTGATACAACAATTTGGCCAAATGAGAGAAAATAGCAATGAACTTGCAATAGAAGTTGATGCTGTCCATAAATATTTTGAGTTCTAAGGAATATATAGGAGCAGGCCAATAGTCTGAACCTTCTCAAAATTAGAGATAGTGTCATCTTAATATATGACAAACCCAAGATAATGAACAGAAGATTATCAAAAAAAAATTGTGCTATTTCACTTGAATCTTATGGTGATGCAAAAGTTGGAGCACAGTGCGTACATGATGCAAGTGGTCTTCCCATGTCTAAATACAAACCAATATGTCATCGAAGTAGATGATCGCAATCCTCCCTAAATGGTCACAAAAAATACCATTGATAAGCCACATAAAAGTTGTCGAGGTATTAGTGAGGCCAAAAGGCATCACCATCCATTCATAGAGCCCAAATCTAATCTTAAAGGTTTCTTTCCATGTGTTGGTAGTATCCATGCACACTTGGTTGTACCTTTTAGTGAGATCCATCTTTGTGAAGTAATTGGTTCCCTTTAAATGATCCAACAAATCATCAAGGAAAGGAAGTGGACAATGATTTTTTACAACAACCTTGTTGAGGGAATGGTAATCCATCACAAGGTGCCACTCATCAATGTCCTTCTTTGGGATGATGAAGGTTTGGGAAGCACACGGGGATTAACTAGGTCATATGTGGCCTACATTCAAGAGTTGTTGGAGTTGTTGCTCTATTTTTCCAGCCTTACGAGGTGTTAAACAATAATAAGGGGCATTAACAAGAGCATCCCATGGGATCAAGTCAATGGAATGTTCAATGGCATGGAGAGGTGGGAGACCAGTGGAAGGTGGAAAGAAATTAGCAAATTATGAGAGTAAGGAGGACATCTCAAGATGCACAGTTTGAGGTTCTTGATTAGGTTTGAGAGGAAAAATGAGGCACAAAGTGATGGATTTATTGAGGCTTATCTGGCGAACAACATCATTACTAGCAAGAAGAGAAGGTGTTTTCAAGGATTAGGACGTGAGGAAATAAGTGAAACCATCCTACTTGAGGTGATATTTATGAGTACATGCATGATAGATGGCTTGGAGTTGCTCTTGATAGGGGATACCCAATAAGAGATATGCAGGATCCAGAGGTGAGAGATCACACAGGATCATATCACAAAAAGGAACAATGGAAAAAGTAACCACATAACACTGTGTGAACATCAAACGTAGGCCATCCTTATGAACCCAAACCAATTGGTAAGGTGCAAGGTGGGGTGTGGTAGGAAAGATTAAGCACTAGACAATATCGTGTGCTACCAATTTTTTCTAACTGTCATTGTCTAGAGTCAAAGTGGCAATATATTACTTGACTTCGCAATTATGTTTCAAAACGGGAGCAGTGGACTAAGATTCTAATCAGTAGTCTTCAACAGGAGATAGGGGTCTGTCATAGTGGGATTTTCCAAAAGTAATCATATGAGGAGCAAGTGGTTGAGAGGAGGATGAATCGAGGTTGTTGGAAAAAATATTTTTAGCAATGGATTGGTTACGTAATAGACAACAGTCAATTTTGCACTATTTTATTTTACTTAAATAGAAAATGCACTATTTATTCTCCCATGCTAATACTAGCCTTAAGGAGAATAAGGTATCCAGTTGAGACTACGTAAAACTCCTTTACATAATCATACCCATGCTAATACTAACCTAACATAACTTAATGAATTACCCTCCAAATCCCAATATTTCAAAAAATAAACTAGCCTCAATTAACTCAAACTACCCTAACCTATCTTACCTCCACTAACCTATTCTACCCTTTGTTACACCTAAAATCTACGCATCATGAGATTCAGTGTATACACCCCTGAAGATATCATGACTGAGTAATCAACCTGGGAGGATTTGTACCCAGTTGTACCAGGTTTTGAGAGGTCGTCGCAGGTTGCACTCATGCAACATGCGATGTCGCGGCTTGCTTCATTGCAGGGTGCGACGAAGTCAGTTAATGGGAAAAAATAGCTTCTTTGAGGTTCTTCTCGAAACTTGTTGACTTGGGGGCCTCTCCCTGACCTCTAGGGGAGTTGGTATTCCATTCCTAACACCTTGGGAGGATCCCCTATCTCTCTCCTACCATATCTCAACCTATCCTATCCATTCCCTATCTACTTAGTCCTATATAAGAGAAGCTCTATCCCTCTCCAAAAGGAGGAAGTCTATGGTGTCTACATGCTGGTGAAATCACTCTTGAGATATCTCTACTCATACTTGAGAGACTCAAGCTTCCTTAGGAGGAAATGGCAAATGGCTTTGTTGGAGAAGGGCTGCAACGTTAAGCCTCGGTTGTAGTTCTATATCTCTTTCATGTATTTCCCTATTTTTATAGTAATACAAATGCTTTCCACCAATGTTGTTCATGTGTGTAATGATATTGAGTAGTTTACCTGCTTAACTCTTCACTTAGATCTCTTATTGTATAGATGCCCTTTACTTGTTTCTCTTGTTTCTTGTCTTAACAAGTCTTGCAGCTTGGATCTGATGACCGTGAGACGTGGAGCAGCATTCAGGAGAAAGGATAGCGAAGTGAAAGGTAAGACATCTAGTACTCGATCCTTAAGTAGATCTAGGCAATGCATTTGTAGCCTATCTCATTTGTTCTAGACTCACATTGAGCTAGGGAGATCCGGCTCGCATCCGCTCGAGTGGATTGTCCGATAAACAAATCTAGCGACCATACTAGGGAAATACTATGTCTGATTCTGTAATTTCCTGAGAGTCATTTTCAGTTGATTGCTTGACATGGCCCTTCCATTTGTTATTTGCTTCGTGAGTTGATTTCACTATCAGATCTTCATCTTGAAGACTCTGATCCGCTTCCTCTGAGTTTATACTACTCATTTCCAAACCATTCCATGGTTCACTGCTCGGGGATCTGATTCATTTTTGGACTTAGATCTCTCCCATCGCACCTGGTTAGTGGAAACATAGCGACATTGTGTCACTTATGGTCTCTGTTCTTTACCTGTTAGTCACTCATCATAGCCTTTTTATCGGTATACTGCAACGTCGTCGCACTTCCCGCATTGGTGAACTGTGAAGTCGCACTATGTACAAGCACAGAATGCGTCGATCTATCAAAATTTGACATGCAGGCATCCCCTTTCCATTTTCCAATTCTGAACTTTGGTTTGCTATATGAACTCCCTCTGTGCTGCAAGATCCAGCCAGAGACCCCATTCCTTGATTCGTGTATTGAGTGTTTGGTTTTGTTTGGATTGATTTTGGGTTTCGCTTTGGACAAGTCTGAGGACTGGTAGTGGTGGGCACTCTTGCCTCCTCCACCTTCATCTGCTCGCCCTTGCATTCCATTCCTTCCATCCCTGATCTGATCATTGCATTAGATCAGCTTCCAGACCTTGTTTACATTATTTTTTGAGCTTTGCTTGCTTGGTTTGCTTACTACTGTTTGATTTTGAGTTAAGTGTGTCTTTCAGCTTGATTGAGTGCTTGCCTTTTCTTGAGTTTTCTGAGTGTACCAGTGTTGCAAGTAGTGTTTTCTTTTCGTTCATTTAGATCTGAAAGCTCAATTGTTATCAAGTTTATTCTTTGATGCATCCATTGAAAAGTTAAAAAGTGCTTCTTTCCCATCATTTATTGAGTATTTTTTAAGAAAAATCGTTCTTGCTTTGGAATGTTTCGTTTATCAATCTTTTGGAAAATTGAATGAATGTATGATCATTTGTGTTTTTCTTGAATTATGAATCGCTCATCTTCTTGAAAGACTCAAGCTACACTTCCAATTTTGCAAAAGTATTTCCATGCAAGGGAAAGATAGGTGCATTTTTTATTTTTCATTGCTTTTAGGCCATTGAAAGTGAAATTGAAAAGCTTGCATACTCCATCTCATGATTCTCTCTTTTCATTACTTAGTATCATTTTCATTTTGAAAAGCAAAAGAAAAAAATGTTTGGATTAGTAATGTTGTGATTTTATGTTTCGCAAAAACGAAAAGAATACTTTCATAGTCAAACTTGTTTGAATTGGGAATTGTTGCATTGTGTTGTTTTGGCAATCTCATCAAAAAGAAAAAATATTTCTCCTTCCCATAGCTAGAATTCATTGAAAGAAAAGAATATTTCGTGCATGTAGCTAGGACTTGCATTATGCTTCCGATTATGTACTCGACTCATGCATTCACCTAACCGTCAAAGATAAAATTAACAGTAGAACTAGGTAAAATTTTTAGCAACTTGTGTGTAAGTTAGAGATGTGTTCCAATGTCGTTGAGCGTGGCAGCTATCGTTATTTTCCATAACTGTATCCCGGGGGTATTGTAGTCTTCCACGTACTTATCGGTATATCGTGCTCCTTCACGTACCCAACAAGTACCATAATCCGTACTTGGAGTATATTGAAGGGTGTATCACGTACTCGGTAATATATCGGAAGGTCTCTTGCCGAACGGTTGTGCATTAGACAGCACCACTACGGATTTGAGCTCCCACGTACCTTGGGTATATCGGGAGACACCACTAGGATTCTTGAAACCAACTGAGTTAACCATTTGGTCGTTTTGGCAAAGCAATACACCGAGAATAGCACTCGGGGAGATTAGCACACACATATTGTCCAGGTAATCGGGTATGCAGGCAAGGGTACGGTCCCAATCCTCCTTGTCGCGTCATATTGTTGGACACTGCAGTATATCGCAGTTTGCGATGCCTTGATAATCCTGTGAGGTTCCAAACTTTTGAATCCACTTTGTCACATAAGTTTGCTTATTGCCTTAGTTTGAGTAGGTTTTTCTAGACTGCTTTTCTTTTTAGCTTGCCCTTAGGAGAAACGTTGTTTCAGCCATCCTGGCTGACTTTTCCGACACTCTAGCGGATTTTCCCTAGAGAAGATCTCGTAGGATCTTAAACTTATCACCCGAATATCCCCTTAATTCGGAGGTTATTTCGAGGGTAAGAATGGATCAACGTAACACGGTCGTAGTTACTGAAGTGGAAAACCCCACTCTGAATGTTGGAGGACTTTTGTTGGCACAAACTCCTCCAGATTCACCTGCCTCTCATCCCTCGTAGGATGAAGGAGCACAAATCCCCACTTCGCAAGATCTTACTCCCGTCATGTCGGGAGAACCTGGATCATTGGAATGGATAAACTGACCCCAGGACGACCCTACAACAGCTATTGGTCCTTCAACAACTTATTGGACATCTTCTACTGGTCACCCAGTGGCTCATTTTTCCATCGCATCACCACCCAACTGGACTACTCCAAATCTCTCTAGACCCTTCTACATGCCTGACCTCGCATAAATCTTTGCACCCATTTAGGAACGCTTAGATTAGTTACGCATTAAGGGTAATGAACTTCGAAGACAAAGTCTCGAGCAAAGACCTGGGTATAGAGATAACTCAATTCATCCGATATCTTTTGGTTCACCAGAACCATCTTCCCTCAACGCGACCATTAATGAGATTGGTCATCCCTCACAAGAGTCCAGTCCTACAATTCAAGTGAACCAACCGGTGGAAGGACAACAGTCCAACACACCTGTTACTACCATAGTTACTTTACCAGCTCCTCCCCCACCTCAAAATTCAAGGGGAGGATATTCCCTTCCCACGGATTATCTCATTGGTAATGTTATTACTATGGTAGCTAATCAACAACCTATGTTGGTTCAACCTTTGAATAGTGGTCAGCCTGTTGTGGCTGGGGGGAAACCCTCGTTTCCTAACCAGAACGTAGGCAGTGGAATCCCCAACGGACCTTCCGTTGGAGTTTCTCAACCCGCTAGACCATCCACCATGGGATTATCTCATGTTGGGGGGCCATCCAATGTAACTCAACCCTCATGGAGTCAAGCGTATCCAGGTTCCGTTAACCCTGCGCCAGGTCAAACTCACCCCGAAAATGCGCCATACGGGATACCCTATCGCAGAAACCCATACACTCTATGGGGCCAACAACCTGTTTTACAACATGGACCCCAACCAACTATCCCTCAAGCACCACCACCCCCAATCGGTCCACCCCCACTTCCTACCGGAGGTGGTGGGCCCCCACCTAACTTTGGAAGAGGCGGACCTCTACCTTCTGGCGGAGGTCCAACCCATTTTACCAACAACGACCCCCACCCTTCCGGCGGGGGCGGGAATGGTCCACCACCTCCCCCAAGCGGAGGCGGCAGAGGACCACCCTACTATGGTGGGGGAGGACATTTTCCTTCGGGTGGTGGAGGTGCTCCCCCACCCCCTCCAAGCGAAGGAGGTGGCGGGTCTAATTATTATGGTGGTGGTGGTGGAGGCCCTCATCCCTCCAGCGACGGAGGTGGTGGGGACCCCCATCCTTCTGGCGGTGGAGGTGGTCCACCACCCCCTCCAAGTGAAGGCGGTGGCGGCCCACCATATTACGGTTATGGACCTCCACCTCCCCACGGCGGTGGCGGTGGACCTCCACCTCCTTCCAGTGGTGGAGGTGGAACCCTGCGTTATTGGAACGGACCACCTTATGGTGGTGGACCCCCTTACGGTCCGGGTGGCACACCCCCCTACGGTCAGTTTACCCCGTGGTCACCTTTTAATCAGTCGATACGAGGTCCTACCGATCCTTACATGCCTTACCGGTACTACCAGTACCTACAGCCTAATCAATAGCTGCCCTTTTGGCTACTTTGGACCTACCTGATCTGTCTCGACTGACGAACGACCCCATCTACCACGGAACTAACTGGCCCCCGATTCTGGTGAAACTTCCATCGGATATCCCCAAGTTTGACGACAAGCCGGCTGAGGATCCTAAACACCACGTGATGACATACCACTCATGGTGTTCATCCAACTCTCTGATGGACGACTCGATCCGTTTAAGGTTATTTCAACGGACTCTCACTGGTTCGGCTGCAAAGTGGTATATCGAATTATCACCGCATTCTTTTCATGAGTTTGGGTCTCTTGCTATGAACTTCTTGACTCACTTCCAACTGCCTATACGGTACGAGACTGGTACGGACCTTCTTACCTCTCTCCGTCAGAATACCGCCACTCATATCTCTACTCATATACATGAGTGGTGAAGGAGAAGACATTTGATTAATGCTCCCATTCCATACCAACTCCTAGCAGATTGGTTCATGAAGTCCCTCACCCCTCACATAGCTCGAGATGTCGCCATGGGCGGCGCTGTCACTGAAGAGAAAGCTATCGCTCATGCCCATTACCTAGAATTGGTCTATGCTCAATCGAGGACGTTGTTTGAGATTCTTCCTGACGCACCCCGTGACACTTATGACCCCACGAAACCTCCTAAGGGACCCCAAACTGATGGCATCATTGGATCCCTTACCACCCATCCCATTGGATCATCGAGCCTTCATGGTTTCTCCTCATTACCAACTTAGGTTGGGCACGGCACCACCAAGCCAACCACTCCTACTGTAACCAAAGAGGTGAATTCTGTCCAATCAACTTCATCTCATAAGTTCAACGGCAAGAAGAAGAACAAAGGGAAACCTAAGAAGTCTTCCGCCCCACACAAACAAAAGAGCACTCCTGATGACGCCAAATAGAAACAGAAACTAAAATTTCCTTATTTACTGTGTGGAGACGATCATTTTTCCAAAGTGTCCCCATAGAGACGAAGTTCAAAAGTTTCTTAGGGGTAAACCGCTTCCCGCAGTCCTCAACGATCCGTTTCCCACTCAAAATCAGCAAATGATTGCTCAACCCCCCTAGCCCAGGGGGAACCATCCAATACCACGCATGTTCTCATGGTGCGTAACGAAACGATCAATTTGAACACTCGCTCACGATCATACGACTCAGTCCCTTTGAAAGAACCCGCTGGAATCAATGCTGAAAAAACTTCCAACTCTATACCTGATGTCACTGTACCATCAACTTCTATCACCATTGAGAAGCCATCTTTAGATTCGATATTGCAACTGCCCAAGAGCACGATTCGAAAAGAAATTTTCAATCCTAATGCTCGGGCAGCACAAAATTACAATATCGTAGAAGACTTGGCACAAGCTCCTTACGCCATGTCCATGCTGGAAGTTTTGCAGAACTGTCCCAATCAACGCAAAACTCTCCTCGCAACAATCGGTGTAATTGACCCTGATTCTTCGAATACCATCATGTTCCGACTTGACTACTTCAAGCCGAGGCTTTCCCATCAGCTCACATTCCAAGAAGCTACAAACATTGCTGGGAAAATTGTCCATCGCTCCATTTTAGACGAAGGTGCCTATACTTCTGTCATGTCGATCACCTGTTGGAGAGCCATTGGCTCCCCCGAATTGAATCATTCTCCTACCACATTGAAAGCATTCGACGGGCGTGGCTTTCAACCTCATGGGCTCCTACCAGCTCTCGCAATTGAGTTGGGCGGAAAGACCGTAACCATTAATGTGGAAGTGGTCTTGGCCCCGATAGATTATAATCTCTTGCTTGGTCGCAATTGGTTTTATGCCATGCAGGCGGTAGCCTCTTCAATCTTTCGCATAGTACAATTCCCCCATCAAGGACGGAATTGTTACTGTCGACCAACTAGATTTTTGCACAGAGACACTACTACTCATCCTGGTGACCATGTTCCTTCCATTGACAAACGTCAAAACAGTATGAGAGCATAGGGGTTGGCCTTTTGAAAGATTCATATCTCATGGGTGTTTTTCCAATCTCGGACCCCCCTAATCATGTTGCCTCGATGAACATGATCTCCACAGAGATTTCATCTCGCTCTGCTGATACTTGGCTTGTACCTGATGAAGCCACAACACACCTGATTGGAAATGCGATGCCTCTTTCACCCGCTGAATGTATTTACGAGGCTATACAATCAGCACCGGAGGACCACTTAACTTTGGCCTCCCCATCATGTTCTCTACAACGGGCATCATCCTTACCTGATCTCTTACTTTGGACTTTTTAGTCAGATGAGTCCATCATGGAAGTAATGAATGTTGATGATGGCCCATGGGATGACCTCCACCATAGGTCGTCTTTCCTTCCCCCATTGGAGTACATAGAGAACAACATCAGCGCCATCTTTTCACCGGATATCTACTCGTTCCCCCAATCTTTCGTACATACATGTCTTTCGGACATTGATGGTAACTTGGCCAACATTGAGCCTACCACCCCGGTAGACATCTCGGTAAATCCTGGTGTAGTGGAACACATTCGCATAGGCCAGAAGTGTTCCCCTGAAAAAATAGCTATGGGTACGGCCTTATTCAAGCGATTCCGAGACGTATTCGCTTGGTCCTATGAGGAGATGCCTGGGATAGACCCTACAATTGTTTCTCACAAAATAAAAACCTATCCCGACATCAAACCTGTACGTCAAAAGTTGCGATCGGTACACCCCCGGAAGACTACAGCGATCAAGGCAGAGATTGAAAAACTCTTAAAGGTTGGTTTCATTTATCCTGTCTCGTTGACGGATTGGATCTCAAACATCCTCCCTGTGAACAAAAAGCAAGGCACCATTCATGTCTGTGTCGATTATCGGGACCTTAACAAGGCTTGTCCAAAGTACAATTACCTGACCCCATTCATTGACTAGATTATCGATAATTGTGCCGGAAGCGTCATCCTTTTATTCATGGATGGCTTTTATGGTTACAACCAGATTGAGATCAACCTAGCCGACCAACATAATACGGATGTCATCTGTCCTTGGGGGACGTTTGCATATCGCAAACTCCCATTTGGCCTTAAAAATGTTGGCGCCACGTTCCAGTGAGCCATGTCGTATTCCTTCCATGATATTAAGGACTTTGTGGAACCTTACCTAGATGATCTCCCTGCTCATTCAAAGCAGCGTGAGTTCCACATGGATCATCTCACGGCCATTTTCCTCAGATGCAGACGGTACAATATCCGTCTGAATCCTCACAAGTGTATCTTTTGCGTTGAATCTGGATGCCTCTTAGGATTTATCGTCTCGAAGGATGGGATCCGCATTGATCCCTTAAAGGTGGAGGTTATTGTCAACCTACCACCTCCAATCGATGTGATGGAACTTCAAAGTCTCCAAGGGAAGGCAACTTATTTACGGTGTTTTGTTTGCAACTTCGCGGAGAAGACTAAGGGGTATATGAGATTGCTTAAGAAGGAAGTCCCGTTCATTTTGGACGATCAAGCGCAGAAATCCTTTGACAGCATCAAACATGCCATCACGCATGCCCCCGTAATCCAACCGCCAAATTATTTCCGATATTACATCTTATATCTCGCCACTTCTACTACCACTATCGCCATGGTTTTGGTACAGGAAGATCAAAACGCCCAGGAACATGTAATATACTATGCAAGTAAGGGTCTCACTGACACTGAAACTAGATATTCACATGTCGAAAAACTCGCTTTCGCTGCGGTCATCGCCGTCCAAAAGTTTCGCCACTATATCTTGCTCCGCACCACCATTGTCATCGCAGACTCGAACCCCATGTACCACGTACTAACACCTCAGGTGCTTGGAGGCAAGTACTCACGCTGGATTGTGATACTACAAGAATTCGACCTCCTTTTCAAGAAAGCCAAGTCTAAAAAGTCCTTGGTGTTTGCTGAGCTTATTTGTGACCTTCCCCGTTCTGATGTAGAAGTTGAGCACAATGACTCTTTTCCAGACAAATCATTGTTTCTCATCAGTACGACTGATCCGTGGTATGGAGATATTTCATTATATCTTCAAACCCAATGCTTCAACCCTCAATTGTCACGCGACAACCGTCGTAGAATATGTCACCATGCAAAGTATTATTTGATCATCAGTGATACTTTGTATCGCCATGGCGTCGATTCCATTCTTCGACGTTGTCTGACTCACGACGAGGCTGAACGCGTTCTGAATGACTGTCACGCTGGGGCATGTGGCGGTCACCTCTCTAGGATGGCTACAGCCCAGAAGATTTTGCGCGCAGGATATTACTGGCCTACTATCTTCAAAGATTGTATTGAGGCCGTGAAGAGATGTCCTCCATGTCAACACTTCCATACAAAGAAGCGCACCCATCCCGCCCCATTACACCCGGTTATTGTTGTGGACCTTTCGCAAAATGGGGCATCGATTTTATGCATTGTAAGCCTATCTCGACCGGGGGGCATAGTTACATCATTGTAGCTTTGGATTACTTCACAGAGTGGGCCGAGGCAATGCCTACATACCAAAACGATGGCAAAACCGTCGCACTCTTCATGTTCAATCATGTAATAGCGCGGTTTGGAGTTCCACAGGCGATAGTGACCGACCATGGTTCTCACTTCCAGAACCATATGGTCGATGAACTGAGCGATAGATTGGGTTTTTGTCATGAAAACTCAACACCCTACTACCCACAATCCAAAGGACAGGTCGAGGCCATTAACAAGGTCTTGAAAACTATGGTCCAACGAATGGTAGGTACACATAAGTCCAATTGGCATAACATGCTCTTTTCAGCATTATGGGCCTACAGAACTTCCGTTAAAACCACCACAGGGTTCACTCCTTTCCAATTGGTGTATGGATTGGAGGTTGTCCTGCATATAGAGTGCGAAATTCTGTCTCTACAACTCGTTGTCGAACTTCTTCCTAACACTACTGCCGAGGAAGAACGTTTCCTGTACTTAGCCAAACTCGACGAGTCTCGTCGAGATGCTGCTCTTGCTAACGAAGCACATAAGAAACGCATCAAAGCTCAATACGACAAGTCAGTTGAACCTCGTATCTTCAATGAGGGTGACCTGGTCCTCACATACGACCAGAGACATGACAAAAAAGGAGCAGGAAAGTTCAATTCCATGTGGCATAGACCTTACATTATCAAACGTGTTTTGGAAAAAGGAGCTTACGAGCTTGAAGATTATGACGGAATATCTTTGAGTGAACCCCGTAATGGGCTTTACCTGAAGAGGTACTATGCCTAACCCTCTTATGCATAGATTTTCATGTATATACTGTACATGGCGTGTTTGTGTGTTTTTTGTGTGGTGTGACACGCTTGTTTTTTAGTGTCTTTAGATCTTGTTCCCGCTTCTTATACCATGTTCTATCTGCGTGTGCAGATGGAAACGTGCTACGGATTCGCGGACGGCACCAGCCGGCATACCCGTAACCTTGCTTCGGCAGCCTGGGTACTGTATTCCCCAACAGGCGAGCTCATCAGCTCAGGAGGAAGTTGCCTTGGATTCGCAACCAACAATGTCGCATAATACCTGGCGGTTGTTGGAACCTTAACCGATGCAATTTCCTTAGGTATGGACCACATTGTTATCCACATGGATTCTCAACTGGTGGTTTCCCATCTTAACCGAGTTTACGCTATCCATGATCCTACCTTACTCCGTCTCTTTAGACGAGTTCGTCTCCTGGAAAGGTCATTTGAATCCGTTCAATACCTGCACATTCCACGAGAGTTAAACATAGTTGCTGACTCGATGGCCAACTTCATTCTAGATTGGTACATTGCACACACATGATACTCATAACATTTAAAAGCATTCACAACATGTAAATAACGCATCGTATAAAAAGAAAAGCATATAAACAAGATCACATCTGAAACACATAATGTATAAATCGCTAGACTGTCTATATATATATAATATAATCTCAAAAAGATAGTGCTGATACAAAAGTATGAAGCACGATAACTTTCAGTAAGTCCCTACAAAATCTAAAGCTCTGTAGCTTTCAGTAATACAAAATCTGAGACCTCTAAGCTCTCACTACACACACAATGACAATATGTGGCCTATCACTTGGCCCGTACAACCCTAGGTGGTCTAGCAGCCCTAGCCGGCTAAGTCTGGAAACAGTCCACTGCTCTCGCAACCTTGCAAAGCAGTGCGTTGACGCGCACAATTGCTCCAACTGTGTGCACCTGCATAGGCCGTGACACCTCATCTACCGTCGGCTCAGGAACAGCCAGTGTCAACCCACTCAAGTTGGAATAGACTCTGTCCATCTCCATGATGGCAGCATGCACAGCTGGATCCACCATCGCTCCCTCTCCTCTCTCTCTCCTAGCCAGAAGAGAGGTCCCCACTGGTCATATAAGCCCCACATATGCACACACATGTTGTTCACCTGTCAGCACTATATCAAAAAAATCATAAATGCACAAAACTTAAAAAGTTCAAGGGTCATTTGTTCTTACCTAGGTCTCCCCATGCTGCTCCCTCGGGCAGCGGCAAGTCTGGATCATCTGTGAAGTCAGTGGCATTATATGGAAATTCCTCCACCATCTGTAACTGGCCTTCCAGCCAAGTGAAGAACTCGGGAGGGAATCCGATGATAGGACCCCCACCATATCGAGCCATCACATTGGTCCACCTAGCCATGTGTGGATCTCTGAGGTCCCTATCCTCTAGTGGTACCTAAGGACGCAAATGGGGAACCCGTTCCAGCAAGAACGAGATCACGATAGATCCATAGCCAAACTGTTTGAGCTCTCCCCGCCAACATTTCTTCAGTTGAGCTTGTACGTTTGTGAGGACCCCCTCGCACCAGTTGAAGATCTTTGGAGACAAACAGTCCTCCACATAAAGCATCTGTGCTCTAGTGGCTAGGGGAGGAGCTTGACTCCCCGCCATCCTTGTAATGGTGAATAAAATGACCCGCAATGGGCGCTCTCGTACATCTTTAATGCAAATCTTCCCGCTAGATGCATGGGCGTTGGGACCACAATGCTGTCGGATAAAATCTTCCACAGTTTGATCACTCCCACGTGATCCAGTGAGTGTCACATTGTCCCCCCTTCAGGACAAACCAGTCAAAAAATAGATGTCCTCAACATCTATGTGAAGCTCATGCTCACCAATCATGAAGTACTATTGGGCCGCATCCCAACATTGGAGCATAGGGTTCAGTAGTGGAAGTTGGGATCTCATCCCTTGAATGCGGAAGAACTTGAGAAGCCAGCAGTTTCTCAATGCTTCCACACAATGTGGATCGTTGGCAGCTTGTTCATCATCTAATTCATGTTCCCTTTCCCGCCATTCCAAAACCATTGTGGATGCTTGGAACCTGTCAACATGAAGTTTTTAACAATGTTAGGACTTGCTTCACCCACTGGAAGTCCCTCTTTTGAGTTTTGTGGGGATGGACGTCGTCGTCATCGCACCCCGTTTTGCAAACAGGCGACATCGTCACCGTCCATTTATATTCCGTTTGCGACGACTTGGTCTCGTCGCAATTCCCGAAAGGGCCAACTGCGACAAGCCGAGGGCGCAATGGCCCTTCCCAAATCAAGCCAAAACCCAAAAAAATGACTGAAAATCACAATTGTAAACCACTACAATTTTGCTGGCTGAAGTTTAGGGTTACCTGTTCCTGATGGCAGGTGAAATGGCTAATCGTAGCTCCCGGAATCGACAAGTGAAGATCTAGCAGCAAATGGCACTATTCCTCCCAAATTTGGCAAAAAGAACAATGGTGACTATATTTGGTTTTTATTTCTATTTATAAAACAAATGGAATATTCCTTTTTCAAATATTTGATGTTGTTATGCTATTTGCTATAGTTTGGATCAGTTTTATTGTATTTGAACATTCGGTTGACTATTTGACCTAGTTTTCGAGTGTGCAGGAGTTGTGAAGTGCCTTTCTACGCCATTTTTCACATTGGAACGATCATCTCAGGTATGAACACCCCTTGTGAGTTTTTGTCGATTACCCATTTTTCCATAGATTGGAATTAATGAGCTTACTCTTTGTTCTTTCTCGTGCTATTGAAACTATGAGAATACGTCACCAAGTTACGATTTATCACTTTTCCAGGCTCGTTAAACTCCTACAGAAAAGGAACCCCCCGGAGTCTACCTTTAAGCTCTTTTCAGGCTCTCAAAATATGAAAAGATTGCCAAGCGAACTTGTCGCGTTCACGCTTGTAAAAGAATTTGAATGGTTGTCTTCCTAGTGATAGTTCATCCCTTTTTCGAACCAAGGGGCACTAGTTATGAAAAAGGTATACTCCAGCCAATCATGACTGGAAGAGTCCTCTCCTGCGTTGTTTTACCCTTTTTCGGGTGATGAGGCTAACTGTACGAAAAAGGACCATTGGAGTCTTCTTTAGCTCTTTTCAGACTCTCTAAACATGAAATGACGACCGATTTTACCTTCTATGGACTCGTTAAACTCTTACATTGAAGGGCCCTACATGGGACGAACCCCTCCTATCCCAGGTTCGAAAAATATTTGGGATTGGACTCATTTATGAGATGAGCTATACAGAGCATTTGGTTACCCTCATCAAGCTCATAAAAAAACACATGAGGCACTCATCATTCATGATGGGGAAAAAGGAAAGCTTTTGTGTTATGTACCTTGTTAGTGGCAGTACATAGCCATTCTTGAACATGGCACTCATCTGCATTTGCATACAGCACTTGGATCATTTGTTTGTCCTCAAGTTCCAGTTACTTCCTGAGTCTTGTTACTCCTTTGAGTCATTCAAAGAAAGCTTCCATCAGCAGTCGCATTAGGGATTGGTGTCATACTCGTCATGTCAATACTGCCAAGTCATGCCATACCCATGTTCAAGAATATGTACATCATTTATCATCTGCAGTCAATACACCCGCCATCATGTTGATCTACTCTGAGTCAGTCTTGCATGTTACTGTACCATCCAATCTACTCTACACATTTTTGTCATGTTTTGTGTCGATTGATGGGGGACTCATCATGGCCCTCCTTCGACGGATTTATCCTTGTCGACTTCAACTCATCATCCAAGGATTGAATCTAGAAACCAATCAAGTACCTTGGCCCTGCATGCCTCAATGGCAGATTACCTCGCTTTCAAGATGAGTTTACATCATTAACTCTTGATTGAAATATTTCATCTTGCGTTCAACTTCAACTCATTTATTCACGCTTGATGATATGTACTGTGATACCTTGGGAATCATTGACATAAATGGTGATCTCCCTCGCGCTTGTTAACAGTTTACATCAATGACCGGTAATCAAGTGGTTTCTACCATGTTCGACGTCAAGACATTTGAAACCACATGGATAGATTCGTATCATTGTGGGTTCAGCTTGAAGACCCTGGGAAGTCATGTTTTACCCAGGTTGCGATGGATTTTGTATTGAGTTATATTACACGGATCCACATTTGTATTGGTCGTGGATGTGTTATCATCTCATCGTGGATCTACGCTTGTGTCTAGTAGCCATGATTGTGTTTAGTCGGTCATTACTACCATGGATCTGCATTGTATTGGTCAGCAACCATGTTGTACTTCATATAAGATTGCCAGTTCAGAGTCAGTTGTACTACAGCAGTGTCCTTTGTCCGACAAGTCTATTGCCATTTCTTCTATCAAAGCACTTCGCCTGCCTATCTTTCAATAGCTTCATGCTTTGAGGGGCATTTTGTTACACCTAAAATCTACCCATCATAAGATTCAGTGTATACACCCCTAAAGATATCTTGACTGAGTAATTAACCTGGGAGGATTTGTACCCAGTTGTACCAGGTTTTGAGAGGTCGTCGTAGGTTGCACTCATTCAACATGCGACATTGCAGCTTGCTTCATTGCAGGGTGCGACGAAGTCAGTTAATGGGCAAAAATAGCTTCTTCGAGGTTCTTCTCGAAACTTGTTGACTTGGGGGCCTATCCCTGACCTCTAGGGGAGTTGGTACTCGATTCCTAACACCTTGGGAGGATCCCCTATCTCTCTCCTACCATATCTCAACCTATCCTATCCATACCCTATCTACTTAGTCCTATATAAGAGAAGCTCTATCCCTCTCCAAAAGGAGGAAGTCTATGGTGTCTACATGCTGGTGAAATCACTCTTGAGAGATCTCTACTCATACTTGAGAGACTCAAGCTTCCTTAGGAGGAAATGGCAAATGGATTTGTTGGATAAGGGTTGCAGCGTTAAGCCTCGGATGTAGTTCTATATCTGTGTCATGTACTTCACTATTTTATAGTAATACAAATGCTTTCCACCAATGTTGTTCATGTGTGTAATGATATTGAGTAGTTTACCTGCTTAACTGTTCACTTAGATCTCTTATTGTATAGATGCCCTTTACTTGTTTCTTTGTTTCTTGTCTTGACAGGTCTTGTAGCTTGGATCTGACGACCGTGAGATGTGGAGCAGCATTCAGGAGAAAGGATAGCAAAGTGAAAGGTAAGACATCTAGTACTCGATCCTTAAGTAGATCTAGGAAATGCATTTGTATCTTATCTCATTTGTTCTAGACTCACATTGAGCTAGGGAGATCGAGCTCGCGTTTGTTCGAGTGGAAAGCACAAACTTCCAAAACATAAAATATCCTTCCTTATAGTTCCCTTGCCCTATCCTAGACTTCACTATACTAGCCTACCCTAAGATATCTAACCTAGAAACCTTGCTTTCACCATAATACCCTAGACTAAAATACGTCAACGTACAACTACCATAACTTAACCTAACTCAGCACCTCCATAACTTAACCAAACCTACATTATCCTATCCTATTATGGGTACTCTAATCTATCCTACCTCACCTAACCATAAGAAAACTTAACCAACCCTATCTAAGACTAGGATATGTTACCATAACCTACCTTCAGCTACACCTTACTAACCCTACCCAATACTAGACTATCTGAACCTACTATAACGAGCTCATATCCTATAGGCCTACCCTTAGACAACTAACCTACCCTACAATCATATCCTAGCATATCTAACCAAACCTACCAATCTTAATAAACCTTTCCCTTACCAATGTAGTCTAACCTAAAATACCTTAAACTGACCTAAACTACCCTATTGTATCCTAACTTATCTTTCCTACATTGATCTAGCATATGGAAATAGAGAAGAACCTAGCATAGCCTTCCATAACATAAACTACCTTATCCGACCCTATACCCAACCAGAAAATCATAACCTACCTTAACGAACCCTACCCAATACTCACCTAGACTAACATACCTCATTAAACCCTACTCTAACCCACCCTTCCCTAGCATAACCTAACTTAAACAACCCTACCTAAGGCTAGGATAGACTCTACTAACCTACGTTTAAGTACACGTGAAGTACACCCTCCCAATCCTACCTAATATTAAACTACCCTAAGCTACTTTACCCAACCCTACATGTCAAGGCTAGCTTAAATAACTTAACAACCCTACCCAAGACTAGATTTTCCTAAGCTACATTATCCAACCCTACAAGATCATCCTAACTTAACTAAATTACCCTGTCAAGCCTAGAGTATATTTCCCTATCATATCCTATCTTTTTACTATTCTATCCTAAACTTAACTATGATTACAACCCTCCTACCTTAACCAACAAAGCTTACCTTGACATATGTTACCTACCCTACAATATATATCCTAGCTACCCACCTACCGTCCCTCAACCTACACTTTTCTAACATGAATTACTTCATCCAAAACTAATTTACCAAACCCTACTTTAGCCCACCTGGAAATAAATTACCCAAAGCTATATTTGGGATTAACTTACTATGTTTTCCCAATACTATACTCCCTAGCCTACCTTGACTAGGCTACCAAGATTTCCCTCCCATGCCTACTAAATCCTACATTAACCTATCATATAACCTAATCTAACCTCCTCTCATAACCAAACCCTTCACCTAACCTCAACTACTCTCATAACCCTACCTCACCACCTTTCATAACCACACCCTAGATTAGCCTTCTATAGAATGAGCTAACATATCCTTCCTTTAGAAAAAACTAGCTCTATAACATGCCCTACCTTGGCATAGCCAATATTTTCTTACCCTAACTTGAGACTAATATTATGTTGATGCTAGGAAAGACTTAACATACTCTCTCTTGGGCTATCCTAAACTTTCCTACCCTAAATTGATACAATCATTTTGTTCATCCTAAGAAAACTTAACTTACTCTACACACATACCCTACCTTGACATAGTCTAAATTTTCATACCTTAAATTGAGTTTGATTGACATTATGGCCATCCTAACTTAATTTAATCTATCTATTACTACACTACCCTAAACTCGTCTTTCTTCACATAACCAACCAAATGAAAATCCTCCCTATCCTCACTAAACAAACATTCCCTATACTATCCTAACCCAACTATAATGCTGATTTTTAATATAGAAAAATATAAAAATACAAAAATGAGGACAACATAAAATAATTTACATGTCAAATGCAATACAAAAACAAAATATATCTCAAAACATAAATACATACAAATATGAAACCAAATAGAATATTTATTTGTAATTTAACTATATACACATACAATATGAAATTCAAATACATATATCACAAACAAAAGCTAAATATGCTTTAAAACAAGTTCATACAATGATGTCATTTAAATCATTAACAATGTAGCATAAAGTACAATTTGAGAATATCATCATTCTAAACCATTGCAATTGCAAAAGTATATATATATAATTAAAAAAATACAAAAATAAGAAATAAAATAATAAACAAAAGTAAATAGAAAACTATAGTTATGACAAACTATAGAATTGTAAAGAAACTGAGTATATGAATTCACAAAGAAAACAATATAAACAACATAACTTTAAAATAATAAAACCAGCATAGATCCATCTTAAACTCGTATCTATCAAGTACCGAGAGGGATCCAATTTCTTGGTTTAAGTTTTAAGTTTTTATTTTATAAACGAACATCTATTTTTTAATTACTTTTCATAATATTTTATTTTATGAACCAACATGGATTTTTTTTTTAAATATTTTCCATAATTTTTTATTTTATGAGCCGACATGAATTTTTTTAATTATTTTGTTACTAACATTGAAACGTTATCTATCAAGCACCAAGAGGGATCCAATTTCTTGGTTTAAGTTTTTATTTTATAAACGAACATCTATTTTTTAATTACTTTTCATAATATTTCATTTTATGAACCAACATGAATTTACAATTAACTTTCAAATCACAATTAAACTCGTATCTATCAAGCACAGAGAGGGATCCAATTTCTTGGTTTAAGTTTTTATTTTATAAATGAACATCTATTTTTTAATTACTTTTCATAATATTTTATTTTATGAACCAACATGAATTTACAATTAACTTTCAAATCACAATTAAACTCATATCTATCAAGTACCGAGAGGGATCCAATTTCTTGGTTTAAGTTTTAAGTTTTTATTTTATAAACGAACATCTATTTTTTAATTACTTTTCATAATATTTTATTTTATGAACCAGCATGGATTTTTTTTTTAAATATTTTCCATAATTTTTTATTTTATGAGCCGACATAAAAAATTTTAATTATTTTGTTACTAACATTGAAACGTTATCTATCAAGCACCGAGAGGGATCCAATTTCTTGTTTAAGTTTTCATTTTATAAACAAACATCTATTTTTTAATTACTTTTCATTATATTTTATTTTATGAACCAACATGAATTTTTTTAATTATTTTGTTACTAACGTTGAAAACGTTAGAGGATCTCTCCCATACTGACGTTAGAGCACCTCGTTTCGCACCTCGTTTCACTCGGTGCAATAACAAACAAATCATATGAAAAGAAAAGAAATGAATATAATATAAACCAACATTAACTTTCAAAATACATAATAAATAATCACCTTTACAAACAATTAACTTTCAAATCACAATTAACAAACTAACCAATACACTTACAACCATACAATAAACCTTAATGAATATATTATACAAATTGACAAACAATACATTCTAACCTACTCTAACCAAACATATAAACACAACAAAACAACAATAATACACTGTAACCAAACATACAAATGCTTAATATATAAGCAACAAACATAGAATTATAAACCAACACTTAAATTTAAATAATACATAGTAAAATAAAACACATTATGCATACACAAACACAACTAAATAAATTCTACACATAAATATCAATCATTGATATCTCAACCAAATATAAATTATAAATGTATATAAATCAATATTTTGTAAGATCATACAAATCATTTCTACACATAGACACCAATCTTTAATAGTCATGATACAAATCATTTCTACACAAACACCAATCTTTAATAGTCATTATAAATAATAAAATTAAACATATAAATTCAAAACTTAATTATAAATGTATATAAATCAATATTTTGTAAGATCGTACAAATCATTTCTACACATAGACACCAATCTTTAATAGTCATTATAAATAATAAAACTAAACATATAAATTCAAAACTTTTGTAACAATGACACAAAGAAATAAAAAAACACTTATATCAATATAGAAAGAAAAAACAACATACAAACAAAATAATACAAATATATTAAAAACCCTTTTTTAATGAAAGCAATAATATTTCAAATTAATCATATTATATCACAGAATTAAAACAATTAAAATGATATACATAAATTAAATAAATTAGCAATAATATTTCAAATTAATCAAATTAATCAAATTATATCAAAGAATTAAAATAATAAAAAATGATATAAATAAATTACTTTCAGAAAAGGTATTTCAAAATATAAGAATATTTTGTTAATAGTCGTTCAAATTCATGAATATTCCAAAACCCTTTTTTAATGAAAGTAATAATATTTCAAATTAATCATATTATATAAGAATTAAAACAATAAAAATGATATAAATAAATTAGCAATAATATTTCAAATTAATCATATTATATCAAAGAATTAAAATAATATAAATGATATAAATAAATTACTTTCAGAAAAGGTATTTCAAAAAATAAGAATATTTTGTTAATGATCCTTTAAATTCATGGATATTCCAGTAACTAAACTATTTATGAATTTTGTTAATAATCCTTCAAATTCATGGATATTTCAGTAAATAAACAAATTCATGTATATATGTTTAGATATTGCATTAAATAAACAAATTCATATGTATTGAAGTGTTTTATATTATTTTTAATTGAACTAATTCTAACAAACAAAACCATTTATGAATGTACAAATCTGATGTGAATGTGCAATGAGGTGTGTTTAACTTTATGATATTTTATATCAACTATAAAGCTAAACTCTATAATAAAAAACTATATATATTAATAATATGAAGTATCAAATTTCATATATATACAATAATTATGAAAATCAAATTGTAATTATAAAACAAAGAAAAAATATATAAATGTTACCCCTCTTTTTCCAAATGAAAAATTATTGACTCAACACAAATAACATCAACCTATTGATTATCCACTTCCAAAAATGACATAACAAAATATCCTTTTTATAAATAAAATCAAATTCTTGCAAAAATAAAATAAAAACAATAGAAACATCTGTGCAATGAGGTGTGTTTAACTTTATGATATTTTATATCAACTATAAAACTAAACTCTATAATAAAAAACTATATATATTAATAATATGAAGTATTAAATTTCATATATATACAA